>CM053791.1:327671667-328224167 GCA_028749045.1 Cupressus sempervirens | reverse complement strand
TGACTTGTCATATAAGACAAAAGTCACAAAGCCTTTTCTTTTAATTGCAAAATAGAAAAAGGACTTTATGTGTGCACTTTAAGTGGGTTAGAAGAATGGGGTCTTTTATTTAATTAAAAGGGGACATGTTCTTTTAATCAAATAATGAACTTAGGATAGCATAGTCAAACTATAGGTTATAATCAAATAAATTGATTATTAGCAATTTGGCTTAGGTAAGTGATTAAATTAATTTAGCCAAAATGTTGAAAAGGGGGCTAATAGTCTAGATGACCATTTTTAGGTGATTACATTTGCCCCTCTTTGACTAATGCGTGATCGATCTGGGAACACATTATGTCAAAGAAAATTGAAGCCAAGTAGGCGATGATAGATATAGATGTCTAATTCTGAAGAGTGAAATTCAGAAATAGATAGCAAGTCCTGAATGCACAGCCTGATAGCAATAGTATTGAACACTAGGAAGAGATGATGTTAGAATTCAAGAAGAATACTAACACTTAGAAAAGCAGATAGAGTGAGAGCAAGTGAGAAGATCAAACAAATGCTCCTAAGCAGCGATAGAGTATTTCTGCCCCCTCGGGATCGAAATTGAAATGAGGTAAGGGGATGCAAAAATTGGCTACAAATGAGAAAATTAGAATATAGCAATGTCCAAGATGACAGATAGATGATTAGAACCCAAGAATGACTATAAAAAAATTGATAAAATGCCCCAGTTTGACTAGAGTTGACCTTGAAGGATATAGCATAAAAATAAGGTCGAAATGAGTAGAAAGGTGATTTTAGACATGAAATAGTGAATTTAAGTAGATATGAAGTATGGAAATGATGAAGACATGAAGAAATGAAGATGCCCTAATGATGATTCAGAGATTAGACCTCAAAAGGTCAGCTAACTGCTCAGAAGAAAGTAGAATTTTAAAAGACAATTTTGACCATCAAGATGAACTCGAATTTGGATTTTGATCTCGAAAATGAATCTAGGACGTCAAAATTATTTAAGAGGTCAAAACTTTATATAATGTGATGACAAGATAGAAAAGAGATGAAGCGAAAGATTAAGAAGGTGAAAAGACATGAACAAGAAGACAGTAAAGAAATATATGAAAGGAGTTAGTTGATATGTCCACAAAAAGATGAAGAAAGAGAGCTCTCCCCATATGCAAGAATGCAAGACTAAGCTAGAAAATGAACCTAAAATGCAACCTAATATGCAAAGTGGTTTACCAGCAAGAAGCTCATAACATTTAGACTCTTAATTTCATCATTGAGCATTTATTAGGGACATCATGAGATCATACAACCATCACTAGTATAACTATGAGGATATGAATATGATAGATATTAGATAGGTATGTGGAAATCCAATCTAAGCATCAGAGACATGCAAGTCAAGATAACTACACGATTAGATTCCCTAAGTTTAATTTAGCAAGATTACACTTGTATCAAGGCATAAGTGCCAGGATAAACCCTGAGTGCGGTCTTGCAAAACAGTCAAGGATGATACATTTGTAAGTCAACGTGTTGAATAGGACCAGCGTAAATGCTTACAACACTATAGACAAACAAAGTATACCCACAAGCAGAAATCAAGAAGACATGCCCCATGCCCCCAGTCTTCTAGTCAATGACATCCTCGAAAGACAATTAGGGAGGGAACACATGGCAAAGAAATAATCATAGATAGCACACAAAGTAGATAAATGTCAGCATGGCTCAGTCGTTTAAGTGTTAAAGTGCGTGTGTGCAAGTCACTTGGCCATTTTTTCAAGACTTGATTCTAGTAGTGAGAAATATCACAACATCGGAGACCGTAGGTAAACTATCTGAAAAGTGTTGAAAAACACTTGATGTCAAGATGGGGGAAGTGTTGAGAAACACTATTTTCTGAGTTGTCAAAGAAACCCTAACGCACAAGAATACCTCAATAGGCTAAGTAGCTATGCCCTCAAGACGAGGACAAGAAACAATTCCAAGCTAGGAAATGTGTAGTGAAATGGATGATTGAGATTGATAGACATAGCTGCAAGGGTTTCAAGTAGTGCCTGTTTCCAGATTTTCACCACTTGACAGATTTTTTCAGGGCTTTTTTCAATTTTTTTGTATTTTTGTATTTTTTCTTTTTTTGGTGATACATCAAAGCACCTATTGCTAGGTTTTCACTAAGATGATCATTTTTTTCAAGACATTTTTTGATTTTTAGGATTTTTTTTCATGATCATATATGATTTTTTTTGGAATTTTTTAGAAGGTTTTAGATATCACTAGTTCTCAAGCAAGATCACGTCATTTTCTCCCAATGTCTAGCAAGGTATAGGACATGATGGAGAAATAAGCTGATGGATAAGCAAAGATGCATAAGAAAGGAATGTGAAGCAAGTGAAAGTGATCCTCAAGGACTGACTCCTCAAGAGTACCCAAGCTAGGGAAAGAGGTGAAATAGTCATATGGAGCATATTTTGGATAAGCAATGGAAGTAATAAGAAAGATAGCACGTAGGATAAGCAATGAAGCCAACAAGTGAGATAGCATGAAGTGTGTAGTCCAAAAGAGTAGCCATGTCAAGAGACCTATGAGAACCATGTTTCATTTATTATGATCAAGACCAAGGGGTCAACTAGATAGTATAGCAATGGGATAGAGCAATAAGAATAAAGCTCAAGATAGAGGCTATGAGTGAATGGGAGAGCACAATAGAAAATCTGGTGGATAAGATAGCCAATATGCAAAGATAGCTCAACATTGTCAAGATCAAAGAGAGAAGAAGGGACAGATGGATGATGGAAGAATTATGCATGATGCCTGTTTGCCAGGTTTTCATCATGGTACTTATCCAAGGTGCCACAAGAAGTAGTTTTCACCAGAGGATGGATTTATTTCTCTTTACTTTTGCTACCAAGGTGCCACAAAAAGTGGTTTTCACCAAGGCACATTTTCAATTTTTTTCATTTTTTTTTTTAATAGAAAGAGCTCAAGCTTTTTGAATGTAGATAGTGCTCCTATAGGAAAGATAAGTCATGATAAGACAAGACCATAGAAAGGTATGCTCAAAGATGTTGATAGGGTGATGAAAGAGAAATGGTAGTAGGAAGAATATATTGAGGATAAGAGTTCATGTATAGAAAGTAAGTGTAAGCTTTAGAAGATTTCATGAGGGTAGTTGAAATATTGGACAAGATCAACATTGACACACACCTTGAAGGGTATTGGAATGATGGAGGAATCATGGATGAAGTAGCTTGAGGTTTAGATGTATGAGGTGGTAGAAGAGATTTGGAAAAAAGTGGAGTGGAAGGCTTTGGAATAATTTTAGGAATATTTTTGGAAGAAGATAGAATGGAAGCCTTTGGAAGCTTGAATGTCAACTTTGAAGTATTTTCAATATTCGAGCCTTTTAAAAGAGACTTGGGAATCCATATAGCTTTAGATTTTTCTTTGGATACTTCAAAACACATTTCTTCAATAACGAGTTTAGGAACCCATATTTTCTTTGATTTAGCTTTTTTAATAGTGGACCTTTGCGGTCTCTTTTGTGTGTTCTCCTTCTTAGCATTCACATGTCGATTAGATGGGACATAGTGATCTTGATTTTTCAATGGATTCTTATGTTTGTTCTCACTTCCAAAGGACTTGGGATTTATGGATGAATAAGGATGGTATGATTGGTTTAGATGTATAGATTGGTGAAAAGTCATCAAGGATGAGTGTCTTTGTTGATCTTGAGGTATTATAGGAGAGCTAGGGAATGAGCTAGGAGTGAATGTAGGAGATGGAGGAACATAAGGTCCCAATATAGATGGAAGGTTTGAAGACTTTAGCTTTGATGGATAAGGACCAAGGATAGATTTAGAAGATGCAAAGGGATAGTGGGAAGGGATATCAACATCTTTAGAGTGAGCAACATGGTCAAAGCCATCAATAGACTCAAGAGTACCTTTCATAGGAACAACATTTTTAATAGAAGCACTTGAAGCTTGAGCACAATTTTGAAGTGGATGTGGAGAAGTAGAACATGAGGGGATGCTTTGATCTTGACAAGTAGCTTTGGATAGCATATGATATGAAATAAGCTCAAGGGAGATAATAGAAGTGGTATCTTCATCATACTGGGGGGGTGGACAAGATATAGGATATGGAGGGGAAAAATATTGAAAGAGATGAAAGGGTACTTGATCTTGATCTTTCTTGAAATTTATAGCTTTTTCTTATTGAGAGTCCTCTTGACATGGAGCCACTTCCAAGGACAAGGGAGAATGAAGAGTGAATGGAGTAGTGTTTGGATTAGGCATAGTAGTGCATGAAGGTTGAGGATGTTTAGGATTAGTAGCATGGAAAAGGTTTGCAACCAAGTGAAGGTTAGCTTGAGTTTCTTTTAGAGGTAGCCCTTGAGGATACACGTAGTCAATGTGGAAAGCATTAGGTTCCTTTTTTGATAGAGGCATGTTGGAAAGCTTTGAAGTGTTGGGAGATGCATGAGTGTTGGAAGAAGTGGAAGATGTAATGGAGCCACTACTAGACATAGGTTCATCAACGTAATCTTGCTCAAGAGAAGTATCCTCAGCACATGAGTCACTAGAGGTTCCAAGATCAACAATCTCATCATCAATGAGATCTTGGATTTTATGTTTCAGCTCTATACAATCAAAAGTAGCATGGTCATTAGATTTATGATAAGCACAATAAGCATCCAAGAAAGGATTTCCATAGGAGCTAGACTTAGGCAACATGATGAGCTTAGTTTCAAGAAGTGTTTGCAAAATGTCATCATAAGAATGTTCCAAGGGAGTAAAAGTCCTCTAAAAAATATGTGTAGGATCTTCTTGTTGTTTCTCAAGTGAATAGCATGCGTTCATGTCTTCATCATTATCTTCATCAAAGATAGGTCCATCATGAAATTTTAGCATAGGCTCAAAGGAGGTATCACTTGCTTGTTCTCTAAAGAGGTCTTTAGATCTAGAAGATGAAGACATTTGATGTCTTGAAGTAGAGCATGTAGACCTAGAAGAAGAGGATGACCTCAAAGAAGGTGACTTACATGCATGTAAAGACTTTAAGGAAGATTCATGTAATGATGCAATCTTCTCCTCTAACCTTTTCTCAAGTTTAGACTTCATTTTTGTCATGCGCTTAGAGAAATGAAGGTAAGAAAGATTATTTGTCTCTTCTAGTTCTTTGTATTGCACATATAGATCTTGAAACTCTTTAGCGGCATGAAGGATATCATGATCATCTAGATTTGGTTGAAGTTTGGTAGCACAAGGTTTAGATCCCATAGTTTTAGATGCAAAGCCAAGCATAAAAGAGCCTAGAAGATAACTTGATGTTGAAACTATAGGAGGTAGAGTGTTCACTTGCCAAGATAGTAGAGAGAGATTAAAGTGACTTGTCAAACAATATGTCCAAGAAACTTACGACATGAATGACTCAAGTCAATAGCTAGGCAAGATGCCCAAATAGCCAAATAAATAGAGCAAGCAAGGTGACAAGTGAACAACTTTACCAACCCAAGAGTGTAGACAAGAAATCAAGGCAACCATTTCAGCAAAAAAGATAACTAGCAAGTGGACATAGACCATGAAGATAGAAAGACCAAGAGCACTAAGACCAAAGAGCCACTTTAAGCATGTTCAAAAACTAGAGACATAGCAAATCAAAGTCAAATGATGAGACTCCCCTTAGCAAGCAACACAAGAAAATGTTTTCATTTGATGTTTTGACTTGGTTGACAAAGTTTGACAATAGTTGATAGCATAACAAGTTTGATGTTCAAAAACAATTTCTTTCCAAGCAAGATAGTGACACATGGAGTATTCTTCAAACAATCAAGCAAGGGACAAAGCAACCTTGCATGATACAAGCATATGTGAGGTCTTAAAAGAATTCTCTAGAATTATCGTTGTGTGTATGTTCAAAAGATTTTCATAGGTCTAGCACATTCGAGAACACATCAAGCAATATCTACCTAAAAGTCATGGTTCATTACTCAACAACTTGGCCCATGCTTGATGCTCCTTCGCCTCACACCAAGTGGTTTCCCACAAGAGATATTGGCTTTGTTATGGAAATGCCATAAGCATAACCAAGGGAACACAGATGGTGAGTGTAAAATCTTGGGGTGATCCATGTAGTCCACTAGGATCGATCCTTGCACCAAGAAGTTGAGTGGCTAAAAAAGGTAGTTACTAACTTAGGATGTTTAGATAGGGCTTCTGTTCATAGTGTTCCTCTTGCTCTCAATTACGGGACACCTCACCTTGTGATGAGTAATCGATCTCGCAATCACAAGAGTACCTTAAGCATTCTTGCCTAGTGATCTCTCTATGGTCAAAATCTCATAAGCGATCACACTAGGCAAAGATAAACACTACGTCTACCAAGTTTTTGTGTCCTTGATAGCCTTGAGTTTATAGTGGGTTGGAAGAGCCGGGTAATTTGCTTGTCCCCACTTGGGTCGTTCCTCTCAGGTTGTCTGAGAGCAGGCCCTCTAAAGGATTCTAGATTACATAAAGAGTGGATCAACTTTTGGAAGTCAAGATTTTTGATTCACCACAAGGGTGAAGAGCATACTCTCCTATTCCAATAATTTTCTCCCAAACACGCCAAGAAGATTTAGTTGCCTCTTACTCTTAAAATCAAATGGCAAGTCAAGATTTCTGATTCACCACAAGGGTGAAGAGCATACTCTCCTATTACCAAAAGACTCCAATCACAAGTTTTATGTGCCTATAAAAATGAACAATTATTCAATGCCGCACATGAAAACAAAAATCAAGCAAGCTTGGGTTTTTATGCTTTGGGCAGCCCTGCAAACACTTGTTAGTAGCCCTTGTGCATTTGAAGCTTTGACATGCGTTCTTTTAATGCAATGTTTCAATTTTTTTCATAAGGATGGCAACCTGCAATCACAACTTGTTAGCACCACAAGTTAGTGTGAAATAACATAAAAATCTACAATAAAAAGTGGTTAATTTCCTCAAAAATCCAATTTATCTTCCAACCAAGTGCATGCAAAGAAAGTGCAAGTTAATCACAAATGCTCTCATTTTTACTCTTTGATTTTGACCTAGTCAACAAGATTGGACTAGTTTGCTATGATTTCGTATCCAAAAAAAAAAATGAAAAGAAGAGACCCCTATTAAAAATTAGAGAGCTTTCCAAAAATGCAAGAAATTTAAAAAAATCTCTTCATTTGCGCTCTAGAGATCGATTTTGTCAAAATAGGCCAAATTTATTAAATCAAGTTTTTGATCCTTAATACGACCTCAAAATTCAAAACACAAAGAAAGAATCCCCATTAGAATTGAAAATCCTTTCTGAAAATGTAAGTTTTTTTGAAAAAATCGCTGATTTGCAATCAGAAACGACTTTTTATGAAAAAAAAAGAAAAACTCATAAGTCTCGAAAATCATGTCAAAATGCTCTGAAAATTGGATTGAGACATTTTGAGCACATACCCAACCTACAAAAAAAATTTCAGAACCAAAATTCAAGCAGTTTAAAAGATATGATCAAATCTTTAAACCAACTAAGTTTTTGGCCTTCAAACCAATCTACTTATGGGTTGGCCTTAAAACCAAAGTGATAATTCTACAAAAGCATTTGATTAGATCCAATATGCTGCTGTAAAAAATTAGAGATGAAAAATAAAATCAAATGGAGCTAGAAACTTGATTCAAGCCCCACGGTGGGCGCCAAAAATGTACACTCGAAATGTGTCTCACTCTAAACCCTTCTATCCAATCGATTCCATGAGTTTGGAATGCTTGGATGCCGGCTTAGAGCTCCCTATCCATGGAGTGCAAGAGAGTGTATTTCAAGTTCAAGGGCTCTCAGCTGAGCCTTAAGAATACTCTTCTTGCTAGTAAACCATGCAATGGGAGGTTCCAAAGACAAAAGCAAGAATGCAAATGTTTCAAGGAGTTCCTCAATAATGCAATGCAAATGAAAATTAAGGTAGAATGAGATGCAAAATGGAGCTATTCTAAGCATGGATGAGAGTGTTGCAATCCAACTATTAGACTATATGATTTAAGCTACATGTAAAAATGAAAGCTAAGCTAAGCTAGAATGCCATGATGCCATGGATGAGAGAATGTAGACAAGAAATAGAAGTTCTCCACAAAGCTCCAAAGAAACCTGTTAGAAAACCTGCAGCATAACAATGTTCAAAAGATGGATGGATTGAGGGGGAAAGCTCTCTCCCTTTTAAAGATGTATGGACGGTAGAGATCAAGATGAAGATGGTGGATGATCAACGGTGGAATTCAAAAAGAGGAGTGATCCATGTGCACACACAAGTCAACCAATAGAATATAAGTTGACTTGTCATATAAGACAAAAGTCACAAAGCCTTTTCTTTTAATTGCAAAATAGAAAAAGGACTTTATGTGTGCACTTTAAGTGGGTTAGAAGAATGGGGTATTTTATTTAATTAAAAGGGGACGTGTTCTTTTAATCAAATAATGAACTTAGGATAGCATAGTCAAACTATAGGTTATAATCAAATAAATTGATTATTAGCAATTTGGCTTAGGTAAGTGATTAAATTAATTTAGCCAAAATGTTGAAATGGGGGCTAATAGTCTAGATGACCATTTTTAGGTGATTACAGAGTATATCTAGGCCTATACATTCACTATCAAGCATAAGAAAAGGCATTGCAAACAAAGTTGTAGATGCACTTAGTCGTAGGTTGCTGATTGTACAAGAAGTGCAACTTAGGAGTGTGGGAATTGAGAACTTCAAGGAGTTTTACGCTGATGATCTAGACTTTGCCAAGCCCTATCAAGTGTGTACTGATTACACTAACCATTTTCATCATGAGTTTTCTGATTTTACCTTGCAAGAAGGCCTCCTATTCAAAGGCAATTAGCTATGTATCCCAAGGGAATCCATTAGAGAAAACTTGATTCAAGAGAAGCCTAATGGTGCTTAAGTGGGCATTTTGGAGTTCATAAGACAGTGGATTTGATCCAAATTTCTTCTACTGACCTACCTCGAACAGGGATGTACAGAGGTATGTGGAATGTTGCATGGTTTGTTAGAAGGCCAAGGGAGTTGCCACTAATGTAGGACTCTACCAGCCATTGCCCATTCCTTAAAGACCATGGGAATGCTTGAGCATGGAGTTTGTGGTGGGGCTACCTAAAACCAAATAGGGTTTTGAAAGTGTTTTTGTCATTGTAGACAAGTTCAACAAAATGGCCCATTTTGTGCCATGTAAACCACTCATGATGCATGTGTCATTGCAATTTTTTTTTGAAGTAGTGAGGATACCTGGACTGCCTCTTAGCATTGTATTGATAGGGACACTAAGTTTATGAGTCATTTTTGGAAAACTTTATGACACAATTTAGGGACAAACCTCTCATTTGGGTCTGCCTACAATCCTTAAACATATGGGCAGACATAAGTGGTTAACAAGAGCTTGGGAAACCTTTTAAGGTGCTTGAACAAGGAGTATGGTAAGAGTTGGGACCATATTATTGCACAAGCAGAGAATGCCTACAATGATACCATCAACATATCTATTGGGAAGAGTCCTTTTGAAGTGGTTTATGGAGTGTATCCTAGGGGCATTCTTGAACTAAGGGACATGAAAGTAGGTGCAGAGGTTAGTGGAGTGGTTGAAGACTTTTCTCTTTCCATGAAAGAGGTTCATGATATGGTTAAACACACCTTGGAGTAGAACACAACAAAGATGAAGAAATGGGAAGATATAAGGAAGAGAGATGTTCAATTTGCAGTTGGGTACTATGTCATGGTTCACCTTAACAAGTATAGGCTATCTAAAAGAGAATCTAACAAGTTGTAGATAGGAAGGTGGGTCCATGCAAGATTCTGGCCACGTATGGAGCCAATTCTTACCAAGTTGACCTACCAACAGATATGGGCATATCCATCACCTTTAATGTTGCAGATTTGGTAGCCTACAAGGGTCCTATTCCATCTTCCATTCCAACAAAGGATGCAGACCTACAAGACATTGAAGCTAGCTTGCGTAAGCCCTCCATAAGCAAGTTGGAAGATGAGAAGATTTTGGGTTCCAACGTGAACAAGGTGACTAGGAATAAGACATACATGAAACATCTCATGAAATGGCATGCACTAAAAATGAATAACACATTTCTAAAAATACATAAATAACTTTCAATATGAATAATAATACATTAACAATTTATACTATCATTTTTTTTCTTTTGTTAAATCTAGATACCGACTTGTTCTTAGAAACCACAAAAGATATCACCCATGGAATACCAAGAGTCACCATTTAGAAATCTTACTTAGAAATCCATTTTAGAATCTCCATACAACCAATTAAATTCAACCCCTTCTATATATATACAACACCCGTTGTCGGTTTGCTTCCTATTATTGTTATTGTTAGGCTTCCCGTTGGTTTTGATTAGGATCCTTGTATTGATATTTAGAAAAGTAAACTCTCTCTCTATATATATAGCCTAACAATAGGTTAGGAAGCAAACCGACGACAACAGGCGTTGAAAACACTTTTATTATTGAATAAAAAATGAAATTATTAGAAAGAGTATGATAGGTCAACCATGTCATGAGAGGAACTGGAGCCTAACCCCGGGTTACAAAACGAATCACGGAGACTAACGCGGGTAACCGTAGACTTTATATTTCATTTGAAACAAGGGAAAAATTAAAATAAGCAACGCTTCAATCATTCCTATAACTTGTTGAGCAAAATTCCAAATTTGTTCCGGAATCTTGTCCGGAAATGCGTTCTTTTCTTGGCTTTGAATACGAAGGAAGACGAATTCTGAATGTGAAATCTGGCCGTATTTAAAGGACACTGACCATCTGTAAGGGTTTCATTTCAGTTAGCTATATCGAGGTTTTAAAGCTGGTGATCCAGTTACATTAATTTGATTGAGAAGCTGAAGCTGCATTCAAATTCAATCTGCGACGGTGAGGAGGTTATAGATAAATGCGGGGAAATTTGTAGGAGGAAAGAGGTTAGAAGGCATGGGGACAGCTCCATCTACCCCTGGTAGAGATGCGGAGCCCGGGGAGAAAGCAGAATATTTGTGTGGGACATTTGTAGGGAATAAGCCGCAGGATCTTCATTCGCAATTCTGGCAACATTTACTCTCATATCCTCTCACAGCTTACAGGCCGCAATCTAGGGTGCTCGAAGCTTGCCAATTCCTGGGTAGCCCTTTCTTCCTTATGAATTTTGTCTCGTAGATGAATTAGATCAAACTTTTCGTATTTAAGGTGCCACATTACTGGTTTAGGGTTCATTTATTTTGATTATAGGTAACGTTAAACATAGCTTTTCATGCCTCTATCAGAATAGACATCAGTTTGATGCTTGAAACCTCCTTTGTTTTGATATTATTGTTTAAATTTTATACTCTTTAGTTTTGCTCATGATCAAGCTTAAGAGGGGCTTGAATATGCCAGTCCGCCTACCCTTGGAGTGCAAATTAAAATAAGATAGAATTCGACCGTAAACTTTCTTTACGCAATTAGAGTGATTTCACTAATTACCTCCTCATTTGAATATATCTATGGTAACCCCCGTAGGTGTCCTGCATACAAAGCTATATGAAAAGTACTTATGCCCCAAAGCCCAGGCAAATGTGGCTGATTTAATAGTTAGATATGAAGTAAAAAGAATGGGATAGATTTTTTAACCTTTAATCCCAAAATAAGAATTCAGGAGTGCACGCAGGTAAAACAGTCTGGTGGAAACTTTCAAACTCCATCTCATTATAATACTGGGGTTGGGTGGAACAACCCAAAGCTAGAGTAATCTGTTTTGCGTGGGGATAGCGTAAAATCCAAATTGTCAGATATGTCAGTTTACACCTCATTGTGGCCTGGGTAATTTTGCTTATTAAACTCAACAGTCATTTCCGTTTTATCACTACAAGCATATAGAACGCTGGAATCCTCTTGCTTAGTACACTCCAATCTCATAGCAAAACATAACCTTATCAGAGCTTCTAATTGTAGATGCACAATTAGACTACTTTGTTTGAACTTTACTCTGATTTTTGAGCAAATACAATTCAGCATATTACAAAGAAATAGTTCTTGAAGGGGGGTTTAGGAGTTAGATCCTAAATTGGTAATATTTTACTGGCGGAAAACCCAAAGCTTGAGTTGCCATGGTTTTGCTATAATTCTTAAATCCTTTAGTAATTTGAAGAATTAACTTAGATGTCTTTAGAAACTGTTTTTAACTAAAGCCATTTATACTCTCTTAAGGAAAATCTCGGAATGTCAACTTGAAATGCTATTTACATTGAAATTAGCTTGTTGCTCCAACTTTATGGTTTAGAGTTTAGACAATACGCATAATAAGTTAATAACCGTCAATGCATCTGTTTCTTGAAAGTACTGAGGATTAGTTAGTTAGATAGTAGTCTTAGGCTTTAGCAATTCATTTTTTCATTAATACTTTTCTCAGTGTATTAATTTATTTTGAATAATCTATTACTAATAGCTAATAGATGGGATTTTAGCTATTCCTACATTAGTCTCTTCACTTCATTGGTCTACAATAATAGGTCTACAACTAAGTTGTGTATTGATGTGCTTGTGTATGAGTTTACTTGGTGGAGGGTGCATGCCCGCATACCCATAATGCACTTGAGGCATACCTTGGAAGCAATTTGGGGTCAAATCGTGATGAAACCAGATTAAAAAATGCCCATGAGTAAAATAACACAAATAATTTTTTTGTTTTTACCCTTTTTGTCTAAATCTGTAATCCGACCATAAAGACATCTTTTTGCCCTAGACAAAGCTCATTTTGTCTATTCACTCTCCTTTTCTCATTTTGCCATTTGAAGGGCAACTAGTAGTTTTCGAAAGCGACCGCTTGAGGAGTGCCTAAGGAGGAATGATAGCTAGCACAAAATGAGATTTAATTATTTAAGATATGTATTTAACACTTTCTTTAGTCTTTTAATGGAAATTTTCACAATTTTGATAATTTTTACAATTTTTTGTAAAAATTATTTAGAAAAAAAAGAAACAAGTCTCACTCTTTGCTATAATGTTTTTTGATCTTCATTTTGAAATTGTATGCTTGCATATTTTTTCCAAATTTAAAATTGTGTAATTTTTTATAAAACAAAATTGGATTGGAAGAATGACCACTAGTTAATGTTTAGTGGGTGTGGGTGGGTGCAAACCAAAAATATAAAATTGATGAAGCATCTCTCTTTTGGAGACATACTACAATGCTCAAACAACTTTTAAGAGGTGGGGGATATCTTTGGAATTGTAGTAAGTGTAACATCAATTTTAGGAGTTTGTATTATTGAGTGAAACTCTAGTTTATGGCATTCTTGGGAAAGAGATTAGAAATTTGAAGGGCCAGTTATGAAGGGGTTGTCGACCACAAAAAATAGTGGGTTTCCTTAGAGAACAAGAAGATTTTAATAGTATGGTAGAAAGAGCAATTTTGAGAGCTCATTCTTTTGCAAAGCAAAAAATGACTTTTAACTACAAATTCTCAACTAATATTGGCCTTTGAACATCCTTTCTCGGAGATACCCTCTATGCAAGTTGAAGTAGAAAATCTCAATCTTTCTTGCAAAAGAGAAGAGGCCTATACAAGGTATTTGAAACAGAAGGAAAACATATTAAGAAGCACAAAATTGTACATTGCATCTATGCCAATGATCTTCCTCTCAACTTGGTGAGATCACCATATTGGTAGGAAATGACGACAACAATCAATAGGCCACCTCTTGATTCCACATATCTTGGGTATGTAAAGGTGTACGCCTCCTATTGGGAAGGGAGAAGAATTTTGTAGATATCTTTCAAACCAATTAAAGATTCTTGGGCTGAAGCAGAAGCTTTTATTGTTTCTAATGGATAAAAAGATTGCAAAAATGTCTATTTGTAAATGTTATTGCAGCGACCCCAAAAAGGGCAATGATTTTGAGTGTAGTTGATTGTGAGTGTCAATTTAAAGATACAGAGTTCATTTCCAAAGTTCTTATTGAGTCGATAGAGATGACAAGTCATGAAAATGTTGTCTAAATCACTATAGACATTGCAAAAAATTTCAGGGCTACAGGTTCCCTCTGTTATGTTTAGGATCGCGGCAAATGTAATAGCACTGCTTGTAATTTCTGTGTTTTTCAAATGCAGTGATCTCTCTTGCATTTATATTGAGAACGAGGCAAGGAGAGACATGCCCCTTCATGGGACATGTCTATTAATTATTGTGAGATCAATATAATGACAATTCATTATGCAACTACATAAATATGTATGCATACACACACATATAATATATGTGAATCAGCATTTTATTAATTTCTCCTAATAGTATTTTAGATATATATCTATATATATTATATCTTTCATAATATATATATATATTCAATAGTTTAGACTTATAGGATTTATCTGATAAAAACTACAAAACATCAACACTCCCTCTTAGCTAGGGAGGATAGACACAAGATATAATATCAACTTATTGTAATATCAAGAATGGCATGTTTAAGAATATCCTTGATCAGAATATATTCACCGTAAGATATCATCTCATAATATTAGGAGTAATGGCTTTAGAATATTAAGTCACATGATATTCACCAAATACTCATAATGTCCACAAGGTATGTGCACACGCATTTTTAATGATACTTACCATAGAAACATTATATTCATTGTTTGTTTAAGGATGTTAATCCACCATGACATATATCTATACAATACAACACAAAGATATCTATTAGATGATATCTATCTCTCAGTTGATTAATCTATCATGATCTGCTTAGGCATTATCCATATGATATCTAACATGATAGAAGGTTAGACTATTGTAAGATCGTCACCTTACTATAGTAGCCACAGAGTCTTGTAGTAATTCACATGACATCCACCATGCCTTAGTGTAGAGGGTGGAATCAAGGGCTTTCAACTCAAACTTCTCCTAGAGAAGAATGCATTTCCACCATGCCTCAACACAGAGGGTGGATCCACCATACCTACTCATAGAGGGTGGAACAAGGGTTTCACCTCAAACTTCTCTCACAGAGAACTCATTAACAAGGCATTGTACCTTGAACTTCTATGCCATAGAGAAGAAAGCATTACAAGAAATTTCACCTCGAAATTGTCCCTCACAGAGAACTCATTAACAAGGCATTGTACCTTGAACTTCTTTGTCATAGAGAAGAAAGCATTACAAGAAATTTCACCTTGAAATTGTCCCTCACAGAGAAGGAGTCATTAAGTAGATATCAATCTGTTGATCTTTTCATCCAAGATTGCTTATGATGAACTGTCAGACTCCCTATGAATTTGATATCAATCTTTTGAGCTCCTTGTCCAAAATTACTTCTAATAAAGTGTCAGACTCCCTTTGAATCTGATATCAATCTTCTTTTTTCTGCAAGAACATTCCCAGAGAGAAAGGAAATGATCAAGACAAATAGCTCTTATAGTATGTATAGAAATACAAGTAAGAGAGATTTACAATATTAGGAATACAATACTTAGAAATATTACTCAAAAGAGAATACTTCTCTCATGTAGTCAAAGGATAATGCCCTCCATACGACTTCTTCTATTAAGCTCAGTTCTTAATTAAGGACAATAGAGGCTTGCTCCTTACTCTCCAATTCAAAGACAATAATCTTGTTGTCAATACACATCATGATCCGGCAAGAAGGGTAGAGTTGGTGCCAACATCTCCTCCTCCCTCAGTTGCCACTCGTGCCATCACTACTCACACATCCCCACCATGCAGTTTGCTTATTATCCATACAACAATTTAAATAAGTAGTAAGCGCTAAGAGACACACATGGTATTCTGTAGCCTCTCGCACAGCAATCTTGCAGGGCAGAGCAAGATCTCCCTCAGAAAGGCATTGTAGACAATGATGTCATTCCCAAGAAGACATTCGTAGTCAGCATTGAGATTGATTCTCAGATATTAGAGTCATGCTTGAGCAGTCAATGCGTACTTGCAGGTTGCAGCAAAAACATTATGACAACTCCTTTGCCCAAGCAATATTCAAACCCTAAAAGGAATTTTTTAGAGCAGATTGAGATCTTTCCCAGTAGGGGCAATAGATAGAGCAAAGATGTCAACATTTTTTTTGGGCACCATGCATTGTATACTCCTTTAACTTGGTGATGCAAGCAATTGGTACTCAAATGGGATGTGTTGTGATAAATATACCAAGAGGTGAGGAGATCCAAATGTTTTGAGATGATTTGCAAGTGATATTGGGCATCATGGTTTTTAGTAACCAATAGGCTATTTTGAAACAATCAAATTTAGAGAGGGCCTAGAAGGTCAAGTTATGTGATGGACCCCTATTTTTTGGCAAAAATCAGAGCCTCCATTTATGATGTTGGAGACTTAAAGAAAATATTTTCATGGATGTCAATAACACTAAGAATACCATTTCCATTAGTAATAGTTGATGATGAACTTACTGCCTTATAGAGATTCTAAAGAAGAGTTGTATATCTACAAGGTGAAAATTATGAAGCTGCTATTAGTGGCATGGCTTGAGCATTCCTGATAAATAAAAGCAATGACTAATGTGACTAATGCATCAATTAATGAAAATGAATAAAAGATAGAAACATATTATTGCATAGCAGCGCTTTCTCAAGGAAGTATATGCTCTTCAATAAGTTATAAAAGGATGAACTAGATGTGATCTATGTGTGCTTCAGGCAGATGGACATTACTTCTTGAAGATCGATTAAACAGGGGCATCATATTTTCATGAATTTATTGAGAAGTTTGTACAGTTTGAGACTGGTGTGAAGAGACAGACATTATTGTTGTTAAAGATTATTGTCCTAAGGACTGCAGTCACACATTTCATTGTCTATGGTTTTCCCAATCCTGGGAGAACATAGTCGCAATAACTGGTAGTAGAAAGAGATGTTTAATTAGAAAATTGGTGCTTGGGATGGTTGATGACAAAGCAGAACTGGTTCCAATCACTAAAAATCACAAGTTTGTAGCACTGCAAAAACCATGAGCTCACCCAGAAAACTTTATAGTCATCCACAAACTCCAGATTAGGCTTCTAGTTTGACACTGATCAGAGGTGATATAGATGGCATATTGTCTACAGTAGAGGCAATAAACATCAAGGATATAAATATCTCTAGGTGTGATTGTGATATTCAGAAATTTGTAGAAGTCGGGTCCATACAAACAGTTATGGGCAAGCATGAAGTCTGGAGTCTTATGCCAAATGGAAGGAGTTAGTTTGTGTGCGTACAATAACAAGGGATTCGGGCATGTTTTATTCACTATGTGACTTCCGCAAGGGTGATAGGAAAATCGAGCAGTGCATATATCTTCTGTGCGATTTCAGAAACTGTTCTCTTCGACTTTCAAATCATTTCAAGGATGTTGTCTTGGCTTTGAACGTAGAACAGGAAGCCATTTTATAATTGTAACAACAACATGAGTAAATGGATACACAGTGGTGGGTATCTTTACGGCACATTGAAGACAAACTTATTGAAACCAATAATGGAGAAGACTATTGAAACCTTCCCGTGCCCTTGAGTTCAAAGATGGAGTCTAGAATGAAGCATATACTTTAGAAAGACAAATACTTGAGTAAAATTAAATAAGACATAGAGCCCTACAAAGTTAATGAGAGGATTAAAATTATAAGCCGGAAATCTCAAAAAACAAAAATTATGACACGACAGTAATTAAAATTATTAAAGGTTCTAGTTTTAAGAAAAGGTGTCATTAGAAAGTTGAATAATATTTTAAAAAGTATGACTTTACATTTGAAAAGTCACACTCTCTAAAGCACAAGCTTATATATATGAGATTTATTTGGAGGAGAGGCACAACAAGGGAGATTCAAAAACATTCAGATTCATATTCTCAAAGAAGAAGCATTTTATATTATTTTGTATGGAGGGACAAGAAGCTTAATATGGCTTTTCTAATGTAAATTCTATTTTTTTATTTAATAATAAAATAAAATGTTCTTTGTTTATTATTTAAGGCGTGGAGATTTAAACTGTAGATGAATCGTCCTTTGTAATTTTTTTGGAATTATGTATGCAATTTAAATGTCAGATTAGTAGACATGGTCATTTAGCATTTTAAATTCGATCATCACAGATATTCTGAAATATTAAATTGTTTCTGTATCTGTGTCCAGTTTGTCTTCCTACCAGAGGAGTTAAAGTTCAATCTGGACTAATTAAAGATTGCATAAATATTTGATCTGTTGCATCTCGATTATTTAGTTGTTGGCAGTATAAGTGCATAAGAACTTTATAAAGTTTTCATTGAAGTTGACTCTATTGCCTGGATGAGTAGAGGTACTGGTCTTTTTATTATTGAAGTCAGAAAATCTATAAGTTCCTTCTTACAAGTATCAAATTAATTATCATTCAATTATACAAAACATTCAACCATTATCTAGCATCCAGTTTTCATTTTAATTGAGTTCGAGGACCTTGCCAGCCAAAGAACTCCAAAAGTTTAAATTTGCTGTAGAAAAGCCTTGAACCAGATAGTCAGTGTTTGAGGTGAAGGTTTACCTGCCTGGGTGTAGCGAAGCTTGAAGTGCAGGGGAATCGAGAAGTATTCTTGTTCATTGGCCATAATAGATTAAGAAGTCCTATCCGAGAAGTGGCAGGCTTTTGGATTTCCAATTTGTGGTTTTGGGAACCAACATTATGGATGACAATTAGTGGGCTTGTGTGGAATGTCTCGACTTTGACTAAGCTTATCATGATTATGATTAAGTTTGTTAGTACAAATACACTATGGTTGAGGGAAGTCTATGATGTTATGGACACAATGATAGAAAAGTTAAAAGTCATAATAGCACAAAAAGAGAATGACCTCAAAGATTTTTTTTTCAAAAGGGTGGAAAACATCATTCTTTATTGTTGGAACAAGATGACCATGCCATTTGACCTCCTTATATATAGTACTTTCTTTGTAAGGGAGAACTCCACTATGTAGAGATACTAAAGTGGCTACTAGGTACAATAGGGCATTCACTAAACTCTTCTAAGATCTAGTAGTGGTTGAAAATATTAGGATAGAGTTTGGCATGTTTATCTCATGAACATATCATAGTCCTTGTGTTATTATTGTAATATCCCCGTTTGGGATTTTCTCTAAAATCACAAGTTCAAATCAAGCAAGAAATTAATATAGATATAGAGTTATGACTTTATAAATAAAATGTCTTAATCAAGATTAATCTTGATTTAGATCCCACAATAATGTTAGACAATATTTGAAATAAAACTCACAAGGCCAATTATTTCTATTAGGGTAGGGATCCAACAACAAATATAAGTGCATGTATCAATAGTCATCTAATTCCTTTAAGATAAATCATGCAATTGTCAGGGAGAACTTCACCTTGTAGAGATACTAAAGTTTCTACTAGGTACAACAGGGCATTCACTAAACTCTTCTAAGATCTAGGAGTGGTCGAAAATGTTAGGATAGAGTTTGGCATGTTTATCTCATGAACATATCATAGTCCCTGTGTTATTATTGTACTAACCCCGTTTGGGATTTGCCCTAAACTTTTCCCTAAAGTCACAAGTTCAAATTAAGCAAGAAATTAGTATAGATTTAGAGTTATGACTTTATAAATAAAATGTCTTCATCAAGATTAATCTTGATTTAGATCCCGCAATAATGTTAGTCAATATTTGAAATAAAATTCATAAGGCCAATTATTTCTATTAGGGTAGGGATCCAACAACAAATATAAGTGCATGTATCTATAGTCATCTAATTCCTTTCAGATAAATCATGCAGTAACTTTTGAACTTTAAGAACCAAGCCATTGATACTTCTATATTGCATAATTTGTCATAGTAGGGTTTGGAGAGGAAAACCACAAAGGGTGCTTGGAGACTTGTTGAGCCCCATTAAGCCCAAAAGCATGCAACAATCATCTAAGACAACTTGCTCTTGATAGTAGGAAAATCCATTGATTCAATTCCCATCACTTAGGGCGCTTGCTTAATTCTAGGGAACTTGGGTCATTAAGGAAGACTATTTAGTCCAATTAAGCTTAATAGTGTGCAACATCCGACTAAGACAACTAACCTATTGGCTTGTAAGTGGCAGGAATATCCACTAATACATTCGATCACTTGGGGTCACCTGTATAATTCAAGGGGACTCAAAATTACCGAGGAGGACGATTCAACTCAACCAAGCACAAAAGTGCACAAATTCCAACTAAGGCAACTTGGGCCTTGCTCGACAAATGATAGAAACATCCAACTTGGACAATTCCATTAGTTGGGTGGCCTACTTGATTTGAGGGAGTTGGTTTACTCTCTCCCTAACATATTGCCTTCCATTCTCATACGATTGTTTGTGGGAATAAAAATAGAAAAACTCACTTATTAATTAAAGAAAAATAATAAATTTAAAAATATTTAAAGAGTAGATATTTAGTAACATTTATCCACATTGTATGTACAAAGCATATATATAAAACATATTCTTATACCACAATATCTACTTGAAGATCTCATCACTTAATAATAAACTTGTTTTTGTCTTCCTCGATCATTCCATTGTTCTTGAATGATTGATTGGTTGAATGGATTCCTTTGATTTGATGATTTAAACTATTGGTGAGTTATGAGTAAATAATCATTAAGGTTGCACCAAGACAAGGGTACTTGGAGACTAGAGTACCATTACTTGTATTGGTATCGGTGTGGCTATTTTCCAAAATAGGAGATGAGGGAACTTGGAAATGCCATTTTTTAATATGTTTAGTAATTCATAGAAATTCTGACAATAAGTGTATAGTTGTTAAAAAAATGCATATACACAAAGTGTATAAGGAAATTGAAGGCAACAGATAAAACCGATACATTGATTCTTTCAACAGTGCAAACCCTTTTGACATTCTATATCTCTCATACGATTGTTTGTGGGAATAAAGAATAGAAAAGCTAGCTTATTAATCAAAGAAAAATAATATATTTCCAAATATTTAAAGAGTATCAATATTTAATAACATTTATCTACAATGTGTGTACAAAGCACATATATAAAACATATTCTTATATCACAATATCTACTTGTGGATCTCTTCACTTAACACTAAACTTGTTTTTGTCTTCCTCAGTGTAACACGGGGACGCGTCCCCCCCCAAAATCTGGGCCGTCTCAGAGACGGGGACATCCCCGGGACGGGGGGACGGCGTCTCGGCGTTTCGGGCAGCGCCACTCAAAGCGCCACCGCCGCCGGAGACGTCTTCGAGACGGGTGCGGGGGGACGGCAAGGAGTCTCCTTCATTGTGGGGGGACGCCTGGACGTCTCCCGCGGCAAGCAAAAAAGACACAAAAAAACAAAAAGTTGAACGCATTTTTAAAATGTTTTAATGTTTTTTATTTATTGTATTGGATTGTGGGGCCCATCCATTCCTCCTCCTTTGTTTAAAACCCTTCTATTCTTCATTTTGATTCACATTTGCATTTCTCATTGTTTGCAACAGCAAGAAGACGAAGAGTGAAGAGCTGAGATAAGGGTTTGTGCAAGAGTGAAGAGAGTGTTTGCAAGTGAAAAAGGAGAGCTTAGGAGCAAGAAGAAGAAGAGGAGGGTGGTTCTAGGTTCCGGTTCACCGAATCTTGTTGAAGTTTTTAAAGCAAAAGGTAGGGTTTCTAACTTTCTAACGAATTTGTATGATTTTGAAATGCATGTTTATGAATGTTTTTGTTTGTTTAGACGACCTTTGTTATCATTGAACTCTTTGAAATATCTATTTCCGATTGTTTAAACCGACGACTTCCACTCCGTTCGAACTATATTACAAGACCAGAAATATTATTAAAAAAAAAAAAAAACAAAGTATAAAATGAAAATTGACTTCCAATGGTTCCGTAGGATTTGGGCTTTTCTAAGCCGATTTCAGTATGTAAGAATTAACAAAAAAAGTCAAAATTTTTTAACTTTTTTTGTTAATTCTTACATACTGAAATCGGCTTCAGAAAAGCCCAAATCCTACGGAACCATTGGAAGTCAATTTTCATTTTATACTCTTTTTTTTTTTTATTCTTTAATAAATTTTTTCCAATATAGTTCTAAGAGAGTGGAAGTCGTCGGTTATGATTATCATTTATAAATTATAAATTTCAATAATTTAGCTTTATTAATTTTTGTTTTTTCATTTTGTGAAATGCAGTGTCACAATGAATACTCATAGTGATGATGAGATGGAATTTCATTCAAATAGTGGCAGTGAATCAGAATATGAGCCTGAGCCTGAGGTTGGGGTTGAGGATGATGATAACACTGTTGAGAGGGGTGACCATGAGAGTGACATTACGCTTCCGGTTGGGCCAAATCAGCAAGGGGCCCAAACTAGTTCCACTTCCATGGGTACTGGTTTTATACTATCTGGTACTCCATCTACTGATTGCCCCTCCCCAGCTTTGGCACAGTGGGCTAGGGGTAAGTTTGATCCAAAATCTTCTTTAAAACAATTTGCCACTAGAATAACAAGCGGACAAGGAACAGGTGGCACAAGAAAGTGGAGATGCAATATTTGTGGTGAAGATTGGTATGGTAGCATCACTAGAGTGAATGCACATTTCCTCTTTTGGATAGGTAAAGGTGTCCAACCATGTAAGTTTTTGGGCGAATCCACAAACTTGAAGATTAGAATTGAATTCAACAAGCTTTGGGGAGTTCCAGAGGACTTGGGCCTTCCAGTGCCTACTACTTTGGCTGGTAGGCAACAGATTCAGACTATACAGGAGGTGCATGAGCAACAAATACAGGGGCAACAACACCGACGCATGTCTTCTTCTAGACCACAGCATAGAGCTTCATCTACTTCATTGCCAGGGGCAGCCTCCGTACCTTCCTCTACTTATAGCTCTATAGGTGTAGCAACAGCTGAGACGAGCAAGGGGAAACACAGGGCACAGTCTAGTGACAACAACCCTATAGCAGAATTGTTTGCAGCCCAGACGAGAGAGAAGTTAGATGCATACATTGGGAGATTGTTATTTGCCAATGGCATTCCACTTCACATTGCTCGGTCTCCTTATTTTAAGGAGGCATTTCAGAAAGTAGCGAAGGCGGGATTACCATCATATGTGCCACCAGGTGAGCACAAATTGAGGACTAAAATCTTGGATGATGAGTATGCCAAGATTGGTGAGTCCATGGAGACCATGAGGGCTGTTTGGGAGGAATTGGGGTGTAGCGTTGTCATGGATGGGTGGACGGACATTAGACACTGTCCACTCATCAATGTCATAGTCACATGTACAGAGGGCCCATTCTTTCTTAGGGCAGTTGATTGTTCGGGGCATCGAAAAGATGCTGATTTTTAGTTTCAAATTCTTCGGGAAGCCATTGAGGAGATTGGGCCACAAAATGTGGTCCAAGTAGTGACAGATGCAGCTCATGTGTGCAGAGCTATAGGGAGGCTTATTGAGGCCACATATCGGCATATTTGGTGGACTCCTTGTTGTGTGCATGCTATGAACAATGCTCTAAAGGACATGGGGAAGATTAGTTGGATAAAGGGAGTGGTGAGTGATGCTAGAGATGTGCAGATGTATATCTGCAACCACCACACCTCACATGCACTATTTAGGAGCTTCGCCAACAAGGAGTTCTTGAAGCCAGTTGAGACTCGATATGCATCCTATTTCATTCTCTTGGAGAGAATGCTTGATTTGTAGGAGCCACTGCAACTAATGGTTATGTCAAATGAATGGAATAGGTGGGATGGTTCCAGGTCAGAGTAGGGGATAAGGGTGAAGGATATAGTTAAGAGTGATGTATTTTGAAGCGATCCAAAATACATTGTTTCTATTATTAGGCCAGTCTTTGAGGTGATCAGGTATGGAGATGGGGATGCACCCACACTTGGAGAGGTGTATGAGTGCATTGATTCTGTGCTTGGGCAGATGAGGGTAGTTGTGCGAGAGAAGGACCCCACATTGGCCTTCTACAATGATCACATTCGGCCTATTATTCAGCGTAGATGGGACAAACTTAACACACCCTTACACATGGCTGCATATGCATTGAATCCGAGGTGGTACATGACTAGGCCTGGTAGAGTTACACCACTTCACGATGATGAGGTGATTTATATTATTATTATTATATAACACTTTAAGACTTAGATTCTTATCATTTTATGAATTAAAATCATTTACATTACTAGTATCTTGATTCTTCTATTTGCTAATAATTTGTACTTTTAAAATTTTTTTAGGTGAAGGAAGGGTTCTTCAAGTGCATAGACAGGATGTATGACCCTGAGACAGCAGCTAAGGTTCACATTGAGTGGACCAAATTTGCTACTCTTAGGGGTTACAAACAAGCGGCAAAGGCGGATATCAAGACTATGGCACAAGAGGATCCCATTTTGTGGTGGTCAGCTTATGGACCGAAATCTACAACCACCACACTAGCTATTCGTTTGCTGTCCCAGGTACTTAGTTCCTCAACTTTTAACTTTTCATTGTTTATTGTTCAATGATCATTGTTCAACTTCTAATTCTCGAGTCTTACATTAGCCAATTATTTTTCATCTCAGGTTTCTAGTTCCTCAGCTTCTGAGAGGAATTGGTCTACATATAGCTTCATCCACTCTCTTAAGAGGAATAGACTTACCTCTCAAAGAGCAGAGAAGCTAGTGGCTGTACACAATGTGTTGCGTATCAATGACCGCACCACAAGTGTGCACAAGGAAAGCCCAGCATCACAATGGGATGTAGAGCCTGAGGAGCCATCGCAGATTGATGAGGAGGATGCTTTAGATCCAACCACAGGGCTAGTTGGTGTTCCCTTTTCAGCTCTTGATCTTGGAAAGATTGATAGTTCCAGTGGTGATGAGTTTCAACCTCCAGGGGATGATCATTGATCATTGATCATTGATTTGGCATTTTGATTTGGACTCTTGGAGACTTGTAGTTTTTGTTTGCATTATATACTTATTTTGATATCATGGTTCATGGTACATGATACTTAATTGTAATCATCTTTATGTCATGAGTCATGACTCATATGATCATTGATTACTATTAGATAGTAGAATCTAGATACTCATACTATTGATCTGAAGACTGATATATAGACTAATATTTATTATTTCGAATATTTTCTGATGTTCAATGTTCAATGTTCATTGTTTGTTTGTTATAACTTATTTGATCATGAATCATGACGTTCTAGTTGAAAACTTCAGTGCAATGTTCAATGTTTTTTACATCTATGTATCTTATATTGTATAATTGTAGTACATCTTTTCATAACTAGCATTTTAAGTATCATATGTATAGTACATACACCCCTGCTCCCTTCACCACCCCCTCGTCCCCCGCCGTCCCCTCATCGTCCCCAAATCAAGGTCCCTCTGTCGCCCCGTCTTGGAAACTTGTCCCCCCGTCCCCTCGTCCCCCCGTCTCCTAGGGCGGTGTAACTATGGTCTTCCTCAATTATTCCATTGCTCTTGAATGATTGATTGGTTGAATGGATTCCTTTGATTTGATGATTCAAGCTATTGGTGAGTTATGAGTAAATAATTGCCAAGGTTGCACTAAGACAAGGGTGCTTGGAGACTAGTACCAGTACTTGTACTAGTGTAGGTATGGCTATTTTCCAAATAGAAGATTAAGGAAATTGAAAATGCCATTTTTTTAATATGCTTCTCAAAATAAATGTTTAGTTATTAAAAAAAATGAAAATAGACAAAGTGTATAAGGAAATTGAAGGCAACAAATGAGACCAATAAGTTGAATCTTTCAACAGTGCAAACCCTTTTGCCATTCAGTATGAGTATATAGATGAGAATGTGAGTATAGATTATATATATGAGAATATGAATATAGACATACAAGAATGAAGAAAGAAAATGTATTAGGAAAATTTTGGAGTCTCAAGGATCTAATAGAATTCATTTCCATTTTATATACTACAAATGCTACATAAACAAGTTGAAAGAAAAACAACAATAATACAGAAAATAATAATATATTTTGAGTTTAGAATTGAATTGCAAATAGCTAAATGATAAGTACTTGTGATCTTGTTAACTTACATTGACTCTTGCCCTTTGTTGGCTCTTATTTTCTCTTTCGTATTGTTTTTATTTTCTACCTTCCTAGTGTATTTAACTTTTAACTTGTAGGGATTCTGGTTTTATTTGTGTGGGAGTCAACACCTTTTGCGAGGGAGACAATGAGAGTCTTTAGGAGACCATAGTTGAAAGTATCTTGCAACTAGAGATGTCTTGGGGAAAGTCTCCATTACTCTTGGCCTTTGAGATATGTCCCCAAGGGTTGTTGATGGGTTTGTTAATCACTAGGGTTGTTGTTGCACCAAAAGATCAACCTATTAATGCTCAATACAACCACTAGACTTATAGGAGACATAGGAGGCGGTTAATCCATACCACAAACCGTGTAAGGGATGTTGGCCCAATACCAACAATCCCCTTCCTAGTGTTGCTGCGATTTGTGTGGATTCGAACTTGTGACCAGGCTTTAATACCACTTTTTAATGGCTAGGGTTACCATTGCACCAAAAGATCAACCTATTAATACCCGATACAACCACTAGACTTATAGGAGACATAAGAGGCGGTCAAGCCATGTTACAAATTGTGTGAGGGATGCTGGCCCTTTGCCAATAGGGTCTTCATGCAACTATGGTAATTGTTGACTAGATGATTTAAAAGTGATGATATAATGAACACTAGTTTCATATATTGGTGATGATGATCAAATGAGTGTTGATTTGATAGAGTGGTGCTTGATTGATGAATTGCATGTTTTCTTGATCCCAATATAAAATGACGATTGATATGGATGATAATTTTTTTCTTGGCCTTGCTGGTCGCTTGTTTGCTTGACTTCTTAAGGGATTAATGGTTGATGGATGAAGGATTTGTTTGGATGGATTCAAGAGTGATGATTGATAAGTACTCTTTCAATGGTCCAAATGAAATTTCCTTTATACTTTATTGGTAAAAGTATCACTATCTTTTAGGTAAGAGCCCACAACACAACGGTAACTTGTGAGCCTCTCATTTGGGAGGACTTTAGTTTGAGTCTACTCGAGCTTAACTCATAATAATAATGAATCTCAACAAATAATAATACGCTTCGGCCCGTTACTTATAAAAAAAAGTGTCACCACCTTTCATAAGAATCGAGTCATCACTTCCCATTGTTGCCTCTGAGAATAATATACGATTTCCCAAATTGATCTCTTTGTAGGAGTCACAACCCTTCATCATTGCATCCCTTTAAAAGAGTCACAACCTTTTATAATCACCACTCTTTGGAAGAGTCGCAACCCTTCATCATTTCCACCCATTGAGAGAGGCAAAATGTTTTATAATTACCACCTAAAGAGTCACAAACTCACAACCCTTCATCATTTCTGCACCTGCAAAGAATCACAAGCTTTCATAATTGTCACTTCTTGAAAGAGTCAGAACTCTTCATAACCTTTGATATTTGAAAGAGTCATGTCCTTATTTTCTTTTCATCCCCTATTTTCTCTTCCATGTTCTTTCATGATTGACACTTACCCTTTTCTATTCCTTCCTATCTTCCCCTTTCAAATGAAGTTCTCTTCTCTTTTTAATATCTCATATTCGAGGGAGTCACAACTTTTCAGCTCATACCCTTTGATCATTCATTAAACTTAACTAAATTTTAATCATGTTATATTTTGATTTTGCTAGTATTGTTTATTATTAAATCCTCTTTGTAAAAGGGGATATTATAGAAATGAACAATCCAAAGCAGATACTTGTACATGGTGGTACCTCCATATTCAAGATTATTTATTCCCCAACCTTTTGCAATCAAGATTCTATTACAAGTTCTTTTGTACTTCTTACTTTTAACCTTTGTATTGTAGACTTTTCATTCTTTTTTTATTTTGCTTTTTGTATTTTTAAGTTTTGTTGGTTTCTTCAATTCAAACGGGTTGCAAGTTCTTTTTCTGAATGCAATCAGAGTACATGCTCTTTTATCCACTCAGTCAAAGATAACCAATTGGCTGCAGAAATCAGAAGAGTTGGAATATGTTCACTCCAATTTGCGTCTTCTATCCACGAGGATGGGTCAATGAAGCACTGGGATGTGACCCTTTGAGTGTACCGAGTTAAATGCAACTATTGAAGATCTTGCTAGAGTCATTATGGTTGATGATGCTGATGAGATACTTCCACAAAATGCACCTAGTGGGAGTGGGATTACTTTGGATTCAAATGATGTTGAATGTGAAGCAAACAGTGATGATCTTGATCCTTTTGATGATTGATGAATATGGAAGACAATTATAATTTCTGATTATCAATCCTAGAATTGTAATGATTTTCATTTGAATCATGATTCTCAACACATATGATATATATTATATGGCAGATGACATAATATTGAAATTCTTTACTATTAATTGGCGTTTAAGATCGATCAATGATGAAGTTTCCTGCTCTCAAATTTATTTAGCGTTACAATTATCATATATCTTAATTTCTTTGTATATACATTTGTGCATACCCAAACCCATGTATTGAAGGGCACAAAAGGTTGCTTGTACCCACTTATTGCATGCTCGTACTCAAACATGTAACAGTAGCCTAGGTATACAACATAAAATGTAGGTATCAAGTTATCAACTTAAGGCAAAGCTAAAGTGGCTGTCATGACTCAACAATTGCGAAGTGAAGGCATCATTGTAGTAAGGAAGGCTGATCACATGACAAGGCTTTATGCCTATCATTTATTGCACGTGATGCCCTTTAGACAAATCGACATACTCACACCACAAATGTGAGTAGTAAAATTATCTAAATTTGTCATGTACTAGTATTAATTATATAGTTTCAAATTTCCTTATCAAAAGCTTCCATTGCTTGTTCACAATGTAATCCTTAATGTTTTCTAGATACAACTATTTGGGACACTTGCTATCTTTCTTATTTGTTTGTTGAGTCTCATCTTTGAGATCTATAGGATGTACTTGAGGACTTAACTTTCCTCTTTAATGACATTGCTTGAGTAGATGTAATTTCATCGGTTGGCACTTGTTCCATGTCATCGTTCATATGTTCTTGAGATGTCATTATCTACAATTGCGCCTAAGGGATGAAACTTTTAAAAATAGATTGTCTATATGATTGCATTAAACTGAGGAGACACTAAAAAAAAGTGCGCTAGTGCACTAAAAGTATCTAAATCTAAATATAGAACCTAAGGAAACCATTGTAGTAAATATAATATTATTTTAATACCCTCCCCTAATGGTCATTGTACTTCCCTACAAAAGACTATACATGTCTTGTGGTCACAAATTCTTCAAAACATTATGCTACTGTTGAGACCCTCCCCAGATCTGCTGAATGCCAATTTTCAAGAGTAGCGTAGAAAAAAACAAATGAGGTTGTCCCCTTCTTCAAAATGCTCTGCAACAACAAACGAGAGCCTGCACTGACTCCATCATTGACACTCCCAAAATCTGCAAACTGCTGGCTAGAAATGATCACAAAACATCCAACCTGATGTTTTGTAATGCCCCCATTGGTTGCTAGCATCAGTATTTCAGGGTTTAGCCTAATATTGGATCATCGCAGGCTAATGAGGACGGTTAGAGGGTCTTCTAAGGTTTGGTTCATCTCCAACATTCAGCGATTTATGGATTTGGCCTTCATTCGATGTCATTTGGATCCCATTTGCCATACTATGTATAGTAAGTCAGGGGTAACGGAGATGGACCCTTTCTAGTTTTAGAAAGTGTATTTGGTCACATGGGGAATTATGAGGAGAGATTCCTATTTCAGACAGTGTGGCAATCAGACAAGTATTTCAAGAGATATTAAAGTTTAAGTGACTTAAGTGATTTATTTAAATATTTTAATGTTATAAAGTTATAAAGTCACTTAAGTGACTAAAAGACAAAATTAGCTTTTAATCCCACATTGCCTAGTTGTTTGTGTCTTCCCTCATATCAAGGTTACAAAAGCGTGGAGCTACATTGGGATTAAAACAACGATGAATATGGTAAATATAATAAATTGCTACCACAGTTGCTTTAGTGTGACTGGGCAACTCTGAGGATGAAACCCCTGAGTTCTTTGAGGAAGTTGGATGTCACCCCAACCCCTCATACTGGGATTAACGTACAGTTCAGGCAGGAAACGGCAAGTGAACAGTGATTTTAGCTTTTAATCCCACATTGCCTAGTTGTTTGTGTCTTCCCTCATATCAAGGTTACAAAAGCGTGGAGCTACATTGGGATTAAAACAACGATGAATATGGTAAATATAATAAATTGCTACCACAGTTGCTTTAGTGTGACTGGGCAACTCTGAGGATGAAACCCCTGAGTTCTTTGAGGAAGTTGGATGTCACCCCAACCCCTCATACTGGGATTAACGTACAGTTCAGGCAGGAAACGGCAAGTGAACAGTGATTTCGTATCAGGCTGGAAGTAAGTTATTTGTTACAGTGAAGTACGAATTACTTGTTTTGGTTCTTCCTCCATACTTTCAGTAATAGTTATTGCCGGCTAGGGAGGTAAGGCTGCAGTTAGCATAGTCCTTGCAGTGTAGACAGGTCAAGAGACACCTCTCACAGCAGTAGGAAAAGTATCCACAATCAGAGCAAGGGAGTATCGAACTGCAGTTACAAGCTGAGTCTGCAGTCACATGTTCAACCCAGCATCTATGTCTATGTTATGAGAAGGGATGTAGTCTGCAGGTTGTAGATGAAATTAATTCTAGGTCACACAAATTACAGCAGGAGTCACAGTGCATTAATATACCTCGGCAACAGTCTACTTAGTGCCCACATCCAAGAGAGAAGGGACGGTTTGTTGATTATATCTGGGAGTGTAACTTACAGCAGAGTACAATCTCCAGCTCACGTGGGCAGTCACCTACAGCAGCCCATTTCAAGATACCAGTAACCTGCTGCAGATTCTCATACCTTGTTTCTTGGGCTGTTCTCCTTCAGCGGCTAACATCCAGGTGTATTATCTCTTGTTTGTATTGAAAGACTGTAATCAACTGCTGCAAGTAAAAACATGGAATTTGATTCATTCCCTTGTCATATTTCCAGTAGTGGGTAATCAATATTAATCCTGTTATCATTATTTCAAGCATTGCTGTGTAATTGCTAGAATCAATTTATTTCAATCTCTATTTGATTTTGGCATGTATTACCAGAATCGGTTTATTTCAATGGCCCTATAGTTTAATACAAGAGATCGTACACCAACTGTTTGACAAAAATTCCATCAGCAGAAATGTTAATTTCCGGATCAGATTAAGTGAGGATTATTACATGTTTGATAACTAAGCTCTCTTTCCTTGGAAAGAGAGACACTAAGAACAACTGCCAAACCATCAAAACTATTGCAGATTAGCAAGATGCCCCAAAACTGACTGCAAAATACTGTGATGTAAAGAGTACAAAGGATCACCTTTCCCTGTAGATAAAGGCACACCAAGAACAACTGTGAGACACTCCAAACTATTGCAGATGAGCAGGATGCCCCAAAACCAACTGCAAAATACTATGATTTGGAGAAAAACAGTAAAAACCCTGAAACAGAAATCCTTGAAATAACATCCCCATGCGAGCTTTACATATTACAAACCAAAATAAATTTTGAGGTGGAAAATCAATCAAAACCAAACACAATTTTTGAGGTGAAAAAATGTTCAAACTGAACACAATTATTGAAGTGAAAAATCAATCAAAACCAAACAGAAGTAGAAAATGAATCAGAGAATACGAAACTCTGTTTTTGAGGAAAACTGGTAAAGCACAACTGAATTTTTTTAAGGGAAACAATTGTGAAAACCAACTAGATAATTTTTCTTGAAGAAAAATTATGAAAACCCTTCGGAGAATTTTTGAAGAAGAATTATTAAAATCCTCCCATAAGGGAGTCATACTTAAATCAACCCCCACTCTAATACCATGAAACTTAAAAAAACAGAACTGTCTGCATGATAGCTTTAGATTGAGAAGTCTCCTTAAATTAAAAATTACAAGGCGGAAGTCATGAAAAGTTGTGACACAAAAAATAGCAGACTAAAGCACTAAAAACATCTGAATCTAAATATGGAACCTAAGATGACCATTATAGTAAATACTATATTATATTATTAAGGGACTTGATCAAAGATTGGCACCACACGATATTTGCTTGAAGAATGTTGGACACAAGTTCCTAACCGTGTGCATTCTTCCCTCATTTTCCTTCATTGGTAGGGAGGATATTATTCTATATACACCTTTGGGCCCACTTCTTCCTAAGTGAAGGAATGTTGTTTGATGAGAATGGATCTTCATTTAGCTTGCAATATCGTTCTTTCTTCATTAGTATAGTAAATATCACATATAGTGGGGTACCTAGTTTGTAATGTCCTCTTCCTAGTTTGCCCTAAGATCACAATTTCCACAAATTACTGTTTGGGTTTCATGTTACCAATTTAATATCTCTGTAATCCTGAGTCGTGATCCCTATAATCATAAACAATGTATACAAATGCACATACATATATTTTCAATTAGGGTTAGGCAAACCACATCATATTTATAGATTATTAATTATGCTACACAAACATATTAGGTTTCGGAGGAAGAGACATGATGGGTCTACCTGAAGCCATTTCTACACCAAGTCCAAGAGCGATGTCTACCACATCCCTCTTGCCTGGTGGCTTGTACCTGCTTTCCCCATCATGCCTCATCTCCTATAAAACACATACAATCTTGTAGAATTGGGTAGAGGTCATAACTAGGTTCCTCAACTTTTCTATGTTAAGGGCGCTTTGGTCCTAGAAGCCATTATGGTCAACTCTAGGACTGCTACTTACCTCTCAAACCCCTTTTGCTGACACCTCAGACCCTTCCCTTCAAGATGGGTTTCAGACAATGAAGTCATTTCTCACATATTCATCATCACAGGCAACACATGCATCAGCATTGATATTATTATATGACCATTGTGTAAGGAAACTTGGCAATAAAGAAATATAACCGTTTCCACATAACCCATAATAGATCTAAAATAAATACGGAATTAAAATCCACATGCAAGAGAATAGACAACATACCCACAAAATTGTGACACAAGATATACCCTGGGAAACCCTCATTGAGGGAAAAACCCAGCCTCCAAAAGCATCCATCATCATGTATTATTCAGCAAAAAATACCATTGCCATACAACCATGGAAGCCTTCATGGCCATAGCCACAATCGAGCAAACTATGTGAACAAGCATGAATCCACACATCCCATGCCATGCTTCCAACCTTCACAAATGCTCCCTTGGCTAACCTGTCAAGCCTTGTCTCGCTCAACTCTTGCCTTTCTCCTTCTTGTCACTCTCTTTCTTTAAAACAACTACCCTTGTGGCTGCTTATATAGTAGCAAGTCCCACAAAACCACTAAGTGGTATTACATAAACCATGTGCTAAAACCATGTGCTACCTAACCCAGTGACCCCACATTTAATATTGGGCATTTAATTCTTTTTCCCAATATTAAATAATTATATAAAATATTATCACAATGTTACAATACAACTCATCAAGAATATTCCATGAGAATCTTTACATGTTGCACGTCCATCTAGGTACAACATTACATAATAAAATAAAATAATAAAATATAACAATATTATGCAATGTGTGCAACACCCATTATCTCAACAATCTCCCACTTGTTGTATACATTGCATAGGGTCAATCCGTAGCTACATAAATGAACAAGGGAACAATCCCTCCCAGCACATCCACCATCATAGATCAAAATACACCGAGTGCTCCATCCTGGTACCCGCAACAAAATCAAAGTATCCAGCATTTCGAACATGAATGATCTCACCTCCTATTATGCCACTGTCACTGGACATACATAGAAGCCAACCAAAGAGAAAGCCACCCAACCTGTCGCATTAGAAGATCATAAAATCCTGTACCAACTGAAATTCCAAGCACAAAAAACTTGATCCAAAGGTAATAACATGTATCCGTAGTTGTCAAAATATCCATAGCTGAAATAGCACCCACAGCAAAGTGCCAAACCCATCCAACTATCCATACCTCAAAGGTATAACAAGTGAATTTCATATCACTAACATATCCAATCTATAACCTGCAATCACAAGCCTCAAGAGCAATACCTGGCACATATATACCAAGAAGCTCCCACTGCAAAAGATAATGTCAAATCTATAACCAATCCACTCACAACATCTCAAAGAAGTGAATCCATGTAGTATCAAGGACATCCACAATACATAAACTGATATCCTGCAAGAACAACTCTCATAACAAGTCTCCAATAGTCTCCCAAATTCTCCACAACCAACAAAGGAAAGAGATAAAGGAATAACCATGTCATCTCTCACATGACATACATGAGCACAAACTAGTGATCACAATCTCCAACCAATCTCAAATCCAATGTAAGAAAAAACCAAACATCCAGGAAGATAACCAAGACCAGAGAAACTATGCAAATCATAACTTATATCATGTCCTTCTACACACACCTCTAGATGTAAACTGTGCAAGTATGATCTCCTCCATAAAACCCCAACAAGAAGCCTCAACAACACCCAAACCATACCATATAGCTAATCATGGATGTAAGCCTCTCACAAGAAGATCAAACTCAATAAACCATTCCTAAACCAAGGAATAACCATTCCTAATCCAAGGAATATGCCCAATATAAAACCATCTCCCAAATTCAACCAGCATAACAACATATACACATGGAGATAACCAATGCTAAACCATCTCTCAAATGAACCCTCCAGAACTAACTCATGTACCATAGCTCAAGATCCATATCCATGAAAGACAAGCATAAATATAATGCAACTGAGAGAAACAATGGGCTATACCTCTCAAGTAGCAAACCGCCGAGTAGACCAAGAGTGGGGAATGAGAATGCTCATCAAGATACCCAAGTTTCCAACCAAGACTCATCTAAGAACAATCTCCTCTCAAGTCCATATCAGGTGACTGCCCCTCGGACTTCCTATTGAAACCATCAACCATCCCAACAAATACTTCTCTAATCCAAGAGAAATCAGCGTCACCACCGTCTCTAAGTATCCATGAGCACCTGTAACCAATCAATCCATGCCAACTCCAAATGCAACATAGCAATATCATGAAGTATCCAGCTTATGATCAGTGTACTCAATACCAAGAAACTAAACCAAGATCAATGTCAAAGTTCCAACCATGGCCTCAGGAACATAAACATGACAACATGATCTTACTATCTCAACTAAAGAGATAACATGCTCTATATGAACACACCATAACATGTCACAACTCTAAACGCGTATCAAGAGTATACCATGACATAATAATGAAACCATCCTCACACCAAGGATAATATGCCAAATAAAAGCATAAACCACACCTTTGCCAAGAACCCTGTGAGTCCTCACGATGCAACCATCTCCACACACTATGAAGAAAATCATCTCCACATACCAGGAAGAACCATTTCCACACACCATGAAGATAACCAAGAACTCCATGAGTCCTCAAGATCTAACCATCTTCAAACACCATGAAGATAACAAGTGCACCATGCAAATGTCAAAGACGCTTCTACAGCAACAGGATCTAAGACAAACCTCCAACATCTGCAAACACTCAATAAATATATCAATGCCAACAACTCCCACTCAACCGTGGTACCAAGTCACCTATGGCATCATAAAATTCATCTCCTACTTGAAGATTCAAACCAAATCAGGAACTAATCCTGCACTGTCACCCAATCACTGTCACAAGCTCCCACTAAACCGTGTATCCAAGCTATCCATGACATATGATGAACAAATCCATCCTCTAACCATGAGAATCAACCAAGGCATCAAACCATCAAAGAACTCAAAGTGCACATCATGAGCTCCTCAAAAGAAACCAAATAACCATGATCCTCAACCAAGAAGATATACCACCATAACTGTATCAGAAAATTCAAGCTAATGAACATCAAGGATGTACCTGTATAACTAATCATGTCATGCCAAAATCCATGACACCATGATCACATCCATGAACCGAGCATCTGGCTCTCAATATGTCCAACCTATCAACATAGTCAACTACAATCCTCTGCCATGACTGTACCTGGTAACAACATCTCATCCCTTCTACATGAAGAAAATAGTAAATCATGTGACTTAGGGCATAGACAACCCAAATCCAAGTCACCAATCTGAATATGCATCAATAATGAAAGATCAATGGGCAAAGACAACTCATAACCAAGCTATAAATGCAACCTGTAAGTATAGACCGCTTATAACACTGCACAACTTGTAGACCCAACAAGTCATCATGCATATCCAAATTCAAATACTGATAACTATATCATCATGAGACCAATCTGAAATATGAACTGAGTATACAATGACATCAAAACTTAAATCTTCAATGCCATAAACTCACAATGTTGCCATAGTCAAAATATACCTATAAACTGTTCAGATAAATATATCACCAAATAAATCATGCCAAACCTGCACCAATTCTGAACCAATTTGTAGAGCTCTCCAAGAGCTTTCCGTTGACTACTCGAAGTCCAAAATCCGACTCCGTATGCCCAAGTTATGCCCTAATCTGTGCTCAAAATAAACAACATTTGACTTTAGGGCTCTGAAAACCTGACAAAATTTTAAAATCACAGAACCAAACCTACACCATCTTGTAGTGCTCTGAATTAGCTTTCCAACGCCTGTAAGAACTCTGAAATCCAATATTCTGAGAGAAAGTTATGGCCATTTTACTAAGATAGTCTTTTTACCATTTTCAGTACGATTTTTCATTTTTTATTTTTCCAGTGACGAAAATTCCGACGGGATTAAATTTGACGGCCATCATGGGCTGAAACTAAAAAACTCTTTCATTTCCTCTAAACATGGCCAAACTAGGGCATATTATATATCAAAATTTATGAAAATGTCAACCCGGATCCAATGGTGAGGTCTGTTTTTATTCAGGAGGTCATTTCTGCAAGCTACCCCCCAAAACCCTCATTTTAAATGAAACATCCGAAAAAACTCTTTTGTCCAACAATTTCACATGCCCAAATCTTTTAACATCCCATCATAACAGCAAATCCAAAACCCTCAGATCTACAATAAATCATTCATATATCTTGTCTTTTCTTTTATCCTCTCATGCGTTCCCATGGATTCAATCTAGGGTTACAAATAATAAAACCATAGCTCTGATACCACTTGTAAGGAAACTTGGCAATAAAAAAATATAACCGTTTCCACATAACCCATAATAGATTTAAAATAAATACGAAATTAAAATCCACATGCAAGAGAATAGACAACATACCCACAAAATTGTGACACAAGATATACCCTGGGAAACCCTCATTGAGGGAAAAACCCAGCCTCCAAAAGCATCCATCATCATGTATTATTCAGCAAAAAATACTATTGCCATACAACCATGGAAGCTTTCATGGCCATAGCCACAACCGAGCAAACTATGTGAACAAGCATGAATCCACACATCCCATGCCATGCTTCCAACCTTCACAAATGCTCCCTTGGCTAACCTGTCAAACCTTGTCCCGCTCAACTCTTGCCTTTCTCCTTCTTGTCACCCTCTTTCTTTACAACAACTACCCTTATGGCTGCTTATATAGTAGCAAGTCCCACAAAACCACCAAGTGGTATTACATAAACCATGTGCTACCTAATCCAGTGACCCCACATTTAATATTGGGCATTTAATTCTTTTCCCCAATATTAAATAATTACATAAAATATTATCACAATGTTACAATACAACTCATCAAGAATATTCCATGAGAATCTTTACATGTTGCACGTCCATCTAGGTACAACATTACATAATAAAATAAAATAATAAAATATAACAATATTATGCAATGTGTGCAACACCCATTATCTCAACACATTGACATTTAGCATATCATGTATAAACTTTATTGTGTGTATATATATAACACTCATTTATTTAATGATCATGATAGACAGGGATTATCAATGAGTACGAGTTTGATGACAGGGTCTGAGATGTTTAGAGTCTGCTATAACTGGTATTGATTTCCTGTTTGGTTGCTGCTTAGTACTGTTGGAACAATCCCTTTTTTATGTGATCTGATTGCTGCTTGTGTGATATCTGATTATGTTGTCCCCGATGAAATATTTTCATTAATGCTTGATGATTGATATTTGTATGAATGATTGACTGACTGAATGAATTCTTTTGATTGTATCATTTGAGCTATCGGTATAATAATGAGTGGTTTTCTGATCAGATGAGTGATGATCAAGTTATTGTTAATTAGATGATTGATGAGTGATGATGTAATGAGTGCTGGTTTGATATATTGGTGGATTGAATATATGTTGATTTGATATAGTGGTTTGCTGATTGATTTTCTGTTTGATCTGATAAATGATGATTCTTTTAAGGATTCATGAGTGATTTCATATATGACCTGTGAATGATTGGGATGATCTCTTTTATACTTGATTGGTGAAAGGGTCACTATCTTTCATAACTTGGGTCATAATTCTCCATTGCTGCCCTTTGAGAGTTAATTTTATTTCTCAATTTATATCCCTTAGATGTCCTCAAATGATACCTTCTCCCCTTTATATCTTCCAATGCGGGGGAGAGTCACACCTCTTCATCATGCCTGCCTACCCTTTGAAATGGTCACAACCTTTCACGTTTACCACTCTTTGGATGAGTTGCAATCTTTCATAAATTTTTCCTTTTTAAGAAGTCACTTATTATTTTCTTCTCCATTAATTCTTTCTCGATATACACCTTTAAACCACGTCTTCTCATCATACTTCTCTTTTAACTCTGTGTATATTTACTTCTCAATTTGCATCAGCATGTTCTTCTATCTCTACATATACATCTATTTTATGTCTGCATATATTCCTGTTTTATATCTGCATGTATTCTTATGATTCTGTTATAAGCTCTTCTTACAATTTTGCCTTCAACCTTTCTTTGATGATCTTGGCTTTTATCTTCTCGTTCAGAGATCTGCAAATCTATGTCTTAGAGAATTTTTTGCTTGCCTCAAATGCACTCTACAACTTATTAATATATCTTTCTGAGAGTGGCGTCTCTTAGGCTTTCTTAGCTGCTCCTTAAAAGATCTTAATTGCTGTTCTTTATTTCTAGTTGTTGTTTAATTCCTAATTCTTCATCTTTCTTGGACTAAGTCAACTTCCTCTTCATCAGGAGCCATTAGGAGTTAAAAACTTTTACCCCTTTAATCCAAGAGTTTGATATATTTAGCCGATAGGCTTTTTCATGGGGGCAACAGCCCGCCGGATTAGTCTCACGCTGGCAACAAGGAATTAAATTTCACGATCACTACAACTTCTTAATATATGTTTCCGAGAGTGGCGTCTCTTAGGCTTTCTTAGCTGCTCCTTAAATGCTCTTAATTGCTGTTCTTTATTTCTAATTCTTGTTTAATTCCAAATTCTTCTATCTTTCTTGGACAAAGTCAACTTCATCTTCATCTTCATCAGGAGGCATTAGGAGTTAAAACTTTTACCCCTTTAATCCAAGACTTCGATATATTTAGCCGATAGGCTTTTTCATGGGGGCAACAGCCCACCGGATTAGTCTCACGCTGCCAACAAGGAATTAAATTTCCCGATCAGTCTCTGCTTTTCAGACTGTTTAAATATTATTTCTGACCAGTCTATACTTTTATGTGGTTTACTGTTTTCATTGGACAGCTGCCCAATACAATGGTTTCCTAATTTTCTGGCAGTTTGAAAATGACTGCAATCAGTGGTAAACCCCAAACCTGTTGGACAGTAGTAGACCATTTATCAAAAAACCATTTCTGGATAATAGTTGTACAAGCACCGCCTGGCATCAAATTGTACAACTGTACAAAATCTTGAACAGAAGCTGACTTCCATGAGCCCTCCCTTAAATTCCGTTCAGCTCTATTTGAATGATACATCAGATTATGTTTCAAGTCCCCATCTGTGCAGAGGCATTATGACAAAAAAGACTGATAAAAAAACTTAGATCCACTTCTTTGAACACCACCTCTAAAGGTGATCTCTTTGGTGCCTCTACCTGTGTTACTGGTGCAGGATTTATTCATAGAAAGTTAACATACATGTTGGGTTCCTCATGCTCTCTGGTTCAGGCATTGGGTATAATACTTAAACAGTCCAAAAAGCATTTTCCTGGCCTGAAAACTACAGTTGGTTTGTTTTTAATAATCTTCCATAACCTATATCCTCATTTTATGCAGGAAGTAAGGATGGTAACAAAGTTGAATGTCAATTGTATTTGATTAAAAATGTCCGAAACTCTTTAAACAAACTTACAGCGTCAATCCTGCGCTTCCTGCAATTTCTGAGACTATATTTCTTGAGGTCGGCTGTGAAATAGAATTCACACATAGATTGTTTGTGCTTCCACTTATTGCATGCATGTTGTTATGTTTTATTCATTTTTTTATTTGAGTCCTCCATAGTAATGAAGATATGGAGGACATGGAATTTGTGGAATTGACAAGCTAAGCTTTCAACAAACTTTTTATTGAAATTCGGCAATCAGTGATACGTTGGCAGTGAGATATCTGAGCAAAGCCTTTGATTTTGTATTTCATCGGATGAGTATATGTTTCAGTTTACACCTTTAAAGTTCTGGCACTTATCAGAGGCAAGGAGTATGTGTAAGGACTGCGACTTCACAAAAACCCCATATCAGCTGGTTTTTCAATTTTTTCTCTTTCTGTGTATTTTGTGAAATATCTCAAAGATGAACCTATTTTTTTCAAGTCTGTTGACTGTCATCTATATCTTGAACCTATCTCAGTACAAGCACTAGTTGTAATTTATTCTATCCTCAATTAAATTGAATAGCAAATATCTTTAGTGTCAGCTCTTGGGAAATTTGTTGTTTATGAAAAATTGTAACAGAAAGGAGCAAAACTCAAAGGTGGGAGATAGAGTTTTTTTATCTTTGGGTAAAGAAAGGATAAATAGATAAGCTAATAAAATAAAGCCATTAGATATGAGCCATTCACTATTTTAGAACCATGAGTGAAAACGCCTTTATTATTGCTCCTTTTTGAAGATGCATGTACTTGTAAATTGTGCATACATGTAGCTTCATGGGTCCTCTTTGTTGGATGAAGAACCTGTGCTGCTTCCTTAGAAGACTTGGATATATTGGAAGGGCTATACTCACCAAAGATGTAATTTCATGTTAAAAAAGGAAGCTAGGAATAAGGTCCAACAATCTTGGAAAATAGGGTCAATGATTAAAAGTAAGCCAAGTCAAGTGGTATTCTAGGCAAAATGTGGGAAAAGATTTTCCTAACTTAGTGTATCATTAAACTTTTGGGTGATTAGAATATGATCTAGAAAATACTTATAAAACTTGAATGATAAGTTGGATTTGAGAATTAGATAGGGAAGATAGCAAGTTGAAGTTTTCGAGTGTACAAGCTCATTTATGTGGGCCTTGGGTCATATATGTGGCTGCAAAGGCAAATTTGCACAGGCCAAGTCCATTTTTCCAGGATTGATATGTAGGATTGAGTTTGTTTGTGTGGAAGTGCTGCAATTTTTAAAAACTCGGAATCAAAACAAAATGGCACCCTTTTTGCTCTGGCTTTTGGAGTGTTCTTCTTCAGCCTAGGCAGAAGATCTGACATCGTCAACACGTATGTATAGAGGTGGTGCTTTCACGGAAGGATTGATTTGATTATTGTGTAAGAAGAATGAGAAGTATTCAGCTGTTCATGAGTTTGTAGAATACAAACAGATTACTAGGACAACTATTGTTTTGACTATTTGCCGTACTAGTTCTTTTTGATTAATTGCAACAAAGAGTAGTAGTGCAATTGCTATCAGCAATACTGGATTTTCTCCACAAGTTCCTGAAGGTGAAATATTGAGCTTTATGAGTTGATATCCTTCTGTTTTTCCAAGTTAATTTTATGATTTTGCTTACAATGGTCACCTTTTTTAAATATCTCATTTGCTAAAGCAAGTTATGAATTACCTTTTGTCATTGATTTTCAGTATTTAAAACAAAAATTCCATTTCTAAACTAACTTACAGCAATGGTGAAAAAGTATCATTTTGGTTCTCGTGAGCATCATTACTGTTCAGCAAAAATAGTAAGGTGCGGACCTTAATCCAAGTTAGCATAGACATGCAGTTGAATTGCATACTACAACGGGATTGAGGAAAGCAAAGAGGGGGTTAGGAGCAGAGTCACATTGCTCTTTGTCTTGCTCACCCTAAATCTTCTGAGTTTGTCACCCAAAACCAACAGCAGTCTCCTTACCTTTGGGAAACTATGCTGTATAGTTATGAATTTATGTCTATGAAGGAGAGGATGAAAGCTGGAAACCTTAATCCAAGTTTGCGTAGACAAAGTTGAATTGCATACTACAATTGAATTGAAGAAAGCAAAGAGGGGGTTAGGATCAGATTCACAGTGCTTTTTATCCTGCCTATCGTAAATCTTCCGAACTTGTCACCCAAAACATCCAATGGTACTCTTCTTACCATTTTTTAAACTCTTCTTACACCAAACAGATCCTACAAGAAACTGAGCCAAGTACCTTGGAATAGGCTGTGAGACAATTATCAAACCAAGTGAAGCACAAATTATTTCCCCTCGTTGTTTTGACTACTTAAATCTACTTTAGTGGCTTCTCTATATTAGATGATATTTATTCAAAATGGTCATCCATTCTAGATCCTATAGCAAACTAAAAGAGCTACAGGAAGAAATAATTAATGGGACCAATTGACAAGAAGCATTCAACCTTAACTGATTCCTATCTTAAAGTTATATCTATGTTAACAATAATCTTAACAAAGCAAAATAGAATGGGATGACCATTTTGAGTTAAAGTGGATGCAGGAATGGGGAAGAAGGGGTGATAATAAGGTAACAAAAAGGGACTAATCATTGTGTAAATATACTATATCAAGGATGCACCACTCTACTTTGGAGTCAGCACAACTTATAGGTATATGTGTTGTTTCCCAGACTACCGTGCTTTTTATGCACATGTTTTCAGAAATGTGTTGATCTATTTCCTGCTTCAATGACTTAGGTCAACTCCATGATCAACAGTTCACTTAATTTTGATTTGGTGGATTATAGTCTGCTACACATCTAACAAGTGAGCTTTATAAGCTTGGTTCATGTAAGCCAAGACACTGCCTCAATAAAGTTGGTCCTTTTCTTGAATTGGGCTGTGGAACACATTCCTCTGCCATTGGGTGAGGACTGGTTAGGGTTTGAGATAGTTAAATAGATTCCTTGGAATTAATGACACCCAATTTATAGTTGAAATAAAATGTTTTTGATCTTCACAGTAAGCTAGAGCCTGGTTGGGAAGGCCATTTCTGTGAAAATGTGTGTCTTTTATCTGTATTAAAATGAAGTTATCGTAGATCAGAAGGGATGGTTTGTGTGTTCATTTGAAATTATCCCCAATAGATATTTACCCGATTTCTTTCTCAAGATAATATTTACCCGATTTCTTCCTCAAGATAATATTCATAACATAAACATATGAAGTTGCATTATAAAAACTGTAAAATAAACCATAGATTCTCACAAGACGCTTTGAAATAAGCTATTGCATTATACATCAGCAATACAATAACCAGTATTCAAAAGTCCATTCTTAAACACAGTTTTACAGTTAGATTGGAACACTAAGAAAAAAACCTGTAAGCACACGTGAGACACCTGATGTGACGTCTCCACGGACAATGGGTTTGCGTCCACTGTCTACCGGCACGAGGGGCTACGTCCTCACACTAGCTGAAAGTGAAGCTTTCCGAATAACTCTTGCAAGAGAGAAACTGAAATCTAAATCATAAAACAAACATATTCGAATGAATGAGTCTTTCTCCTTTTAATCCACAAAGCTGTGACTCTTTGACTCCCTGGTTTTTCGTCTTATCTCCCCTTGCCATTTTAGCCCACTTTACAATACTAAATTGACCTTTTATAATTTTAATCCATGCAATCAAAGTCAATTTTAATATTTTATGAATATGTCTTTAAATTTTCTAATGTCCCAAAAAGGGGACATTACATCATTGAAATAATCTTTTTGATCTTCCATTATGCATGTCATGTTCCTCAAGTATTTTGTGACATTTTCTGTATAATTCTGATGATTATTTACAGTTTGTCTGATAAAAGAATTAACATGTCAGGTGGTTGCATTGGTATTGATGAAATTCATATTGTGATGATATATATTATGTTATGTGCTTGCATTTCTAAGCCGTGGAGGCCCTATGTGGAAAATAATCAATTAATTTATGATGTGAGAATGGTGATGGAATGATATTTGAGCTCTTATGACAGAAGAGTACATATTTATTTGTGTGGATGATGAAGTATACAAGTGTGGTTCATACTGCCTGTGGATACTGTCCTTAACTGGTGTTTTGTCCAATTAATTACAAATAATCCTATCATAATTTATATTCCCATCTCACATGGTAAGTATGTCTTACTATTATGTTATTGGTTGTAGTAGTTAATAATGTATCATTTGGGGAAGAATTTTATGCTTTATGTATGGATATTGAGGATACACAGGAAGTTGGTTGGTTGGAGAGTTAAGGGGTTAGAAAAGATTCTTACTAATCACAGTTAGTCTCATAATATATAAATGTTTTCAGGCACAAAGTAAAATCAATTTGAACCTGCCGCTTTTAAATTTATTCCAGTCACAAGATGAGCTACTTCTTTGTGGGGCATACATAGCATCCAATTTTGTCAGCTATGAGGCTTATGTTTACATTGAAGAGTTTGATGAAAATTCCTCGTGTGCCTGTCTCTTTCAAATAAAGGGTGGGAGCTTTGAAAATTTGTATAGAAATGATGGATGCAAGCTTATGATAGTTTCTTGTTGATGTGAGTTTTGTTCCACTACAACATGCAGATTTAAACACTCAATTTTTCAAAGTGAAACATCAAATACTCATTCTCTCTTGAATAGTGTCACTTCTCATGCTAAGCTTGCAAAGTTAGATCAAGAAATGACTTCAAGGTTCTCTTCAATTTTGGATACAAGCTCAGTGAATTAATGTGATTTGTTAGTAATCACTAGGGGACTTACGCTTGCACATTCAATGGACAACAACTTTTTTTTATTTGGCTTTACAATGTGCAACGAAAATCTGTTTGTTGTTTCTCAACTCTTGAACTTTCAAGTTGAGCTTAACCCTTAGTTATTGTGTTCGTACCCACAGGCCCCATACCGGGTTCGTGTATGCACCCGGTACGGGTATTTTTGGATACTTGCTGGGTTCATCCAAGGTACCTATATGCTTATTTGAATATTTTTACACTGTCAATTGGCATTTAATAATAATAATCTTTGGCATTTGGCATTGGTCAGTGATCAAGTATCATATTATGATTAGTTTATAATTTTGCATATTTCTCTCTCTTTTTTGTACACATAATGCATATGTATACATACACACACATATTGATACATACCATATTGGAAAAAATTTCACTTACGCACCCACCGGGTTCTTGTATTCAAATCCGTCCCCGAACCTAAACAGGTAACTTAGACTTAACCACCTTTACTTATTCTAACTATGAATGCAAGGAAGTGTGGATGAACTTGGACTCTACTAATTGCAATCTTGTTAGCCGCTCCACTTACCTAGAACAAGCTTCAAAAGAATACTCAAATGGTTTCAAATCAATATCTTCTCCTCAATCCCATCAATGGATGCAAACTAAAGATTAAATATCAATTAAAGTTAAGCACTTCTACTAGCTAACTACACAAAGCCCACTTAATCAACAAGAGGCTAGTGGCCTAGTTTATGTCGAGTCAAGCAAGTAAACATCCACAATTTCTTTCATCTAACTAAACTACTTCAAAACAACGTGAAATAAAATCTACTCCAAGTGAGGGATTGAGGAAACCATGCAACACTAAAAAGCAACGTTAAGTAATCTACCATGAAAACCAACAATGAATCATCAATCATTATGATAGATTCACAACAACATTTTTGATCAAGTCTTTCTCTTAGCTAACCTCTTTCTACTTATAGCTTTGTAATCTAATGTGTAAGTTCTAACTCATTACAAATGAAAAGGCCTTGGCCTTTTCTAGTTATTCCATTACAATGTGTAAGAATTTGGTATAGCTATGATACCATGTAAGAATTTTTCTAAGGCACGAATGAAATGCCAACATCTAGAAGCTCAAGAGATAACACTAGAGACAAGATATGAGCAAATGAGAATGGATATCAGATGATTGGATATCAAATAATTGGATGAATACATCATAGAAGAGCCTTGTATATAAAGGTAGTTAAGATGACTAGGAGTCATGCAAAGAGATAAGAAACAACTAAGCACATGTCCACTAACAGTGGATTATCCTCCGTTGTGCATGAATGTACGTGCAACAATGAGAGGATAAGAATGTAAAGGTGTATCTCATAAAGAGATGTAGTAGACATGTGCTCAACTGGAGTGCAAACTACTGTGTTGTCAACATGACAACTCATATGAATATGCAAACTCCTAGGTGTTTACATGACAACTAATATGAAAATGCATTAACCTAAGTAAACTTAAGTAAAGTGTAAATAACAAATACTTATTTACACCAACACCCCCCCTTAAGTGCAACTTAGGGAAATGTACTTAAGCTCACAAAAGCTATATAATAATGCAAGATGGGTCTCGGCTACTAGGCCATGTTAGGTACCCATGTACAATATGCAAGTGCAAAAGATATGCAATGCAATCTCTCGTAAAGTGGAGAAAGAGGGAAAACCACATGGGAAAACCCCCCTCCAAAAAGAGAGATAAGTACAATGAAAGAAAATGAGAGAGGAAGACCTCATGTGAGGAAAAGATCCCCCCCATAAGAGGGAAGATAGAGCGAGTAACCTCCCCTCAATGTATAATGTACACCTGTGGTAGATGCGCAAAGCTCAATGTAGAAACTCCTCCATGAGTGTAGAACAACATTCCTCCCCTTAGGAAGAAACAGAACCAAAGGTGTACCAATGAAGCCTCTCCCATCTGTAGGGAGAAACCTCAAAATATATGAAATCTCTGAAACCTGCTCAAGTGTCCCCATGTCAATACTAAAATGTGCCTCCTCCAAATGATGTGTACTATGCCACTCTACTGAAAAAGACAAATTAGGCTCAAAAGAGGATGAATGTAGAACATGTATCAAAGATTCATATGTCTCTAAAGAGAAATTGACCTCCTCCTACTGCTGTGTCAAAGGATCTACCGTCATGTCAACCTCGAAAGAATGATCAAGTAGAGAATGAAAATGAGGGTCAGCATGCTCCCTCGTAACAATTGAAGAAGGATCATCTTCACCAAAGAGAAGATGAATGTCATCAATAGTGTCTCTCAAATCTGCAATGCAGGACTCCACAAACAAACTGGAAATGTCTGTCAAGTAGTCATCCCATGGAACCGAGTTTGGAAGACAATGAATATCCTGCTGCATTGAATCACTTGAATCCATGGCTATGTGAATACAACTATCATCAGGAACAACAATAGATGGAATATTAGTGGGAGAAGAAATCGATGACTTAAGAACTTGATCACGTGTGAGAATACCCAAGTTCAAGTAGCCAAAGTTCTCCTCAAAGTTTGAATCAACAATAGAAGTGTGATCAAAATCTGCTGAAGAATCTACTGAGAAATCATTGTCATCATCATGAGAAAAATGTGAGAAGTAGTGTAGCCGAGATGTATGATCAACCACCCCTATAGCAATGATCTGTCTAGTCTCCAAGTCTCTAAAAAAACTAAATTGGGTTTGAATTCCACAACCTTCTATCTCCATGAGTGAGCTGATAGATGGAAAGAAGATTATGACTTAGGTGAGGTACACAACACATCGTTGAAGTATCCCTCCCCTTTATCAATATTGCCTTTTCCAACAACATTCATGTAAGTATGATTTCCCATCAAGATAGGTGGAGTATGACAAGGATCAAATGATGAAAACATAGACTGTGAAGATGCCATATGATGAGAAGCCCTTGAATCTGGAAGCCATCTCCTTGAATCTTGACTTGAAAGTAGCTACTAAGGCTTGACCTTTGCCCATGTGATCCTTTCTTTTATCATAATCTGAATCTAAAGAAGAGGGTGAAGTAGTCTTTCTTGAAGGTAGACTGATTTGATTCTTCTTAAGAAGATTCTTGAGTTCATCTATCTCCTTATAACAATGATGTTCTTCATGTCCATTCTTCTTGCAATATGCACAAGTAAGCAACTCCTTCTTGGATGATTTTCCCTTGTTGTTGGAGTTGTCTTGTGGTGAGGAGGTTGAGTGTTCTTTCTCTTGTGAATTTTGTTGCCATGATTTCTACTTCTTGTTAGACCCTTTTCCTTGATTCCCTTTACTAGCCACCAATGCTTTGGACTTTGAAGACTTGAGAATCCTCATGCTCATCTAATTTGATTGTTCTACCATCAACATCTCTGTGAAGGAATCAAATGAAGGCATGGAGTAGGAAGAACCTAAGGTCAACTTATGAGTGTTGAAGCTCAAAACAAATGATGCATAATCTGGAGGAAGTTTTCTCATCAAATTATAGATCAATTTTTCATCCTCTATGGTAATTCCACAATCCTATGCCATTGACCTTAGCTCATGTGCCTTGGTGATATAGTCTTGAATTGTGTCAAACTCCTTTGGATCTAATGAAATGAGATTTTCATCAAGTTCAAAACCCTTAGCTTTGTCTACTTTTGCATACAAGCTAGCAAACTTATCCCGTGCTTCCTTTACTGTTTTGCAATTATCAAGATGGAAGATAAGATCTTCATGTACATACTTCTTCAAAGTACCAATAGCAACCTTAGTGTTATGATTCCATTCATTTAGTTTATCGGGATCAAATGGTGCAACCATGGTTACATCCATAGTTTAAAAAAACGGCGAAATACCGCCGATATCGCGGTATTTCGCAGTATTTCGCGGGTTACAAGTGACACCGAATATATCAGCCCATATATCGGCACCGATTTAATGGAAAAAATCGTGGCGATTTCTACTAAATAAACCGCGCGAAAACGTAAATAACGCAGCCCAAAAAACATTGAAAAAGTCGTCGCCAGTGGAGGATGGAAAGTCGTCAGAAATTTTTAGGGTTTTTACTTTGTTTAAGTCGGATTTCCACTCGCGAAATAGGGTAAAAGTTACCATTCGGCGGCGAAGTCGTTCTTCATGCGATTTTTCCATTCGCTTTTGCCTGCGATTTTCATTTGGCCACTGAGGGCTCTCTGCAAAACTGCCATTTTCAGTCTGTAGTTGTAAGTTAATACATTAAACTTCTTTGACTTTAGGATAGGCAAAGATCACGCATTAAAATTGACGCTGAGGTTTCCTTTTTGAAGTGCTACTCTCTGAACTCCAACTTCTCTAAAATGTAAAATCGTTGTTTGACTTTGAGCAATCTTTAATTCTGATCTATGAGAAAAGCATTCTACTACTAAGAACACATAATACTATTCATTTCCTTTCTTGTGTTCTTTGCTCATGCTGACTTCTATATCATCCATTCCTTCACTACTTATTTGTTCATGATCATGTGTTAGCTATTGCTTAACATGACTGCTACAATCTTTTGGCACTTGTAGGCGTGATTTATTAATTTCCACATCTGAGTTTTCTCATTTCAATTAGCACATTGTTGGACTTGATCATAGTGATTAAACGATTGCATTAAGGGATTCATTGGCCAACCAAATGACAGATCTTTAAATAAATTAAATTTGTTTGCAACTCTATTCTTAACTTTTAGTTGTTTTGCACAATTCATAATTTATCTAAAAAATCATAAGATGCTCAAAATAGGAACCACCACAGCATTAATTCAGCAGAGATAACCTTTTACAACCTGGCCACCTCATTTGATCATTCCTACCATTGTGCTTTGCACACATTTCCCTTAACTCTGAGAAACCTATTTTAATGAATAATTCTTAGCTTATCCAATCACTTACTTGAAAGATTCTCATAAGAACCACAGTGACATCAATTTAGAAGAGGCCATCCTCAACCATCTGACCCACCTTTCACTTGATTATTCCAATTTCCAACCATTGTTCTTTGCACACATTTCCTTTCAACCTTGAGAAACTTCTGAATTTTTCCAAAAAAGTGCTCAACATTTAGAAAAAGCTCAATGAAAGAGAATGCCAATCTGTGGGTTAATATAGAGTCCTTATAATTTTATAGTCTGACAATGAGAGTTTCTCCTCACGCATTTGAATTTTCCATTATATTTACTGTCTTAGCTTAACCGCAGTTATGCCTAATAAGGATCTTTAATAGTAATTGGCATTCAGTAACATAATATAATTTTTAAAGTTTTAATTTGTAATAAATTGATTTAGATGTGTTATAACTTGTTATCTTGTAGAAGGTAATGTAACTCTGCGTGATGATTTTTACTTTGGAATGTAATCTGATTTTTCGTTCTTGTACAGTGGACTTGTGTGTGTCACTGAAACAAGATGACTGGTGGTGGCAGAGCAAAGGACCCTTTATGGAAACATGGTATCCCAGGAGCAAACAAAGGAGATATCCAGTGTATCCATTGCTCTAAATGCATGACTTCTGGAATCAGCCGATTGAAATATCATCTTGCAAAGATTCCATGCAATGATATTACACCGTGTCTAGTGTGTCCAGAAGAGGCTACAAGAGAGGCTATGGCAAGCCTTCAACAATATGCACAAAGTAAGGCAGCAAAAAAGAGGATATTCGAGGCCATGGCAGCCCCAATGGGGACTTTTAGTTCTACAGGATCACAAACAGGTGGAGAAAGTTCTTTTTCTATTGGGCCTCGGATACGGGGATCGGGAAGTGTGAGTGGGTCTTTAGCAGATTATTGGGTTCCACGTAACACTCCTGGTGCTCAACCTAGCTTACTAGGTACTGCATGGAACAAAGAGATGCACGAAAAGACAAAAGTGGCAATTATGAGATTTTGGGTGCGGAATGATCTTTCCTTCAATGCTTTATGCAATCCATATTGGGATCAAGTGGTAACTTCTATTTCTTTGTCTGGTAAGGGGTTCAAGTCCTCAACTCCCTATGAGGTGAGTGGGCCGTTGTTAGATGACGAAGTAAGAAACATTCATCAGCTTGTGGAAGAGCAAAGAAGAGTTTGGGAACAGAAAGGTTGCACTGTTATCTCTGATGGGTGGACTGATGGCAGGAATAGGACACTCATCAACTTTCTAGTTGCTTCAGGGGGGCAGTTGGTATTTCTAAAATCAGTTGATGCCTCTGATCAAGTGAAAAATGCAGAAAATTTGTGTAACATGTTGGATGAGGTGGTAATAGAAGTGGGAGTGGCTAATGTCATCCAGATTGTGACTGATAATGCAGCTGCGTATGTGGCAGCCGGTAGACTTCTGATGGAGAGACATCCCACATTGTTTTGGAGCCCTTGTGTTGCCCATTGTCTCGACTTGCTTCTTGAGGATCTAGGGAAATTGAGCTGGGTGGAGAAGGTGGTTGAAGATGGAAGGAATATTGTGAAGTACATCTACAATCATACATGGGTCTTGAGTCTTATGAGAAAGCACACTAGTGGTAAGGATCTTGTACGAGCAGGGGTCACACGCTTTGCTACTAATTTTCTATATTTGCAAAGCATATCAGAGACATTGTTAGACCTTAGGCGCATGTTTCTTGATAAGAAATGGTTAGAGAGTCCTTATGCCAAGAAGCCTGAAGCAGAGAAGATTGTGAGGATTGTGTTTGATAGTAGCTTTGAAAAGCTAATGGAGGAGACCCTCAAAGTAAGTTTTCAAATCTTAATTGATGATTTAGAATTTAATTTTGAAATATTTTCGTTGGCTGATTTTGTATGTTTTATTATGTCCAGGTATCAGAGCCGTTGGTGAAGGTTCTACGAATTGTGGATGGGGATAAGAACCCCATGGGGTTTCTATATGAGGCTATGGATAGCGCAAAAGAGGCCATTCAGCACTTGTATAGGTCAAATGAGACAAAGTATAGATCCGTATGGAACATCATTGATCGTAGGTGGAACCGACAACTCCACCAACACATTCATGCTGCTGCCTACTACTTGAACCCCAAGTACTATTTTTCCAACACTTTTAAAGCAGATGCAGAGGTTCAAATTGGCTTGGACACATGTATTCGAAGATTGGTTGCTGATACGAACCTCCGAGACATCATACTTGATGAGTTGCAGAGCTACAAGAGGGAAGAGGGGCCATTATTTTCTTCTCCTGATTGCAAGCGTAGGAGATACACTTTGCAGCCAGGTAAAAAAGAACTTGCGTTTACTTTTATAATACCATTTATTTCACTCGTGAAGTTTATTGGAAGTTTTACCGCATCATAAATATTTTTTTAAACCTTGCAGATCTGTGGTGGGAAGATTATGGTGCCACAACACCTAATCTTCGACAAGTTGCCATCCGAATTTTATCGCAGCCTTGTAGTGCTTCTGGCTGTGAGAGAAATTGGAGTACTTTTCAAAACATACACACAAAGAAACGTAATAGGTTGACTCAAAAACGCCTAAATGACTTGGTCTATGTGAAGTACAACCTTCTCTTGCACGAGAAGAAGGTGAAAGGGCAAGCTTCATATGCAGCACTAGACTTGGATGACATTGATCCATATTCAGCAGATTGGATTGCTCCTCCTGATGGTGAGGGTGCAGATGAGGATGTGGGTGAACCTTTATTGACAGATGAGCAGTTAGCTGAGTTTGAGATGGAAGCAAATGACTGGGATGCAGATGTGGCAGCACATGAGGTGGAACCTGAGCTTGGTCATCCATCAGAGGCTTCTGTGGAGTGTGAGGCACCTGTTGAAGATGTTGCTACAGCAACTACTTCAACACCACTCACCCAGCAGCAACGATCTTTTTTGAGTTTTACTCGTAGACTCAATTTATGATTGCTACTTTTAGTTTTCATTGATACTAAAACTTGAACTTAATATGTATTCAGAAGTTGTTATTTCGAACTTTCATGGAGTTTGATTGCTATATGTATTGAACTTATTTATATTTTGATGTTATACAATTATACTTGTTTTTTGGTTTATGATTCTATTACTATGTTAATCTACTAAGTTTTAATTGCTATGAAATTATGAATTATTGTTTAACTTAGAACTTTGCTTCATATATGGTAGATATCTCAATATCTCAAATCATTATATGTTCACAGTTCTACAAATGTAGTGTGTATGTATGCATTTTTAAAAATATTTTAAGAAATTTTATATTTTCAAATGTTCGATAAAAGTGCCGATTTATTGCCGAATACTTTGCCGAGTTTTTGCCGATTCCGATATTTTCACAATTTTTGGGTCAGCCGAGATATTGCCGATACCGAATTTTTAAACTATGGTTACATCAACATAATCAATTAAACCTTTTTCCATCATTTTACTCCATGTTCTAATTTTCCATGTAGCATAATTATGTAGAGTTAGAAGTGGAAACCTAGGAGAACCCATGATGAAAAATAAATGAACACAAGAGAAAGAGAAGTGCAAACACTCAAGACACACCCCCTAAATCACTCAATCAAAGAACCCCCCCCCCCAAAATGGATGATTTTGGCACTTTATACTTAGTGTGTGTACAACTGCTACTTGTCAAAATGAACCAAAGTGGGTTTCTAATTTTGATGGTTACAACAACAAATACGAAGCTATATCAGACTCAACAAGATAAGACACAAGATCTTTCAAGGATCTAAATTAATTACAAGTGCCAAAATAGACAAAAAATGACCAAATTTTGAAAATATTGTGTCTACTCAAAATTACTCCAAACTAATATCAGATCTGGAAAGTAGATAGAAAATCATGCACTTTAAAAAAAAATAGCACCTAAATATGTGTTCATATGAGCCCGAACGAAGCCTTTGAAGTTGCAAAAATCGGGATTTGCGATTTTCAAAAAAACCAAGAATAGTGATTGCAAACAACTTGCAGCAATGTGTAGATTATGAAATTCTACCCCAAAACAAAAAAAAATTGCTCGTAAAAAGGAGTCCGTAGGAGGGAGATATCGCTCTTTGAAAATCATCTTTGTAATTATTTTTTCTGAATCGCTGTTCTCGCAACTCCAAAAATAAAATGACTTTAGATTTCACCTTAGATGTCCAATTTTGATGAAACAAGAGTCGATTTAGGGGTTTTATGACCTTTTGAATGTGATGCCAACATGTGATTTACACTAGCAAGCTCCAATCTTGACCTGCAAAAATAAAATCTCTCCAATGGCTATGCAATGAAACTCCTATGGCTCTGATACCATGTAAGAATATGGTATAGCTATGATACCATGTAAGAATTATCCTAAGGCAAGAATGAAATGCCAAGATCTAGAAGCTTAAGAGATAGCACAAGAGAGACAATATATGATCAAATGAGAATGGATATCAGATGATTGGATATCGGATAATTAGATGAATACATCATAGAAGAGCCTTGTATATAAAGGCAATCAAGATGAGTAGGAGTCATGCAAAGAGATAAGAAACAACTAAGCACATGTCCACTAATAGTGGATTATCCTCCATTGTGCATGAATGTACGTGCAACAATGAGAGGATAAGAATGTAAAGGTGTATCTCATATAGAGATGTAGACAACATGTGCTCAATTGGAGTGCAAACTATTGTGTTGTCAACATGACAACTCATATGAATATGCAAACTCCTAGGTGTCTACATGACAACTAATATGAAAATGCATTAACCTAAGTAAACCTAAGTAAAGTGTAAATAGTAAATACTTATTTACACCAACACAATGAAAGGCCAAGATTGCTTCAAGATCAAGGACCAAGATTAATATTATTCTTTACAAACCCTAAGTAGGGCCGTCACCTTATTAATCAATTACATGAAGACACCACCTTGTGGGCCAATAAAAAACATTACAATGCTTTTCAGAGCCAATAGGAAAATCGTACACATGTTAACTGCAATTTCCTTATTGTAGAAGACAACTAGGTGCCACCTTATGATCGTCATCTTGTAGACTTGATCATTCTTTTGGTAAAGGGAAAATATCTCTTGATACTCGACATTATCAAACCTTCCATAGTAATGGCATATTACCAAATCACTTTCTCTCAATCTTTCTCCATCTTTAGTTTGAAACTTTCTTGTTATCATGTCTTGAACTTGCATCTTGAGTTTGTAAACTTGGCTTGAATTTGCCTTTTGATAATCTTATGTTGAATTTTCCTTCTAATTGGAGTCCTCAAACTTGAACTTTAAGTGTTGTCATATCATCCCTTCTTGTACTGAATATCTCCTCATCCTCCAAGCTTTCCTAAAACAACTTACCTTGCAAGACAGAAGAGAAAGAGCACTAAGCTCATGAAATGACAATCATAAACATGTATAAAATCTGAAAAATTCATGAAAAATTTACATTTCATTAAACAAGAATGGAGTAATCATGGATATTTCAAGTTAGAAGCTAGATCCCTCCACTTTCTTGCAAACCTTGAGATAAAATAATGCCAAAATATGGAAATAAGTAAGATTTTAAGGAGCAATATGCCCAGATTTCACTTTCTTCACCACCTCATCTCTGATTTCTTGAGAAAAAAATGCTCCACTTGCCTAGAATTGCTGCCTTCTAATGGGATTTGATCCTTGTGTTGATCTGCCTATTCTCATGGCACTCCATGAGTTGGAAACAAGTTGCTGCCTGGAGGTGATCCTGCAACCTCAAACATTGCTGCTCTTTAAGGATATAAATTGCTGTCTATAAGCAGAGTTCAAATTGCCTTGAATTGATGTGAAATTGGTTTGGATGTTCCCGCTTTTATATTGGTGACATGCTCTTGAAGAGGCACCTCTCCCAAGATCGGCCAACTTAATTTAGATCAACCAATGAAAATCATTTGAATTTAATTTATTCTCAGCCTTGTAGACCATCTTGAGCAAGAGATAGTATTGATCTTAAGTTGCATTCATGTTCCAAAATCTGCATTGCATGAGGGTAATTTATCCTTCTGCCATCCCTCAAGGAATTCTTTGTTTTTTTCTTCAAACTCTGTTTTTACTCCTCATGTCAACATTCTATCATTCTCTGCCCCTTTTCTTCATTTTGGGTTCATTGAGCATATTGGAGCGCTTTGTTCTTGTTTCCACCACCGTATATGCAAGGCAGATTTTGGGAGTGTTAGAGGATTCTATTAGAGGATTCCACTTGGGGTGGCAGAATCCACCACCCTTCGAGGATTTCTCATGTGACCCAATCTTCTGCCATCTTAGTTTGTCTTCAAAACTTGTTCAATCCCTTGAAATTGTTCATCCATCAACTATTTCGCTATTTGGGAGGAAATGGATCACCCTTCAAGCCCTCATCTATGAGGTAGAAATCAACACTCGAAGAAGATTTTGAATTCCTCATGAAACCTTTATCTCCATTCCACTCAAATTGAGATGAATTCAAGCCCACCCATAGTTACATCGCCCTGGGGGATGGGGGGACGACGGAATGGGGGGACAAGTTTCCTGGACGGGGGGACGACAGGGCCTTAATTTGGGGATGGTGGGGGGATGGCGGCAAGGGATGAGAGGGGGGTATATATATATATATGCATATGGTACTTAAAATGCTAGTTATGAAAATATGTATTGCAATATAAGATATAAAGATGTAAAAGAGTAAATACTTGAACATTGCATTGAATTGTTACATTGGACATTAAACATAAAAGTCGAATCTGCAAATAGTCAACATTGGGATATCCCCCATCCTTGGTGGAGGTGGCGGAATTTGGTGGCGCCGCTGGGATGGGGAAACAGAGCCCCCTGTCCCCGGTGTGTTGAAGTCTCCGGGACATCGAGTAAAAGGGGGGGACGCATCCCCATGTTTCTATTGCATTTTGTTTCATTTGGTTCCAAGGCCTTGACATTGCATTTTCTTTTCTTAGGACGAGAGTTAGGTTTTTGAGGGATGAGAGGATTCTGGATTCCACAAGGTTGGGGAAATTCCAACGCGCTTTGAGGAATTTTCATCAGACTCATCCACTCTCCGCCAACTCATATTGCCATCTAAAAGTTGTTCTATCACCTCAGATCTTTCACTCATCCAGTTACTTTTCCTTTTAGGAGAAAGTGAACCATGTTCCAAGTTTCAAATGTATAATGGAATTCAGTGTGCCTAGAGGAATTTAGGATTCTTGGTTACTCATCATTTTCTCATGTTTTATTTCTTCCAATCCATGTTTCCAGTTTTATCTATTGCTGTTCATGTTAACCATTAGGTTTATCCCCATTAATGTTCATTTGTTTGCATTTTGCATGACATAGATTTCAAGTGCCCTTGGAGGGTGGCGGAATCTGCCACCCTTCAAGGAACTTGCTTGATTTGGATATCTTGAGTTTGGTTGAAGACTGATTCCATTTGTTACTCTTGTGCCTTCGCTCCATAGCCATCCTTCACAAGATTCGAAAGCCACAAAGGAGCTAGTATCCTAAAGCGAAGATAAGCTTCCATAGCTGGGCAGAACTTGGGTGCATCCAAGGATAATGAATACTAGGTAGGGAGCAGATTCAGCCCCTAACTGAGGATTTTTGTATAGTTTTTACACTTCAAATCCAATTAAGTTCACAACCATTCCCCGTCCTCTCACATGCAATCAAGTGCCCAAATTTGCCACTAAGGTGAATTGACAGTTATTCAGATCTGATTTACGAAGTTCGAAGGTCTGATTCTTGTTTGTCTTTCACCCTTCTCAACCTGATTTCAAATTCCTCAAGAGTTGACCTCAATATCATGCCCATTTGCTCCTTTGAGGACTCTAAGACTTGTTCCTCAAGGCAGAAATAGAAGGTAGATCAGGATTGAGAATTATGGTAGAGGGCGAAGATAAGGGGTAGGCCAGGATTAATATTAGAATATTATAGTATCCTAGGTTCTTTCCATATTTAGCTTGTTATTTAGAGCCTTAGTTAATGGTTATTTAGGCTTTTTTTCTTCACTCTTTGAATCAAATCTATTTTTAGATGTCTTTATTTAGAAAACTTTTCTTTTTACTTATAGCTTTATATAGCATTAGTGAACTCTACTTAAGAGTGTGTATTGTTAATTCAGTAAATCCCTTTTTTTCAAGTTTCAATCAAGAATCCTAGAGGGCAGGCAGATTCTGCCCTAAAATTGTTAATAATCAGAATTAATTGTATTAAGAATACACTGATATACATAGAGTTTACAAACACTATAAAAGCATGAACTAGAAGGCAAAGTTTTCTGAATAAAGACATCTAAAAGAATTGATTGAGAGAACTCAAAAATAGAGCTTATATGCCTATTAACTAAGGTTCTAGACTAACGAGCTAAATATAGCAAGAACCTAGGATACTAAAAATAATCTATTACTCTCCAAAATATTAGTACTGAAACCCTCCCTGGATTAGTAGAATGTCAATGACTAAGAGTAGCCAAAAAAATAGAAGGCTCTCCTCTTCTTAGAATGGTTTGCAACAAGGGACAAGAGTCTTCCACTGACTTTGCAACCGAGATGCCACTAAGATGAGTCTGTCACAAACCCTCCTAGAATATGCAAAAACACTAAACTAGAAAGCATTCACAAAACAACCAACCTGATGTTGGATAACTGAGTTGTCTTTCCCTGAAAATAGAGATACACACTAAGAATAACTGTCACGATTTTGAGGAAAAATCTACTAATCCTCAAACTATTGCAAATGAGTAGGATGCCCGAAACTAGACTGCAGGGTACCATGATTTGAAGATACAAAATATTGTTTTTTTTTTTTTGGAAAAAAAGGTTGAAATGAAATGAAAGGTTTTAACAACGTCCATGAGACCACCAGTATAAGAGACCAAAAGGCCAGTTAAGCAGGCTGCTGTAATTTCTCTAGGTTGTTCCTTTTGTTGTGCTTCCGAATTAGGAAGCTATTTGTCTTCTGTAATCTTGCCTCTTCAAAAAGTTCCTTCATGCTGCTCACCTATAGGCTATCCTTGTACTTGCTGCGAATATCTTCATATGCAACACCCTGTTTGGCAAAGTGCCATTCCGTCTCCACCACTCCTTTGCTGCAAAAAGTACAGATTCTCTTTTCCCACCCTTCTTTAGGGACCTTCCATCTACCAGTTTTACATCATAAATGATGCGAGCTGGTCCTTAACCGAGCAATTATTATTTTGGCTTTTCCTTTAACTGTGGCTCCTAAATATTCTTTATCCCTGTGTTCCCATGTGTGACTAAATTGTTTGACATAATAGGCTTTTTTCCTACCTACCAGATTTGTCCACATGGCAGTTCTGAATTTCTCTAACACCCATTTCTTTATTTTTATATTAGTGTTTGGACACTCCTGAGGGTTAATGTTCCATTTGTTACTTTGTTTCTTCCATGTTTTTTTCCTATGTTCTAGCTCCTCCCGAGCCACCAATTTAGGCCAGCGATGTTTATCCATATTTTCCACTTTTTAAAAATGGCTTAACAATCGGATAATTGTTGAGGCCTTGATTGGGAAAATGCCCGCCTCCCCCAAAAGGATCTCGTAAGGAACCGTTGAGTTGACATTGATGTTAGTAGTAATGAGATGTTTCTAGATTCTTTCTATTTGCTGTCATTTATGATTCGATAGTAGATACGCTTCCCCCCCAAACCTCACACCCATAAAGAATAACCGGAACTGCCAAAAGACCAAAGAGGGTCTTCCTAGTTTTCCAATCCCATAGTTCCGCTTTCTTGCATCTATTCTGAAGAAGGTAAGAAGCCTTCCACCCCCCTTCAATTCTTTTTGATCTGCATGTCTCCCAACTTAATCTATAATGGAAGTCAATTCCAAGATTTTTGTACTACACTATTTCTAACGAGTTGCTCTCAAATATGAATGTGTGTGGTTGTTTCTTATTTTTCAAAGGAAAAATCATAACTTTAGTCTTAGCAATATTAACTATCATCCCTATGTTGAGCAAAAGAACTCTAGATTTTTTAAATGCTCTGTCAAATCTTGTGCAGTTTTTGCAATAAGGATAAGGTCATCAGCATAAAGAAGTAATTTTATCATGTAACCTACTAGTTGCACACCTTCTCCATTAGCCTTGTTTGACCACTCTTCCAACTTATTAATGTAGAGGCCGAAGAGAGTAGGCAACAAAGGGCACCGTTGTTTGACCCCAATGCTGCTCCCAAAACATTCAAACATGCCCTCTTTAGTTCTGATTTTTGCTTGAACCTATTCGTACAACTTATAAACAACCACCCTGTACTCTTTTGGGACTTACTATTCTTTCATTCCGTGCCAAAGTTTATCCCTAGTGATGACGTCAAAAGCCTTCTTAAAATCCACGAAGAAGCAAAAAGACTCCTCCCCTTGTTTTTCCCACACTCTTTAAATGAGATACCTTAGAGTGATGAATGGTCAATGCTGAAGTGTTTTCATCTGAAACCAGCCAGACCCTTTGCTATTTTCTCCACTTTTTCTGCCCAACAGCTGATTCTACACTCTATCATACTCCCAAAGAGTGTGCCTAAAAGAGGGCTTACCATTATGATGTGATAATTGGAGGGGTTGTTGATGTCCCCACCCTTGTGTAGGGGAATAACCATAGTAGTAGTCCAACCAATAGGGAATAACCAATTAATTGATTTCTGTTGTAGCCAATAGGGAATAACCACACTAGCACACAAAACATTGTTTTTAAGGGTAAGTGGTAAAACTCAATAGAAACCAGAGAATCTTCCCAAATTGCAAAACCGCAAACTAGGACATTCCTTAATTTTTAATGAAAAAATTACAAACCCTCTGGATAAATTTATTGAGGAAAATTATTAAAAACCTAAAACTATTTTTTAATGGAAAAAATTTGTAAATCCAAGAAAATCCACAACTTGAAATCCAATTTTTTGATTTAGGATTTTATGCACAGTTCCACGAGGATGCGTCCCCTATGCTTTTAGGCTCGTACCCGTCCAAGGGACGAAACAGGCATGGATTTTTGCCATCCCCAAAGCTTTCCCCTTTTGTCAAATTCGGAAACATCCCCGAAACGGCAAAATTTTTGGGCAAGAAACTTTGGGACGGCCAGCAATACAGGGGATGGCAGTTGTCTTAAAGACATAATAAAAATGTGCAAACCTTATTTGTCCATTAAAACACTAAAACACTAACTTTTCTACTCATTTTAAGATATGATGTACTTGCTAAGTGGGACAAAAAAACATAGAGCAACATCAGTAGCAGCAGTGAGAAAAGATTGCATTTAGTATTTCTATTTACTACTTACTATTTTAGTTGCACTTTCCTTTATTCCATTCTGATTTCATGCATAATACTTGGAGACTTAAGGCATTTTGATTTTACTACGTATGTATGTGATATGTTATAATGGATGTACTTAGTATTTGTCATTTGATAATTTTCCATGTATTGATCTTCTAAAATGTCTATGGTGAATGGTTTATCAATGTTATGATATGCATACTTGAATTTTGTCTCTCTATATAAAAAATCCCCTATGTTTTTAATTGCCGTCCTCTAAGGTCCCATCCCCTAAATTTTGGCTTTGACCCGTCCTCGTAGCGGAAACACGTCCCCGTCCCCTAAAACGCTCCCTTCTTGGAAACTTTGTGGAGCATAGGTTTTATGCCAAAAAAAAGCTGCTAGAAAACGTGAAATTTTTTAATGGAAAAACTATTAAAACCCACAATATGTTTTGTTGGAAACAGTATTAGAGCCTACAAAATTTTTAAAGGGAATTTTTTTGAAAGCCTAACATATTTTTTGACGAAAAACTTATTGAAACCCACCAGATAATTTGAGGAAAAAATATCAAAACACGAGATAATTTCTTAGGAAAAAATTATTAAAAACCTCCCATAAGGGAGATATATCTAGACCGACTCCCGCTATGATATCATGAAAATAAAAAAATTGTAATTGATTGTATTAACAATACACTGAAATATTTAGAGTTTACAAAAAAGAATGAATTTAAAAGCAAAGTTGTCTGAATAAAGATATCTAAAGATAGAACTGTTTAAGAGAACTCAAAAATAGAGCTTAAATGACCATTAACTAAGGTTCTAGAATAACGAACTAAATATAGCAAGAACTGAAAATACTAAAAATAATCTAATATGCCCTGCCCTTAGGATTTACTCTTTTCTTATTTTGCTGCTCCATAGTTAATCATTTCTGTGTTCTGTCAAGCCCTTTCAACCCTAGATTCAAATACAAGGGATTGACTGTTTTCACCCTCAATCAAACTTCATTTGAGGCATGGAGACTCAAAATTGTCACTGAGTAAGACTTCTAAAACCACCTAAAACACCTAAGACTGCCACTAAGGCAAGAAAAGGTGGGTCCCCATTTGCAATGGGGCGATGGTGTCAAAACCTCACAACAGTTCCCTTGATTTATATTTTGTATGTTAATATGTAGGTTGAGAAGATTTCATATTCTTATAATGTTGGTTATGAAACAATAGTATTAAGCTGTATAATCTATACAATGTATGCCTATGTAAGAAAGTATGGTAGATGTGTTGATTGTGTACTTGTAGAAGGGAAGTGGAACGCGACCTGCACAGGCGATGATATGGAAGATCCTTCCAAGTGAGATGCATATCTAACATCCCAGAAGTACATAGCAGTCATCTTAAGGAAAATCCAATTGTGTTGGAAAACTGCAAATTGGAAAATAGCCATGGTGTAGTTGAAGAGTGTAAACCATCATTATTGATTGTAGGAATTCTTATTTGTCCACCATGGTTTTTGGAAGATTGTTTTTTGGTTTTTAAAAATTTAATAATGCAGTGCTTTTATGAGCATTCTTTTTCTTTGGCACATTGTTATTCAATGTTGCAAAGGCATAACTGATTTCTCTGCCTTATCTATCTTGTACTTTTGAAGTTTTACATAGCAGGCAGTGTTTCTGAATTGCATAATTTTTTTGTAGTTTCCATTCATAAAATTGCAGGGAGCTTTATGACATATCTAGAGACACTGTATTGAATAACAGTAAAACAATGTTTGCCCTCTGAATAATCTGGCATAGGAATGTTTTTGGGTAGGATTATATTTTACTTTTATCAATAAGAGGCCGAAGCCAAGGTTAATAATTATTACTTGTTGTGATTAAATTATTATGATTATGTGTTAATCTTGAGTAGATTTGAACCCAAGACCTCCCATTTAAGAGGCTCACAATTTACCATTGTGTTAAAGGCTCTTGCCTATTTTTGGGTAGGAGTATTATTTTTATGATTTGCATTTTATTTATTTCATCAGTTAAATGTATTATTTAGCTTCCATTCATATTTTGCAAGTTATCGTATAACACATCAACAAATAATTTGCTGAATAAGTGCAAAACATTTTGTGTCGTGAAAAATTTCAGTTCGGGAATTTATTGTGATAGTTAAGATTTCAGATATTTTGTTTTATTAGTTATATACATGTATCTTAATTGTTTCCTAGCCTTGTTGAACATTTGTTAATATATTTCCCTTCTGCTTGAAACTGCACTATTCATCTGTTTCTGTTGTTTTTGAAATTGATGGTGCTGTATTTATCATAGCAAATCAATGATTCTTAAAATTACCTAAGTGTTACTATATGCTTTTAATTATTTGGAATGTTTGTCATTTCTTCGGAGGAAATTGAAATTTCTTCTTGTGGAGCTATTATGTAGACTTTTTAATCCTTTCAAAACAATATGCAATTAGGTGAATGTATTATTGCCTTTATTATGCTGTTAGAAATTTGCACGTCTAGTATTTTTGTAAGTTGTTTTTCTATAAACTGAATAATTTCAATAATTTACTCTTAGTGATTGGCAAAGGTATGTCACATGGAGAAATAGGTGACTAGTTCATCTAATTTGAATCTGTGCTGGATTTTTTTTCTCAATTTATTCAATAAACTTAAGAAATTAATTTTCAAGGAAGTTGCCGGTTCTTGACTATAACAGGCTGCTTAGTCTATTTTTTAATGTTGCATGTTTGCAAATATCAATATTTTCAATATTAATCTATATAACTAGCCACGTGCTCTTTTTCATGTCAAACAGGGAGCTTAGTAATACAACTAAATGAGAATTGAAAGGAAATGAATGAACAAATTAAAATTGAAGTGTGCTCTCTATCCTATTTTCTTTCACATATTACATATACTGTCTTGTCTTTTCCTATTTCTGCCTTACAACCCCTCTCTGCTGTCAAGTAAGCTCTATTTTGGTGAAATTGACTGATTAATGCTGGTTCCCCTGTTTTTGTGCATGTTTACAGCTCAAAATAACAGATACACAAGGCATCTTACCAAACTTCTGATTCACGTTGTATGGAGCCTTCAGGAGACAGTTACTGTAACATCTGGGGTACGTGCAGATTATGCAAAGGCCATAAATGCAACACGCCTCTCATCAGTTTTTCTGAGATATTTAATAGAGAATTCAACTAGCAATAACTTTGAGGAATCACTATTTCTCAGTTTGACAGGCACAGATTCCAAAAAAGACGGAGTTCCAGAAGGTAACTTGTGTCTTTCAAACTAAGATGGTTTTTAATATCTTGGAAATTTAGAATCAAGATCTTAATGAGCTCATTGTTTGCAAGTGCACATGTTTCCTTTTTGCATGACCTTAGTTCCAAAAAGCTGGTTTGCTAGTTTTGATTTTAACTGAGAGGTCTGTTTTTCAATGTTCAGCAGCTACGAGAGAAAGGGCTACACATTTATGTCATCATAGAGTTTCACAATATGTCATATGACAAAAGCTGCACTTGACCGGAAAGAGTCCCACTTTTTATGTGTCCAGTATGCATCATGTACTGGGAAAAACATTCACATTGTTATATTGTAGTGTAAAGTATAATTGGACATCTTTTGGTGAAGGTGGAATAAGAATGAATTAGCCAACATCGAAATTTATTTTATAATTTTTGTTCGAATTAGTAGATAACTTAGATGTAGCTGTTATTTTCTGTTCAGGTTAGGTTAATAATAAGCGACTTGTAATGCCTACACCTGTCCTTGATTGTTAATCGGTCTTTGTTTATATTTACTATTATCAAGGTGCTGGCTTATATATAGATGTATATTTCCAAGTAGTTTCACCACCTGTTTGTAGTTCTTGCTGAAATATATAGCTATAATATGGCATCAGGGCCATATTCATTTTGAAGAGACTGTGAATGCCTGTGAGGCGGGAAGGGTTTGCTGTTTAAATTTGTGGAAAGAAAGCTTTAATAAATAATTTAATGTGCTGTTTGGTGAAGAGCAAATGTATTTGATGCTGCAAACGAAAGAAGTACAACAGCCAATTATCCTGGATGTTTGGTCCATGCAAGCATACACCATTGTATCATCTCAGCAAAACTTGGAGTGTGATGGCTGAGTGGACATATGTACAACAGTTTCCTCAATTCTGGTTAATGACATTACAAAATGACTGTAGTATGCATTTGTTGGCTAGAGAAACAAGGCTGACAATGAGACTCTGGGATATGGTTTGCAGTTTGCTGGTAGTTTCTGCCCTCTAATGCCTACAGTGATCACATCAATATCCATCACACTAAGATTTCACTTATTAGGAAAAAACAAAGTTGGCCTTGAGTCGAGATTTTTGTCAAGTTTATAACACTTCTGTAATGTTTCCCAAATGTTGGAAATTTTACTCAAGTCTTATAGTTGCCATAATTTTTGTATATAAAATAAGGTTATGAAAATGATAGATTTAATAATTTTTTTGTTGCCTTGGATTTGACAGGGAGAGAATCAATTAATATCTTCTGATTGAGAAGGTATATTTGATTGTAACTTTCTCTCTTTGTGTATTCATAGACATGTAAACAATCCTGTAAATTGGTTTTGCTAGAGAATTGATGAAATCTCTTTTTCAATCTATGTTACCAAATTCTTCCTTGGCAACCCCAAAGTCTGTTCAGGTTCTTGCAGAAGTCTGGTTCTTATCATATTCTTGTAAAAGTCTGCTGCAGACCTTCGAAGTCTGCCCAAATTCTGTCCGATGAACCTGGACAAATTTTGCTGTTTTTATGGTGAATATGCATACCTGTGGGAGGATCCAGGCTGAATTTGGCCAAAAAGTGGATTTTTTTGACTTAAATTTTTTTTTGTAAGTCTATTTTAGTCAATTCAACCCTCCAACCATAAAATAGAACACTAAAAAGGCCAAAAAGGTAAAACATATATTCACCCACATGCACACACACACACGTACACATACACATATTTAAAAAAATGTTTATTTGTATGGGCGAACCCAAAACAAATACAAACTTACCTCAAAAAAGATTTGAACGAATTTTGAGCCCAAATCTCAAAACCACATCTGAACCTGAATCCAAACAGACAACTTAGATTTCAATTGTTTTTGTAGTCTATTTACAAATATTTTGCACTTGTTAGAGATGAATACAAGCTCATTAGAATAAAGCAAACTTGTCTTCACCTATGGAAGACCATGGGTCACTATTTAGAAATTGCATCTACATTAGAAGTTAACTATGGAAGACCAAGAGTCACAGATTAGAATTCCACACCAGATGTCCCTATGGGGATTTTAACTTGGGTTGCCACAATGAAAACCTTGCATTTAAGCATTTAAGTTTAACCATATAGACATTATTTCCATAGTTTCCTCAAAAAATAGTACTGGTGTAACATCTTTCAAACCATTAAGAGTTCCTCCTAACTCATTTTTTCCATATAGTGTTTTTTGTGGTGTCAAACATTCTTATAAATTGGTCTTGTTCTAGCTCAATTGATTTCATTGAACTAGAGTTTTCCACTTCAATTTTTTTCATTGAGCTAGTGTCTAGTGGTGCATCTCAAAATGATAGGAATCCCAACAGTGCTTTCTTTTGATTCTCAGCATCTGACCTGGAAGAATTATTGTGTATGGAATCATAGGATGCACATTGTTTGTGAATATTGTGACCTTGATTAGATTGTGTTCAGTACAAGTGCAAATGAAGATCTAGAGGACTATGACAAAAGCATAGAGAAGCTTGAATCATTAACGCTTTCGAAGTTGCTTGTCATAGATGCAATAAACCTTGAAGTTTGTAAGGCCACCAATGCTGCTACAATTTGGTGGAATTTTATAATTAAGTACCTGACATCAGAGATTGGTTAGTGATTTGATTCCCAAACAAATTGATTCAGAGATAGAAATGCAAGCTAAAGACACATTCAAGATGTAGGAAGTCTTTTGACAGATATTCCCTTTATAAGTTTATTCAGAAGGAATAAGGGAATTTCGCATGGAGAATTTGGATGTGAATTTATGGAGTCCTCTCTAGATGTCAGTGAATTGTATGTGGATTAGTTTTATTTCAAATTGAATTATTGCCAAAATTGATTCAAGGGTTTGAAGAATACATGTGCAGCTGAAAATTTTCAGCAGAAGTGAGTTCTAGTACAAAAAGAATCATAATTCTGTATCAAGATCATTTCTAGGAATCCATGGATTTTAATATCGTCTAGATGGTTATATGGTTTTTGTGAAGATGCAATAGAAGAAGTGGAATTTATCCTAAAAGAAGCATGCAGAGATCATGCAAGAGAATATATAAGTTCTGAAGCGACAACCAGGTAGATTCTATTGATATGACAATGCACACCAAAGGCACATAAGAATATCGTGAGATGGGTCTTCTGTAATTATTTGAGAAAAAGGGAATCATATTGGAGAGTCAAATTTGAAATTTCTACTGAAGAAAGGAAGATGCAGATCTCTGTGATGACACCAGAGTATTTGAGAAAATAATTAGAAGTCAAAGGATTGACTAATTATACCACAAATATTCAGCTGAATTCTTCTATGGTTACATCAAAATTAGACTTTATTTCCCCATGAGCATAATAAGTGATTAGAGTTTCACACATTTCATGAGATAATTTTAGAAAAATATATTATGAAAATCAAACACAGTAAGTCAATTGCTTACTATTCCAAGGATGATTAGAAAAGCAGAGCTTCAATTATATCCACGATCACTACAATTCATAAAAAATGCAGTATTGATAAACATTATTAGACTGGTAATTGCTGGCAACACTGTGGTTATTTAGAATTTCTTTAAAGAAAAAGAAAATGTGCATCTTTTTAAGTTTGTATGGAAAGCAAGTAGTGCAATAGAACATTTGGAACTAAGAGTGAGGATAGGCATGGGAGCCAATTAATAAATTAAGAAAGTCGTTTGTGACACACAGTCTAAATTAAATAAGTTGTATAAAAAAGGATGTTGGCACAATTTCCCATTGAAACTGCACAAAAACAATAGTTTCATTATAATTGTCCATAGAGTTTGCATTTAAACAACATTCCAGTTTTAAAATACATAAAAAAAAAACAAAAAAGGTTAAAAAGAAAGGACCGTAAGAAATTATCTAATTTTACATTTTAACAACATTCCAGTTTTAAAATACATTAAAAAAAAAAGCTAAAACAGAAAGGACCTTAAGAAATTATCTAAGTATCAAATAACAAGCCAATCCAATTAGCTAATATTAGATTGAGCACAATATCAGAAGTTAAAAGTTAAAACTAAAGCAATATCATAATCCTGACAATGATGCTCGCGCGTGGTTTTTCTCCCGACAATGTCTCTTGCACGAGCACTCTAAACAACCACCCTCGCGACCATGATTATGGTTGTTTGTAGGTGTGCTTCGTGTGTTTGTTTCCGAGGTTTGCCCTCAATGTGTCTGCTGCTCCTCACATTTGCTCGTAGGGTTTTGGAACCGTCGTTTCTTCTTTGTCTTTGCTGTTTGGCGCCTTTTTACCTTCCTTTCTGCTCGACGGGCTTGCTTGCCTGTGGTGTGGTTTTTGTGTGACATTTTTAGGGTGTTGCAGGCCTGTTTTTCCGACGCTTCTGGTTTACTACAGGTGGTGGCTGCTCCCCGCCAGGAGTTTGTTTGTTTTGCTCCAGTTCATAGTTTTCCTGTGTGCGCTTCTGTGGCCGCTGTGTGCTCCCATGTTTGGTTTCTGCTCCTGTCGTGTGTGCTCCTTCAGTGTGGGTTGGGTGGGTGGCTATTTGTTGCTAGACTTTGTTTTACCAGTGATCGGCCTTGACTGGGTTTGTGCAGGTCTCTTTCCTGCTCAGTTTCTCTGACTATGCTGACCCCGTGTAGTGGGTTGGTCTTTGGTTTCTGCTGCCACACCACTGCCGTGCTCCATGGGTCCATTGTCCATCAGAGGCTCTGTTTCAGCTCTGTGATCGCAGTCTGGTTCTTACTCTTGGCTGTGGGTGTGCTTTTCACGTTTGCACTGGTTTCTTGGTGTGTGGAGGACGCACCAAAACTGAAAATTACTTAACACTAAAGAATGATTGAAGGATCTTTGCAAATGGACTTTGCTGACAGGTTATCAGAATTGGAGGAGGAAAATAAACTCCTCAGAGAATCTCTCCTTTCTCCCATGCATAAATACACAACACTCGAACTTCAGGTTTCTGCCACCAATGCTGAGGCTTCAGGCATCAAACAATATCTTGATGAGATCTCAATTCATGCTGTTGAGATTAAAGACATAAGGAGATGCAAGACAAACTCCTTAGCTGCCATAATGCATTGAAAAGCAATATAAAGGAAGTTAAAATCATGGGCTAAAATCTGCAACAAGAAGCAACAACAACCACCACTTCCTGTGGCAGGTGTTGAGCTTGTTTAGTCCAAGTTTTTGGATGAACGGGTGTGGCGGGCTAGGGAACATAATCTGAAAGTTTGTGGCCTCCCATCTTCCACTGTTGACCTAGTTGATAAGGCGCATGCCTTCCTTCGTGACCAGCTAGAGCTCGCTGAGGTTTGCATTGATACAACATGGATCGGGTATGACTCCACACTTTTTATCAGATTTCTTAATGCATCAGACAAGTTGTGAGTTCTAAGGTCTTGTAGAAAACTCTTCCCTCTGCCGTCTAAAATCTATCTCGATGAGGATCTTACCAAATCATAGGTTACTAAGCTCAAACATGCTCGCACTTTAGTTGCTGCAGCCCGCTTTGAGGGCAAATAGGCAGTTATCTGCAAGCTTAAGGCGGTTATCAGAGATAGTCCTCTACTTGGTTGGGAATCTAGGTCGGCTTCCCAAGCCAAATGACACATTGGGTTTGGACAAGGTGGGGGGTCCAGTTACTCATTGATTGTTCACTGTTGGAATAGTAATCATACGCTTTGGTCCTTGCCTGGTCTATTTATAGATGTCATTCGTACGAAGGATATCATACTTGTTATTGAGAGTCTGAGACACAGGAGAGTCCTCTTCCCGATATTCCTGGTTCTAAGTGGCTTTTGGTTCATCATTATCAGGTTAGGTTTTTTGGGGGAGTCGAGGGCTTGGGTGGGGTCGCCTGCCTCATCCGTGATAGCCTCATTAGCATGACCACTCTTATACACTTCGACAACCTTGCCAGATTCAGGTGGGTCCATATTAGGGGAAGAATGGATAGAGACCTTTTCATTGCTGTTTGTTATTTCCCACTGGCTACTTCGTATGCGGTTCATGGTTCTGAGGGTGACCCTTTTAGTGACCACAGCGATTGGATTGATAGATTCTCCGTTTTGGGGAGCTTGGTTATCTTAGGGGACTTGTTGGCTAAAAATTTTGTACATCACTGACTACGACTTACAAAATTGTGGCTTTAGACAATATCTCATGAGATTTCTCTCTCTCCTCTCAATAATAGTGAAGGCTTCCTTCTTATTGTAGGTGGCTTCAATAGAAATTTAATTGAAATTACAAAAAGGATGGTTCTCTTGATCAATTCCTCTCTTTTTGGAATGATTTGCCTATAACTCTAACTTTCCAACTTAACAAAAAGTGCCTTATTGCTACGATAATACCGGTGACCTTGAAATTGATGTAAGAACAACACTAGGGGCAGCAGTTTGCTTTTTATATTTTTTGAAACAAAAACAGGAACCCAAAGTCTTCTACATTCATCTCGAATAAAGACTCAAATAGAATAGCCAGTAAGGCACAAAGTCTCTTACTGGATACTCTCAAATTCAATAAAAACACTTACAATTGAAGCCCAAAGTCTTCAAATCTAAGTGATTACAGTGACTACTATCAATTACAATTTGTCCCCCTGCAGCACAAAGTCTTCAAAATTTCAAATTGGCTCTAAACGTAATAAGCAACTTTGCACAATTAAATTCAAATCCCTCTTGATCAAAGGTCCAAAACTCAAAATCAATATACAAAAAATGTCATCACATAACACCTTGAATCAACACAAAGTTTGCAAACAAGTTGCCTCTTTTATCAATAGCAATTTAGATTTACATCCAAGCACAAGTCTTAGAGTGCATATACAAATTGACAAAATTTTCTTGCCTTGCCAAAAGATGATTATTTACAATAAACCTCCCTCCTTTATTTATAATGACCTCCCTCAGTGTTATTTCAGTGGGTCAGAGATATTGGGGTTTCTAAGGTTTTGCTTGTGGCCATCATGAAATTTTACGAGAGGGTTGTTGGTCATCTCAGGACTCCTCTGGGCTTGTCCGATTTCATTCAAAGTTTTATTGGGGTCAAGCAAGGCTGCTCCTACACTGCTTAGTATTTACATTGATGAGTTTGAGACTTATCAGAGGATATTCTTGCAGCCCGAGGACATTTGTTATCTTCATCAAGTCTTGATTTCCATCCTTCTCTTTGCTAACTATGTTGTGCTGCTGTCCTCCTCCCCTGAGCGGTTACAACGTCTTTTGGATGCTCTGGCCTCGTGTGATTCTCGACAGTTGGTGGTTAACTTGGGCAGGACCCAGGTGATGGTTTTCAACAACTTGAAAACCTCACATCTCCACTTCTTCATAGGGACCAAGATTGAGATGACTTCTAGTTACACCTACTTGGGCATTAGGTTTTCTGTGTCACATTTCAGTCTGAGATTGGCCATGATGCCGCCGGTCAACAAGGGGCTTGGTTCACTTGCTTTGCTTGAGAAGCAATGCTTCAGACACCATTTTCAGGATACCACGTCTAAGATGTCTATCTTAGACTCCTGGGATGGACCTATTCTCCTTTATGGCTCGACTATTTGGTGGCCCTCCTTATTAGCCATTGATTGGGCTTCGGTGGAGAGGGTGCAAACTCCTCTTCGTCTCGTCATCCGTTGTCAGCCGAGCACTCCTACTAGCATCATCTTGGCCGAGGTCGGTGCTCATACCTTTAGACTTTGCACGATCTTTGATTTGGTTTGGTTACGTCATAGACTTAGGGGATTTGCGAACTCTGTTGATGACAGATATCGTTATTCCTACTTGGCCTATTGTTCCTTAGCTTCGATTGCGGCTTCTTACCTCACTGGCCGTGCTAGATGTTGGTATGCTCAAGTCTTGAGTTTCCTTAGTTGTGTGGGTATTGATATTTATCGCCTTCCTCCCTTTCAATACTCCTTGGACGCTATTGCTCATCTCCTTCCCCCATAGGAGAAGCTGAATGAGATTACCAAGATGGACATCTATAGGAGACTTATTTACGTGACTTGGGTTGCTCCGCTAAGGGGCCTCCGCACTCATATGGCTCATTATGCAGAGCACTTTATTGACATTCAGGATGGCATCATCGCTTGATCTTACTTCTCTTTCTGGCGGTGGCCTCAAGCCTTACGTGTCCAGTTAGGCTCTTTGAAAGTTGCTCTTGGCTCTGAATCCAGGCAAATCTCTAGAACAACAAAGATGAGTGGATTTGTCAGTGTTGTGACATGGGTGTGATTGAGATTGAGATCCATCTTCTATTTTATTGCCTAATCCACTACGAGATTCATTGTTTATTTTGAGAGTGCATCTCCTCCTTCAGGTACGATGATCGGCGGTGCCTTGCACTCGATCTCTAGGAGGCCTTCCGTCTTCAAGATCTCACTCTTCAGGAGTTATCCCTTTTTGGGTCTGCTTCCCTTCACCAACTTATCACTTCCTTCTTCACTCCTGTTACCTCTCTTAGAGGAAGAAAGCGGGCTAAGGTCCCGTCCACTATTACTTTGACCAAATCTCTGAGGCCGCACAGAGATCATATGCACATATACCATCAGCGTCAATAGTTCTCCTCTCTCTGACGATGTGCTCGGACTTCTCCGCACACACATAGCTATCCTTCAGTTCCGGGCTACTTTTTGACGACAAAGAACTGCTAGTTGTTTCATGGCCTCATAGTCTCTTATTTAGTGTTGTTTCTCTTTGTTTACTTCTTGCTCTATTTGTTTCTTTTTTCTTGGACATTGTTTGGTGGTCCTGCTGCCTCTGGCCTCTGTTTGTATCTTGAGTCCATTAGGCCCATTTGTGGTCTCTTGTTGGACTTTAATAGTTTATCCTATCTTATCTTAACATACCAAAAGGGATGGGAGTTGACTGCATCATTAGAATCTATTCTAGGAAAAAGAAGTGCGATAGTTTAAAATGTCACTCTGGTTGCTGCATGCTGATCATAGGTCTTGTTTACCATCAAGCAATTGTTGAACCTTAAAATGCATGAAGGTAATGGATGACTTACAATTCTGTCGATAATTAACTAAACAGTTTTGTTTGCTAGATGGTATACAAAGGAACCATTGGCTGTTGACAAACTTAAAAGAAGTTTAGTTGATAGAGGCAAAAAGTACACCATTGATGAGTAGAAAGAGCCTTGTACCCAATGGTAAGATATAATGAGGTTTGTGAAGGTCAGTACCCAAACACAACCTGGGAACCTATAAATAGATGCCACATACTACGTTATGGTTGATGAGGATAATTAGGAAAGAGAAACTAGCATAAATGTATGAATCCTGATATTTTGCATTACTAAAAATGGTGATGCACGTCCTTTTGATTAAAAAACCAAAAGATAGAAATCAAACATTACCATGCAAAATGGATTTACCATTTAAAATACAAAACTTGGGAATCCTGTAAGGTTAGGAGGAAATAAAATAAAACATCAAACAAAAATTAATTCATTTACTATTTTATTATTTTATTTTGAAGATAGTTTGAAAACAGATATACAAAATATCAACTTTCAGATCAGCCATGGGGCTGTACGAAATATGGATGAGATCATTAGTATTTCTGTTCAACTGAAGCCAGCTAGAGTGTCAAACCATACATCTGTATACAGCTGATACAAAGGACATGGACCCGGTCATATATGAAGCTTTACAAATTTATATTGCTTAATATAACAGACCACCTTCTTAGTATTTCCTGCATTCACTGTAGATTCCCAAGACTCTCCAACTAATTGGAGTTGATATGGATGACACCTCCTTGTTAGGTCTGACTTCTTAAGAGCAAAGTCATCTCCAGCTTTGATATGAATCTTGCACCATGTGCTCCAGTGGTTTTCTTTTGGTTTACAGCTGCATTGTCATTGTAGTTCTTCTGGAAGTTTATGAATCCCTTTGAGAGGGGCGTGTTTTCAAACTGGTTATAAGGTGCTGTATGACTGTATCTCACTTCTTCCTTGTTGACATACAGTACCATAAAAAAGTGATGAGATATTCAATGTGTTAATAGTGCAACCATGCGTATCATAGGGGAACAGCATGTTCTAATTGATCAGAAATGTTTGGTAAACCTGTTAGCTCAAATATCTTGTTTGAACAGAAGTGGATGGAATTTTCATTTTGGTTCCAAAATAACCACATTCATCAATGATGACTACATGAATAGCAGTATTAGCTAGCAAATAGATGGGAAAGGCAAAAGTCGGGAGTGGCTGTATTAAGGCTTTCTCCCATGTAGGTAGCATTAAGAAGTGGGGGCAAATGATGGATGCTTTTAGTGACATCAGATTGCAAAAGAATTGTCAATCATTACTAGGATTGTGGTAATTATAGATGCTTCTTTGATGATGGAGTTGTATCATATATTAAGATAACGAGTTGAAAAGTTCCAGTAAAATATTACCGGTGTTTGGCCAACCCAAGATGGTGAAAATGATGTACTAATATATTTGAAGAAGGTGAGGAGAAAAAGATTGAGCTAACAATTGTGTTGGACAATGGAGACATAGCAATTGTTAAGCAACATGCATTGATGTAGATGCAATTCCAAGAATGACATGCAAAGAGGGAGACAAGTTTTTGTTGGGTTCTGTTTTTTAAAGATGAAAATTGTGAAATGTCATTCTAATGTTGCTGTCACATACATTTAACTTTTAAAACATAACACAGTATACTTGGGCAGAGCATGTGGCAAGCAAATGAATGATTGACTACTAAATGTTGCATGGACAAAGATGGTTATCATATTGTTTCCCTTAATGACAGTAAATGTAGAGGTGCAGCTATATGTTTTTCTGCAACGTGACTGAGAAGTTGACATAAGGCTTTTAGTGAATTCTGCCATCATTCTTGATCATGAATTTATTGCAACATAGAACATGTGGCAAACAGCACGAATGATTGACTATCAAATGTGCGTTTACAAAGATGGTCATTTTATTGTTTCACTGAATAACAGTAAATGTAGAGGGGCAGCTATCGGTTTGTCTACAATGTGAGTTAGAAGTTGACACAAGGGTGTCACTGTATTCTCCCATCAGTCTTGACTGTGAATTTATTGCAACATTATACAATAATTCTCTAATATTTTAATATATTTGTCAAATGTCTGTAGCTTCCAGTCAGTAAAGCTTTCTTTCCCAGATTCATTCTAGGTTTAGGAATTTATTTATTTATTATTTTAATAAATCTTAGGAGTTTTACTCCAATAAAATTAATTTTATTTGTAATTTTCCTATTTTATTAAAATGCTATGTCTAAGTTTCCTTGACTAAATCTTGTCCTTATTTTACAAACAGATTTTAATTTTCTAAAGTTTTGGTTCTCGGCTTGTTTAATAAAAGATTTTAAAAAAATTTAAAATTTGAATTTCTTGCAATTTAAAAGCTTTTTCCCTCAGTGGTTTTTGGTCCTACCAAAGTTTAACCGTTTTAAAATCCCCTTTCTAACGTTCCTACACATGGAGATCCTGCACTCTATGAAATATTTATTTCTGCTTTCCTATTTGGGAATGAGTTTACTTCAAATTTTGTGTGAGGACTGTCTTGTTGATGTGTGGTGGTGCTTTCTTTGTGTTTGGAATCATTATATATCCTGAATTGTTGTGCTTCATTTAGGTTTTGCCTTAACAACTTGTTGCAAAGTTCTCTTTTATTTGAATTTATTCAAACCTGAGAAACCACTATCATAGATCATCAGTTCCCCATCGCGCTGTTAAAACCTTGAATTTTATAATCACAATTCATCTCTGTTCTCTTGCTGTGTAGATCAATATAAACAAGCATTTGCATAGGCCTATGGTCTTAGAAATTTTTGTGTTATTTCTGGAAAATAAGCTTTTGACAATTCAATGGAATCCTTAAAATTTTATGAAGGAGCTTTGAACATAGTGTGGGAGGAAATAAATGATAGGATTTAAGCAAGAAGAGTTTCTTTGATAAGGGAATGGCCCTTGCTTCCTTGGCAGCTATAATTATGGAAACATGGGTGTTGGGCTTTTTAAGACACAAAAATGTGTGCAAACACTGCTTGGCCTTGTATCTCATGTTTTATGTTGGGGCATTTTGAATGTTCTAAAATGTCCAACCTAATTGTCATGGACAAGTTTTGTTTCGATCAGTTTGCAAGTTTGGGTGAGTCTTGTAACTGTGGCCATGACATTAGCTCTCTTAGGCAACAAAAAACACACTTCTCACTTGAACTAGTTGCCTGCATGTCACCAATGCATAATTATTAATAAGTACAGATATTGTGGTAAACATCCACAATGTTGGTTACCTATCGTCTAACTATGACCTTGTTGCTTAAGCCAGTCTCATGCAGGTGGCCCTTATGAATATGAGAGTGTGATACACAACCTGAATGTTAGTATCTTAAGGTGTGCTTCTTGTTTGTACTAGTTGTTTGCTGGATGTCAATCCTGTTGAATTTGAGAAGATACAATAAAGACATTCATATAATAAGGTGACTAGAATTTATTCTATACAATGCTGGTTATAATCCTTTTACAGCATCACAACAGCATAAAATTGAATTCGTTCTTTGTTTCATTTTGTATCTGTTTTTCTGGAGTCCCTTGTGAAAAGCTTATTCTTCTCAGAATAAGCTCCTTACCAAACATGTCAAATCTCATGAGAATTTCAATATCAATTATTTATTTTTCTTTTTGTCTCTTTAATTTTGTTGGGTATTCAATGCATATTAGGTTTTTTTGTGTTAAACGTACTCATGTTTTCTTATTTTATTCTGAATTACTTGTAACTTCGATGTATCATCTTGGTTTCAATCTATGCAGTTCACTGCGTCACAGAATTTTTTATGCAAGGGCTACTGGGTTTTGTTGGCTCTTCAGATGTTACGTATGTATGAAAATTGATTTTCTTGATTTTACTTGAATTTTGAAGGTGTATCAGGATTTATGATTTTCAAAAAAAAAATTATAGAGAAAATTATTTATTGTTTCTGTATCTCTGAGCTTTCAATTACTTTGGTCTTCAGTCCAAGTTCCTATCTTCTACATGTTGAAGTTGTCAATCTGCTTCTAGTGGCCATGTCCACTCAGCTTCATTCTGGGCCGTCCCCTGGTCCAAAGGATATACACCCATTCATTGATGCTGCAATGATGCAGGTATGAATTTTATTGATCTCTTCCTTAAGTGGTATGTTAGTTAATGTGTTTTTCTTTTATTTGTTAGCTTGTGTTTGACTGTTTCTACTTCTAGTACTAGTTCTAAGGCCTCAATTAGTTTCTTTTTCTAAACCTTATTTCATATTTTTGTGCAGGAAAGTACGCTTGTAGGGCTCTTTGTTCGCAAGCTATTAATTTCATATATTGCACGATTAACGGTTCCATCAAATGCTATGTACTTGAGTATCTCAAAAGACAGTCAGCCAGGAGTTCTACAAAAAGTTGGCTCTGCAGCTGGTATGATTGTCTGTTCAGTTTCTACTCTTCTTTTACAGTCATTGAAGTGTAAATTGGTTAATTTGATTTCTATTCCTTATTATTATGCTAATATGGTTATCTATCAATGGTTTTGGGTTCAGCATAGGATGGATCCTGCTCCCGCACCCTCCTTTGTACCCAAAATGTTTGGTATGGCTGGGTGCATGTATATAAGTACTTATAATTGGACACAGCTATCCTCCCTGCAAAATGCACCTTTGACCAAAAATCAGAAAATTGAAAAAACAATGGATTTTCCTGAAATTTTCAGCATTGTTCTTCATGATCTGCATGTTTTGTAATAAAAAACAGCAAAAAATTTGAGGAAAAACCACTATATTTTCGGGATCTGAAAAAAAATGTTTGACTTTTGGTGTGTTTTGTAGGGAGGATAGCTGGGGCCTTATAATTTGCAAAAGGTAAAATTGTAATTAACAGATTTAATGTTGAGTGCCGGTAACTTAAATAACTTTTAACTCCAGTTATGATAACTCCCAACATTAAATGGCAGTTTGATTAGCAAAGTTCATTACCTATAAGAATGCTAGGAGCTTGCTTCCCTAGAATACTTATGTGCTTGTTCATATTCGAGGAGAAAGATTTCTCTCTCAATGAAAGTGGCTCTATAAAGGGAAAACAAAACATTTATCTGGACTGGTGAGCTGTCTCTTTTGGAAAAGAATATGCCGTGCATATGGACAATATCACAACAATTTAATTAGTGAATGAATTTTTAAACTAATAGCATATATGTTTTTCAATGGTAAAAGAGACGAGGCCAACTCTGTGCACTTCGAGAAGTCTAGACTCAAGGTAGTTGTACTTCAAAGCAATATTGTTAGAAGTGTTGTAAAACTTGATAGTTCAATATTAAACAATGGAGAGGAAGTCTCCTTAAATAGAAAAATACAAGATGATATCTCTAAACAAAACAATGATTAACTGAATATCAAAAATAGAAACCAACTAATAAAACTGAGCTTACTAAAGATGACCATTAGCAACATTACATTATTATTTTAATACCCTCCCTTAATGGTTATTGTGACTATCCTACAAAAGACAATCTGCAAGTCTTTTGGTCACAAATCCACACAAGGCTGCCCTCTATTCCTTAGAGCACTTTGTGACATGAGCCTACCGCTGAGATCCTCCTTGAATCTGCAGAACTTTTGGAAATGACCAAGATAGTTATGTAAATCAGTTTCTGGATTAGATTGTGTGGAGATTTTGACCATCAACGTTTCGAATCACACTACGTGATCCATCATCAGGATGAGAGAGCAAGAGATGTCAAATAAAGCAAGAGATCATCACTTACTTTATTTGACATCTCTTGCTCTCTCATCCTGATGATGGATCACGTAGTGTGATTCGAAACGTTGATGGTAAAAATCTCCACACAATCTAATCCAGAAACTGATTTACATAACTATGATGGATTGTGGAAATCTGATCGCATTAATGACCAAGATAATCAAAAGCCATACAACCTAATTTTGGGAAACAGAGGTATCACTCCCTATAGCCAAAGAGACCACAATTTTGAGGAGAAAATCGACAAAACCTTGTTAATGTTATTGTAGCTATTGTCGGGTTCCTTTAGGGCGACTTAGATAATACAAAGGTTATGATCATATAATTATATATAGAATATTGTTATTATTATATTGATAATCTAATTATTATACTAATAATCATTGTATTATAAAATATTATCATGTTAAGGGGAGAGTGGTGACCCTTCATGAAGGGGCGCCACTGATGAGTATAAAGAAGGAATAAGTCATCCTCACTTAAAACTATTCTATAAACAGCCTGTAGACAATTGGAAAAACAACACGATATCAGAGGCCAACACTACGATTTGGTGCAAAATGTGGAGAACAAGTTGCTCGAACAAGTATGTACTGAAGTCTGTTTTGAGTGATGTGAACATTCTTTAAGACGGAGATATGAAGAATATTATTGGTGAAAGAACTTATGAACTGACTGGTGTTAATAAATCGAGCCCCCACTTGATCAATTTAATTCATCATCTTGGCAATTATGTGCTTGATAAGCTTCATACAAGCGAATTTTTTGGTCAAAGGATAATGTTTTATCAGGTTTTAGTTCCCTTACTTTTGGGGGGTTCAATATCCCTATAAAGCCAGGTGTGACATAGTAGTTCATGATTTGTTACCTGCAGTTGGCTTATGAAATTCTTCACTGTTAGCGTTTGAAGGTATCGAGTGTTCTTAGCCTGCGGTTGGACGGTACGCTCATGGTTAACTTATACATATTATGGCCAAACTCTCCTTGATATGGACAGAGCTTACTTATTGTTTGATCTGCTCGTAAGGTTGCAGATTTATTTGCTAGTTTCGGGAATATGGAGACTGAGCAACTCAATATATTATTTTTTTGGGAGCCAACATAGTATCATTACAACAGTGAATATGTGTTGTATGCAACATTAGGATACAATTCTTGTGAAGTTTTTTAATATTGATTGAATGTGTATATTATTAAATAGAATATTACCGAAGTTTCATTTATCTCAGAAGATATATAAGAGAAACACTACTGGAGCAATAATTTATTTTGTGGCAATCTATCTTTGAAAGGAACCGACAAAAGTAGTGGTGCAATCTGCTAGTAAATGGTGCACACAAGTTGGACACGCTATCAAAAGTCTTTATTCTATGTGCATCAGAGAACTTATTTCTTGTGGGTAATACCTAACAGCAACAAATAGTAGTATTCTTGAAGGCCACGAGACTGTGTTCAACCATATCTCATTCAATGAAAAAGACATCGATAAATGTTCAGATTAGCGGCTGTGGTTTCTATTACAGTATCAGACATCATTGTTCTATCAATGCGATATTTATTTGGAGAAAGCATATATGTAAGGCAGTTGCAGATGGAGACACAATATGTCTAACGAATACCAAACACAATTCATAATGAACACATATAGAAACTAGATCAATCACATTGTTGGAGGAAGAAATTGCGATTACTGTCAGCATACATACAATTTGTATTCAAGGGCTTTGTGCTCTATTCGATTCTGTGTGATCTATAATATCATACACACAAGTCTGGATATTAGCTTTCCATAGATTGAGATGTTCTCTGTGCTTTCTATGGAAACATGAACTATACAAGGATAATGCAACTTCTATATTGAGCTCATAATGCTCACATTACTATGTGTGTGTGTGTGTGTCAATTCAACAGTTATCTCTAACTTGGAGCATTTATGTATGGATGAATTGAGTTGTACTGGTAATTTTCCATACCAGTAGAATTGAGGAGGCTGTATAGGTAATATGGCCGAACAGGTGGAGAGAGAAAGGACTAGTTGTGATTAATCACGAGCCCAAACGTTGTTGGTTTCAAATTATCGGAAAAATACCACCACAATGACTTTATGACTAGAAGTTCTGATTATTGCTTTGTCCTGTTTTGGTAGTCACCAGAAATGCATAATAAATATTAATACGAGTGATATATTATTGCATGACTCTTCTGTTTGCTTGAAAGACTAAATGTTAGTGATGTAAGATTAAACTTTAATAAAGTTAATGAGATAAATGCCTAGGCATGTGGTTATTGGGTGTGATGTAGGGTTTTTGCAAGCATTTCAAATGGGTTGTGAATTTGTACCCAGGATTAAAGATCAATGCTTTGTTTGATTTGGTGAATTAGTACGAGAAGGTTTTATTGTGTCTCTCTAGATCCTTCTATGATATGTGTGGGTTCGCTGTCTTGCGCAAACACCATTTTGGAGTGTGCTCAAGTCATTTGTCTCTATTTTTAATTTGAATGGTACCATTTTCAATGATTTTGAAAATGGTCCACCTTGCTGACTCCCAACGCCAAGGTGACTTGATGGCAGATTCCTTGTGATGCAAGAGATCTCGTCGTTGTCATTGATGTTTTTGGCATTGAGGAGTGACATTGAGATTGGTAATAGCTGGGGGATCGAATGTTTCACAATTGATGCACACGTCTTCAAGCTTCAAGGTAAACTTGTGGCTGATCGTTGTGAATATCAATAGTGGACTCCCAAGTAGTATTATGAATAAACTATATGTAGGCATTTATAAATTGTGGAATCCAAGTAGTGATGGAAATTGAGTAGGAGGAGAACCTCTTATAAATTGAAGCACATCGTGCTAGATACAACTTTCTATATAGAGACTGACTGATTTCAAGCAAAGAGCGAGACATATAGCTTGTGGGAGATAGTCAAATCTAGGTCCTTAGTGAATTCAAATACATTGTTGTTTCTAAATTCTTTCCAAGTACAAAGCATACTTATCTTTCCTGCGTGAGCATATACTTTTGAAATTGTTGGTGCCAAGCTTGAACTGTAGGTGGCTATTTCGAAATGAAGACATAACTTGCAACCATAAGGCTGAGTTGGCGCTACATATCTAGATTAGTTTCTTCAAAGTTGAAGAATTAACATTCAGACGAAGTCTGACAATTCATAATAGATAACCTTGGACAAGGAGGTTAGAAGGTCGATATCAAATTCTAAGGGAGTTTGACAATCCATCCAAGGAAACCTTGGACGAGGAGGTCAGAAGGTTGATATTTGATTTAAACAGAGTCTGACATTGATGAGAAGCAATCTGGATGAGGAGGTCAAAAGGTTGATATCTATTTTAGAGAGAGCCTGCTTGGTGAAGAAAGGTTGATATTTAATTTAAAGGGAGTATCAGAGAGAGCCTGCTTGATGAATTTTTCTAAGGGAGAAGTTCGAGGTGCAATCCCTTGTAGTGCATTTTTCTATGAGGCAGAGAAATTTTGGTTGTCATCCCTCATAGAGCATTTTTCTCTAAAACAAAGAAATTTGAGGTGTTCACCCTTGTAGTGTGGTTTTCTCTGAGATGGAGAAATTTGAGGTGTCAACCTTGGTAGTGCATTTTTTCTCTGAGACAGAAGAATTTGAGGTGTCAGTCCTCATAGTGCATTTTTCTCTGAGATGAAGAAATTTGAGGTGAAAGCCCATGTCCCACCCTTAGGTTGTAGCTATGGTGGATCCACCCTTTGGGAGTAGTCATGGTGGATGTCATGTGAGAGTATCCATGGCTTAGCACTTGTGCATATTCACCCTCTTGGAGTAGCCATGGTGAACAACATGATGTAATGATGACATCACGTTGAGGGATTTCGTGATGATCACTTGTGCTCATTTGATTTTCCATTCATAGAAGTAGCAATGATGGACCCACTCTCTAGGAGTAGCCATGGTGGAGGTCATGTGGGATACTCCATGACTCAACGCTAGTGTTAATTTACCCGTTGGGAGTAGCCATAATGAACGTCATGATGAGATGACGACATCGCATTGAGTGTTTTGGTGACGAGTTCATGTGTTTGTTTGCATTTCCATTCATGGGAGTAGCCATGATGGACACACCCTCTGGGAGTATTCGTCACAGATGTTACAACATAACTCAGATATTGAGAAGGATTCCTCCCTAGCTAAGAGGGGGTGTTAATGTTATTACATCTATGATTGGATTCCTTCAAGCTGACATAGATAACATAAAGGTTGTGATAATATAATTATTTTGAATATTACAAATATTGTATTGATAATAATTATATTTATATTATTGTATTATATTGGTAACAATTATATTATATAATATTATCATGTTAAGGGAAGAGTGGTGACCCTTGTTGAAGGGGCACCGTCGATGAGTATAAAGGATGAACAAATCTTCCTCACTTATAACTAATCTATATACAAATTGTAGACAACTAGAAAAACAACACTTGTGTAGATTGTTTCCCTAACAACTCTTGGTGCAATCCAGAACAATTGTAAGAAACCATGATTGTTGTGGGAAAAATCACCAAAACCCTCTAATGATTTTTTTGGGGAAACAAAAAAATGAGAAATAGGGTTTTATTGTTTTTTCGTAAAAACAAAGTTTTGTATTTTGAATCGTGTCTTGAATTTTGTCTTGGGTTTTGATCAAATTTTCTCCTAAAAACTCGTGTCTGGTTTTTCAATTTTTTTGATGGCTGATGGTACCCCATTATTCCCTTATGACATCCCCACGTTTCCGAGATGTCTCCCTCATTTTTTGGGATTTTGGGGATGGTTGGGGGATGCCCAAGATCCCTTTTTCTGGGGATGTCCCTATTTCCTAAACTCTATTTTTTTGGGCAGGGATGCATCTCCAGGGAACATAGGTGATACTCCATCCATATTATGTATGTCTTGGAGAGGTAGATATTGATCACTTATTTACAAGAATATCGATGCCAACAATGATCATATCAATAACATTTGACTAGTCTCCTCCATGTATAGTCTTGGTCAACGATGATATTGGTGATTTACCTGCTAATTTCTTTAGGCACGATATGGTGTTGATAGTCCTTACATCAATATCCTTCATGACTTAATAGCTTCTTTCATGCCTTAGTCACGTAGACAAGTTTTTTTGAAATGATATCTTATTGTTACTTGATGTGATCTTTAAGACGACTATATCATCTAGATGATAATTCCAACTACCCTTGATTGTGGTTTTGACTTAATGTTAGGAAGAAGCTGCGTTTATATGTGACGAGTCTTTGCCATCTTCCAATGTTGATTTTACAATTATTATTAATATAATGGCTATAGGTTATGGTCTTCAGAATAAACAAATTAAAGAGTTGAACAGTGCGAGCTCTTCTTTTATGGTTCAATTCACTTATTAAATCTTATGTCGTTCTGAATTCGAAGATATTCCAATTATCTTGTAGGGATCATGAAGCATTCAATAAGGGTTTGTGAGGTAACCACAAAAGAAAAAATGAAAAATGATTGCCTTGTTCGCTGCCTAAGAAGAGAAAAAGTCGCAAAGGGTAAGGGCAAAACTAGCCATGAGGGCAGCCATTCCTGAATCTAAAGGTATCATAGTCAACTTTGAAGAATAAACAACACTCGAGGGCATAGTGGACTCTGTTCATGACCCACATATTCGCAAATCTATATATTCTCAACCATCATTTTTGCTTCTTCTAGTAGAGCACCACCATCGGTGCCACAATCGTATTCTATAGATAGATTTATTGTGCACAAAAACACACATGGAGCACAACCCTCATTGGAGGGTACTGGGTGGAATAGCAATGTGTGTCAACAAGTAGACATTGCTTGTGTTGATTTCTAGTACTTTAACACCACCACCTTCAATTTTGCAGAATATCCTTATTGGCTAAATTTTGATACTGGAATTGTTGTAGTGAGAAAAGGCTACAAGACGCCTTCTCAAGCATACTTGAGTAGGAGCTTAGTTCACTTACTTTAGTTTTAAAATATTATACTTTTTACTTTTTGCTTTTAGTTTTGAATCTTGAAAGCTTATGTTGACTTTTGATTATACTAAAGTGACATTTTAAATTTTTTTTATGGTAGTCACTTATTTTTGTTGAATGCAAGTTTATTATTAATCAAAATTGGGCACTTTACATTAATTTTACTTTGTACTTGTAGGTTGCTCACATATGCAGTTTCTAGGACTAAAAAAGTGGTAGATGAGCAACGAGTACAATTGAAACAATGCGGCTAGATCATTCTTTTAGATGGATGGGCATATGACAATCAGTTTCTTGCATGGATGTGTTTTTTGAGATTCGTGGATGCCTCTAACAAGGCAAACACTGTTGGAACTATGACTTCAATGTTGGAGTAAGTTGTAATGGAGGTAGAAATTGATAATGTGGTATAAATCATAACTAGCAATGCAATGACATATGTGGCAGTGGGTAAGATCCTCCAAGAACAATGTACACTTTTTTGGACTCCTTGTGCAATGCATGTTCTTGACCTTCTTTAGTGAACATAAGAAAGCTAGATTGGGTGAGATTGGTCGTAGAGGATGCAAGAAAGATCAAAAACCACGTCTACAATCACCTTTGGGTTCTTTGCTTGATGAGAGCTCACATTCAAGGGAAGGAGTTGGTAAGAGTGGGCGGCATAAGGTTTGCAACGATTTTCTCAACATTGCAAATTATTTTTCTTTGATGGCTTTAAAGCAAATGTTTGTGAATTAAGCACGACTAGAATCAAGTTATTTGAAAAAGCTTGATGGAGAAAGTGTTGCATACATTGTCTTTGACGACCAATTGCACAAAAAGCTCCATATATTTTATTTTGCAGATGCTTGGTGGCAAAATTAGGGTGGAAATGCCTTAAATCCGCAAAGTCATACCCTTTGAATCTTATGTCAGCCTTTGTACTTCATTCAATTGTGAGCACAATCGGAGCTTTTTTGAGGCCATCCACATGAAGAAGAGGAGAACTTTAGTGCAAAAATGCCCGAACGACCTTGTCTTAGTGCAATATAACCTTCAGTTATGCACAAGAAAGGTAGAGGAAACACGAGTTGGTCCACTTGATTTGGATGAGATAAATTCTTATTGTGATTGGACATCACAAGATCAACCTCCATTGTTTACAGAGGATGAGATTTACGATTTGGAGAGACAACTATGGAGCGTTGGCTCCCAAAATGGATTTACAGTACAAAGTAGGTACCAGTACACACTTCAAAAAATTCCAAAGAGAATCCAACTCCAATTATCAAACTTTGTAAGAGGACTAGACCAATTGGTGAGGATTAACAAATCCTTCTGCACTTTAGGCTTTGCAAGACCAAGGCTGGTAGACCTCAATGCCCTTCAATACACACTTCTAAGACTCACAATTGACATTTTTTACACAAATAAATCTCATATAAAACATCAACATGATAGGGAGATACTAGATAATGACTAGTTATCCATTGAACATCAACCTTCATGGAGCATGAGATAGGGCAAGACAACAAACTTACGTAAAAGTAAATGAAATTTTGTGACAATCAATATTTGCAGCAAGAAGCAAAAGGAATATGTGCAACAACACATGGAAAAGCCCACAATTAGCTCAGGTCGGTACCTTATCCCATTGGGCCTTGAAGTCACAAGAAGCACAACATTATACAACATAATTCATCAATAACAAAGTGATTTAAGAAAATTGCATTACAACATTCTTCAACCGTAATCCCAACCTCGCCTTCTTATCAAAACCCTGCATGTACTAAGTAAATATTCAACTTCTATCAAGCATTTACTTTGATCCATTAGACCAAAGCATGAAAAAAAGGAGACATATCTCACTACAAGACACTTAAGAGAGAGTAATACTTTGCTTTATTTCTTTGAAAACTTAACTAGTTTGCACAATGGAGAGATCTGAACCAACATTATATTCATTGAAAAATCTATGCTATCTCTAGCATATAACATAAATACAACTAAGAACACCCAAACCAGCAAAAGAACCTGACCTAGATTCAATAAAACTTGGTCTGATGGAAGATTTATACTATTGTCATACCTAGAAAATTGCTTGCTACTGGTACACAACAAAAAGCTTTAGAACCAAAAGAATGGTCTCCAAACCAATGAAAGTGTAACCGTAAAACAAGAGAGAAGAAGAGAATAAATGGGAAGAAGTATCTCGGATTTGATTTGGTGTTTCCATATGTCAGTGGTTAATTTTATTCCAAGCTGTTGAAAACCCAGCTCTCTCATCTTTATGTAATACCCTTTGATTTGTCTCTTTCTTTCCATCTTTGAACTAGTGCAAAAATAAATGGAATACAACAATAATATCCCTTTGCAACAACAAAAAAACAATTGACGCCATTGCAAATGCTTGTAGCCACCTCTTGCAGAAGACTCACTATTGAAAACTAGAGAACTAACACATATAAAACTCAAAAACCAACAAAAGAGGAAAGCTTACTGAAATATATTTTCATGTCTTTTTGTTTTTTCCTTTTGCGCATAAAAACCCTTCACCAATTTTCAAAACAGCAATTTGAGCACTTTGCCCTTTCTCGTGCTTTTTTACCTGTGCCTACTTGCATTTACACATTATAATATGTGGTGCCCTATATTGGACACATCACCTCACTTTGCACAATCCCCACATTAATGTTTCCCTTTATCTTAGAGAACTTTGAACTTTACATTATAATACTTACCCTTTATTACTCTTTGGAATGTGGAGAAGCTCAAACTTGCATTTTCTCGCTCATTTCTGCCTTGGTCAAACTCAGTCAACTCCAGTCAATGCCCCTTGACTTTCACATGGCAACCACTGATTGGCCCTTAGGTTCACCTGTGCAACACTTGAATGCCACATCGACACCTTGCCCATCATCACCCGCTTATCGACCTTCCTACATGTCAGCACTCCGTGATCCTGCGTTGACATCATCCCCCAACTGACTAGGATGGCACGATCACAAAATCTCACCCTCTGTCACCCTTGGCTGCCAACCACCTCAGCCTGCAATCACCACGTGACCGTCACCCACAATCCTGCCATTTGAATCCACACCTGCCACTTGGATCATGGGATTACAAGATGATGCCATGTGTCATCTTGGACCCTCGACACTGACTCGATCTTTGTGTCACCTTTCACGTTTGGGTTGGCTCTTGGATTGCCACATCACTGCCCAGTCACTTGTCTACATTAACACCATGATCGACATGCTTGTCACAATGCTTGGTCAAAATTTTGTCAATAACTAGTTGAGCCTCCAAGTCAGCCAAATTGACCCAAGTCACGTTTAAGTCAGATTGGTTGCCTCGCAAGTCATCCGCCAAGTCAGCTTTGAGTCAGCGACACCAAGTCACCACCAACTGGCCCCATGCGCGAGTCATGTCTGCCAAAAGCCCATGGCTTATTGGCATTTTATTGTCTGTGCTTTGGTATATAAAAATACCAAATATCCTTGTCACACCAACAATGTGGGACTAAACCCCAAATGCCTCCCTACTAACTGCTGCTTGATAAGATTTATGTGTCCCATCTCTGTTATTTTTTGCAGACCTTTTTTTCAACCTTTTTAAAAACTTTAGTCTCTCTATAAGCAAGCGTCACCTTGTGCTTGGATTTTCTTGAAGATATAACGGTTCCCCCTTATGCCTCCCTTGTTGCGCACGTTTTCTGTTAGCTGTATACAATTCCAAACTGCAATTTGGTCAATGTTGAGAAAACTGCCCCCCTCTTTGTACATTGCCAATCTACAACCCTGCGAGGGAAATCCAAACGGCTTCTGTTCGTTTGGTGCGTTGCACTTGTGTCGCTTTCTCTAGCGTGGATGCACATCATGTATTAAACCAAAATTCTTGTCCCTTATCAATTTCAAAGCTTGAAATTGCATTTCAGAAAACCTTGCTTCTAACTTTGCAATTCAAACACCGATCTGCAATTTCATAAAAAATCCCGCCTTCCACAATGTTAGCCTCATCCATATACTCTGCAGAAATTTGAAAATGTTTTTTAGAAGCCCTCTGCTTGCTGTCGGTGCCATACTGAATTTTTAACCTGTTTTGAAATATGAAACCCCTAGCCAAACTTCTTCAAATCTTAAACATTAATATTATGGTTTGAATCAAAATGATTTAAATGACAAAATATTAATGTTCAAAATAAAATAAAAACATTCTGGTGAGGCAAGTCGGGTCCACGTTGATTGGACAATTTTAAATTTTTTTTCTTTTTGGTTTCATTTGACTGGCCTATGAAGAATCCTCCTGGGCAACCTCGCTTGGTAATTGGATCGAGATTTGATCACCAACAGATCACTGAAACCCCCAATTTAACCAATTTTGCAAAGTGATATGATTGAATGAAACTACCACCTGAAAGTGCCTTAAAAATTGATCAAATTTACACAACTGGACCTTGGCATCTGACAGATACATTCTTTGGTCCACATACATTCATCCTGGAAAAGGGCTCGTCTTGACAATATTTGGGGTGAGAGATTTTAATCTCTGAACTTGCCAATTTAATTCAGATCTACAACTGGACATGTTATAAAGTGATAATTTGCATTTCAAACTGATCTGATAAAAATATCAGATGGAGTCTCAGGGGGCTGAAACCTGGCGCACTGTTTCATTTAGATATCAACATTAGGAATCAGCAACCTGGACTTTGTGACAATCTGTAGGTTACAATATACAGCATCCTCAAAATGGCTACGTACAAATATATCACTGCAAATGTAGAGAAATCAGAAAAAGTTGCAATTGAATTTGGGCTTGAGAACTCATCAAATGATCACTTCAGGATCTGAAACTTGGGATGCAGGATCACTCTTACATGGACAATACATGGATGCTACTAGGACCTATGACAACCATCTGGTCAAATATTATAAACTTGCAAAGTAGACCACTTGGCGATTCTTGCAATTCATAACTAGGGGATCAGACTAAATTGCAACTGGAAGGGCATAGCAAAATAGTCAAATGGATTCATCAGGGCATGAAACTGCACATGGGGAGTATCTGTGATGTCTATAATGCATGGGTACACTCATTTTGCACTCATCAATCATAGGTCCTATAATTCAAGACCTCGAAGAATGCTTCTTGTATTTTCAGAATAAGTGCAAAATGCAGATTAATACAAAACCATTTCTACTGGGCATATGCAAAACATGTCAAAACTGACTTTGGGGGTTTGAAAAATGAATGATATGCTATTTGATTCACAATGAATATATCCCCTAGTCAGGAATACATGACACTTAGCAGGGCTCAAGATATTCAATTACAAAGTAGGCCTTTTTAAGTTGTTTTGTACTTGGCAAAAATGCAGATTACAAACTAGTTAGAAAATGAACTTTATAAAACAACTCAAACTGCAAGCCAGGGGTTGGAAATGAACAAATCAGATATATGCAATGAGGTGAACATACCTTTCACATGATGCAACATGAAACTTACACGGATTTGAAAGCTTGAAGGCCAAAACAGGGCACTCACTAAGTGCACAGAGGACAGCTTCACAAAATCTTTCAGTGGTAATTTTAAGAAATTGAGACCACCAACAGGGAGGGGGATGGATTTGTAGTGGGATAGGATGACATTCAAGAGGATGCAGAGGAGGAGGGTCAGTGTCAACATCATATACATCTAGGATGGAGGTTGAGTCATAGACAGTTGTGCAGAGGCAGAAGGTGCAGCCACAACGGACTTCCAGGGCTAGACCCCCTATCTCTCCCGTACTTTTTGCTAGAGCTGATGGGAAGGGGAAGAGGAAGTTTTAGACTATTTTGATGTTGTAGTTTTACAAAGATAATTTACTATTTTTAGTTTGCTTAAGAGTTTACTCATTTACTGACCCATTCAATGCATCTCCTCATTAAAGTTTGCAAAAAAATGCATTTCTAAATAAATTTAATCTAATTTTTGAGTTGACCCTTTTTTTGCTGATAAATTGCTGATTTATCTCCGATTTTTTGACGGTTTGTTTTGGCCCTTGGTGATAAGTTGCCAATAACAGTATTTTCAACTATGGGCGATGCAACCTCAACATTCAGTAAAATAGACATGTCAGACATCATTCTATAACAGCATGGCCCCGCTCAACCACTTGCAGCTAAAAAATTGAAGGAGCAGGTGGTTCCATGAATTTTTTTACATAGCACAGTGCATGATTTGGAATCTTCTCCAGTATAGGATTTGATAGTCCAGCTGTAAATGGACAGATGGCATTGAAGTTATATAGCCACTGCTTAAACATATATTTGTCATGTAGCTGCATATATTGTCTTCCCTCATTTTTATTTTCTTTTTAGATTTTATCTTCTAAATAATAATAAAAATGATTATAATTTAAAAACTTATTTAAATAAGCAGGAAAGAAAAAATGGGGGCTATTTGAGGCAGCTGTTAGTGGACAGATGGCACTGAAGTTATGCAGCAACTGCTTAACCATATATTTGTCATGTGGCTGCATATAGTGTCTTCCCTCCCATCTTTTATTTGCTTGTAGATTTATCTTCTAAATTTAATAATTATAAAAAAGATTATTATTTGAAAGCTTCTTTAAATAAGCGGTAAAAAAACCATGGGACTCTTTGCTCCCAAAAAATCTCCTCAAATAAGAATATTTTTAGTTGTCGCTAAAACAAAAAATGCCTGGTGGCTTCATGAAACCCCATTGTAAGACATCTTTTTCCTGAAAATTCAAATCAACATAGAATATTCCATCATAATGTACGGCTATTAAATCATAACTCTTATATTTTCCTTGATTTAGTGTAATTTATTTTTAGATCATGTAAGCATTCAGTGTTTACATTCGTGGGAATTTACCTTTGATAGATGTCTGAACAGATAGTTTTCTCCTTTCATGGATGTATTTAACTTAAGAGATTTTTTTGCTATATTGGCATTTTCTTGAATGTATAAAACATATTTATTTTTATCCATTAATTTTTGTATAATAATGTTGATCTGGTCATCTATTGTTTGTATTTCAATAACTGATTACAAGTTTTCTTGCTTGCTTATTACTTTGCAGCCAGTGTCGTTTTGTTACCATATTACACCTTTAATTATCTCGTGAACGCAAATGGAGAAATGCCAAAAAGACCTTTGGCAGATAATAGCCTTCTTTTGCTTCTTGTTCTTATACATTATCGCAAAAGTTTGCCACTTGAGGAAGCATTGGGAAATACATTGGAAACGAATGGCAGCAATACAGGAGGCTTCGGAGAGAACTCGAGCTTTCATCATAATCCTTACTCTAGAGCACTTGAAACTGCGAGGGACATTGAATGTAATTCAACCATACTTAACAGCAAATATATTGATTTCAACGTGCTGTACTTCCTGTACTATTAATAATTGATTTTTTTTTTCATTTTTCTATTCTCTGCAGTTGACCGTGTAGACATTGAAGGAAATGCACAAGCTGGTCTGATTGTGAGATTGCCTTTTGCATCTTTATTCGACACTCTTGGAGGGTAAGCACATTCTTGATTCCAATTTGTCTCCAAATTTTACAGAATTTTTGTGCACCTTTTATCCAGCCTTCTTATAAGATGACATTTTAAGTGTAAATAACAGAGAAGTTTACCTATTCCGCGGCAATATAATCTGTATTTTATGAGAAATAAAAAGAATATGTTATCATTCTTCTTTTCTACAGTGTCAGTCTACCATAAGCATTCTAATCATCAGCACTCACTAATTGTGGAATTTAAAACTATGCTATTGATTTTTCTTTCAACATTGACATTTGTATGTGACAGTGAAATCCTTCTCTTTGAATTTTTGATATTTTATTAAATCAGTTAGGTTTTTGCCACAGATATCCAAAATGCTCATTAGCCTGGTACTATGCCAGTTAAAGTTTAGGGGTCGTGTAGGTTATTCCCTTTTTTTAAATTGGACACTAAGTGTCAAGGACATCATATTTGAGTCTTAATTGTATAATGAAATGATAATCGATTGACATTAAATATTAAACAAAGGAGAGGAATACTCCTTAAATAAGCATTTTATAAGAACCCTTTCTGTTCTATTCTCATATTCTTAATTTTTCTTAATATGCGTTTTGTCAAACAATTGTTATGCAAAGTCTGTGATGATTTTCTTTGAGTTCTTGTGTCACCAAACACTAAAAAAATTACAAATACTATGCATAGAAATTGTATCAAACATTTTTATGACATTAGAAACCACAATTGTATCAAATACTTTCATGACAATAAAATCAAACATTCTTCTTGTGAAGGCAAAATACAAGACATAACCTCCAAGAAAGAGTGTCCAATTACCAAACTTTTTCAACAGTCTTATAACAGTCAGTTGGCAAACATTCAAGAGTGCTGGAAACAATAAAAAGTGAAGAATATAATCGATTTTTCTGGAAATCAGAGTCACAAATGCGTAAATGTTTATTTCACCGACCTTTGAATGATACCAATCACTATTGAAGCTTTGCCCAGAATAGAGAGGAAATGAGAACCCTTGGCTTATTCCTTAATCCGCACCCATAAATATTCTTGAAATCCTTGAATAAACTTCACAAATCTGATTTTATGTCACCTTTGCTGTAGTGTTTCACTGTTTAGGGCACTGTGGCATTCACTGTTCATGGTACTCTAGCATTTTATTGTTCATGTGTACTGTAGCAGCAAATCGAAGCTTGAAAACTGATTAATAATGGCTGCCAAAATGCATCTATAGATCCACAGTTGATAAACCTTCAAACACATGCTCAAACCCTCATCCAAAATTTTCAAGACTTCAGCAATTAAGCTCAAATATGACCACTGTATGTAGCCTACCCTTTAAGCAATCTTCAGCTGATTCTCTAACCTCTGATAGCTGTAATCAATGAGAGTTTTCATTCATTCCCAATGATCAAACATGGCTGAAACGCTAGCCTGTTCCTTCTTTAAGCAAGAACTCTAAAAAGCATAAGTGAAATCTCATCAAGAATGATATCCATTTCATTCCTTTGGGTTTTATAATTTCTCAATAAAGTTCGATTCATGAGGCTTAACCAATAAGTCTCTTTAATGGCTTATGTATTTTCCATATTTACACAGCCCTAGGGGCGAGGGGACATCGGGACATGGGAACAAGTTTTCAGGCAGAGGGGACAGAGGGCCTCAATTTGGGAACAGCAGGGGGCGGGAGGGATGTATATACTATATACTATACATGTGGTAATTAAAATGCTAGTTTTGAAAATATGTATACAATATAAGACATAAAGATGCAAAAATACTAATTTACTAAAATGTGAATGCTTGAACATTGAACATGAAAGATGAATGTTGAACATTGAACTTTGAACAATCTTGACTGAGCAAATGGAAGAGTTCTAACTTTTATTATATAAATACTAAATAATAATAGTCATAGATATCAAAAGTATGAGTATCTGATCTTAAAGATGATTACATTGAGCAACATGATATGATATTCAATATGACTTCTAACTTCAACACAACGAATAGAATATTAAAAAGTGTTCTATTTTTAAACAAACTTTCTTTTTGGTTGGATAGGGAATGCCCAGCCATCTCCTTGAGGGCTCAAGGAACTTGTTCCTATACACTTGACCCCTCAAGGGATGTCAGAATTCCCCCCACCCCTTGTCTCCTTAAGGGACATTGAGACATCCCCCCATCTTGGCCGAAAACGGTGGCGAACTAGTGGTGCCACCACAGACACTGGAACGATGTCCACCCATTCCAATGCGTCCTCGTCTCGGAGACATTGGGATATTTTTTTTCCGCTGGTTGGGGGGGTGGGGGAATGTCTCCATGTTACCCTGGTATTTGTTTTTGTTGTTGCATGTCAACTTAAAAATATATCATTAATGAGGCTTCCCTTTTCAATTAAGTCATTATTAAATCATTGAATACCCGATCCAACCAATGGTGCTAAGGGTTGTCACTGCAATTTAGACTAGTCCAAGTGCCTTGCGAAGTTTAGAAATGTTGGATAGATGACTCACTATAAATAGTAAGTGTACCAAACTAAACCAAACAAAGAGCAACTTGAACACTTTTGTTCTTTGGAAGGGAAAAAGCCCCCTGCTCTACCAATTTGCACCCTCAAATCATCAGTCCTGGCCCATGAGGGCCAATGGTAGGCTAAATCAATCATAAACTATATCATCCCAAAAAGAGGACATTACTCAAGTACAAGATCTGTCCATAATGGAAATGGTCAAGGATTGAAAATAGAATACAAATTTACTAAACTAACTAAAAGACTTAAAAAGGGGAAAGCTACTTATATGACCATTATACTAAATATTACAATATTACTTTAATTCCTTCCCTTAATGGTCATTCTACTAACCTACCTACAGATGACTTGATATAATCTGCAGGTCGTTTGGTCATCATTCCTTCTACTAGAGCATTCTTTGACATGAACCTGCTTTTGAGACCCTCCTAGGTTGGACTTCTGATCAGCCAACTGCTTTCTACTGAACTTCCTTCTATGACCATGATAAAGAGAAAGTTGAGTTCCCTCCAACTCGAGCTGGCTAACCAAGCCATCCCTCCCCTTATCCAAAGACTGAGATCAACTTCTAATTTTTTTTTCAATTTTTGTTAATAGAAATATTGGTAAAATTTTTTGAAACCATAATTTTTTCAGAATTTGTCAAAAGTAGCTGTTGCAAAACAACAGACATTTTAGTGGAAAATTGTCAAACCCTTGGTGTTATGTTGGAACTTGAAATCATAGTTCAAAATATCGTTATTGACAACTTATTGCCGAGGGCTAAAAAAAGGTAATATCATAGATAAGTTGGAAACTAATCAGGTAACTTCTCAGGAACTAAAAAAATGACTTAAATTTAATTAGAATTTTTTTTTTTTGCAAAATTCCATAAGGAGATGCATCTAATGAGTTAGTGAATGAGTAAACAATCCAAACAAGTTGATCTAGATATATATAAGTGCAAATATGTAACTAAATTGATTCGGTATTCCACAACATTTTGCCCAATTATGGATATCAATTATAAACCTTAAACTTGCATAAATGATTAAACTTAAGAACAATAATAAGCATACCACAGAGAAACTCATAACACCATATTTTTTTAACTAGGGAAAACCCCAGTGGGAATGGTACCCACAAAATGATCCACTAATCAAAAGTAGCTTGTTAAAGGTTTTGACCCTATTAGGAGTCTATGTATCTCTATCCTTGTTAAAAGTCTAAACCCTGTTAGAAGTTGTAATTTCAAAAGATGGGTGAGCTCACTGCTCTCACAATCATGTACAACTTTACAAGTAGTATAGAATTATACCAAAACCTTGACTGCTGCTGATATCTTCAATATCTGATCAGTCCTTTGTAGTTCCTTGCAATTAAACATACATACAACTGCCTGCTCTACTTTGATCATCAAATTTGTATCAAACCAACATAAATAAAATGTAGATATAGAAATCATATCATTACAATACAATTGGCATGTTTGCTAAATAAAAAACCTTTCCTTTATATTGATTTCTTTGATTTGTGGCCCTTGCGCTTAACCGCACGTTACCCAAAACATAATATTTCATTCTTCTAGCTGAGGGTTAACATCTAGGATGTTGTCTCTACCATTGTAACAACCACTTTTTTTGGGTCTTAACTAACAACTAACATATCTAGGAAATACAATTACTAATTCACATTTATGAGAAGGTAGTTATAACAGTTATGTTCATGTGAAAAAGATTAATGATTATTACCAATTTAAATGCATATCATAAATAACTATCGAAGACATGAATGAATTTAATAAGGAATTTAAAATCTACATACCATAGATTCCAAAACTGAAATCCGTCTAGGACTGCCACGGCAAAACCTAGGTTAGTCCATATATACCACTTAGGGAACAAATATCTATATCACTTTATCATAATGACAAATACCATCAAATATCATTGCATCATTTAGGGCATCAAATACTACTGTATCGTTCCTTTTCTTTCTATTGCTAACTATGGCAATAACATGCAATTAAAAGATACACTCATATTCATTATTCACATAAATGAAAGACAAAAATAACAATCCATCAGATAATCCTATCTCTTGCATATAGATATATTTCATGTTTAGTTGGAAGATCAACCAATTTAAACGGTTACCAATTACATTGATGAGAAAAATTGCTTTCATTAAAGGAAATAACTGATTCAATAATATAAATCAATCCATCATATCTTCTACTTGTAAAAACATCGTAAAAGTAAAATTCTTGTTACCAACAAATGTTTGAATGCATAACTTATCTTTGTCTGGTGCATGTCTTGGCATCTTGTGGAGAAGAGAAGCATTGTCAGGGGTTTACCTCCCAATCGTGGACCCTTGAATACCCCCACACAATCTCAATCACGGAAGGCCCTCCCTACCCGAAAATAGACAGGGAACACCTTGTCCATCCACTGAGCATCCATGCACTAGAGTATTAATCCCACCACTCGACTAGGCACCAAGATCTAAACATTGGTCTACCATGAGCTGACTCGGTATATACAATTTTATCATTTTATTACTTCCATTTACTGACATATGTTTGTTCTTGTAGGGTTTTCCTCTCCTTCCCACCCATTAATGCTTGACCGTTCGAGCCTTGGGTGTATCCTAGGAGATTTTGAGCCATGTGTAATGCAAGTATCATTTTAGCAATTCAGATTTGTTTCCATTCGAACTGATCTTGTCTCAAAGGTATATGGTCAATGCCTCTGTGCAAATCAGATCAATGCCTTATGTAAAGTAATATACACAAAATATGCCATTAGCAATGTGATCGTTTATCATTCAAAGTGACGACAATTTATAGCTGCGGGTCTATATTACCAGTAACACCCAACAAGCAGGGTAAACAAAGATAGTCAGAAATTTCTATTAAATCCCTTTAACAACATTATGTGTCTTATTTACAACATTGTTGCTTCGTTCATGATCAAGGATGGATAATGATAATACAACAACTAATTTACATCATTGATTCTTCAACACTCTAGAACAAAAAATATATGACAATAAATCATAAGTAACAATTGCATGACCTGTAACTGGATTAGTGCTTTGTCTAGCAGAGCTCGAGAACAATGGGTTGCAACATGATTGTTTTCTGGGCCTACTGGCAACATCGTTGATATGATTCTATGCCTTTGATATTCATTATAATATCCAGGAATTCACGATAGTCTATTCTAAGGAAGATTGCATTCGGCTTGAGGCCGTGAGAAAGAGTACTTGCAAGAAAATATGAACTTGGAACAACTGCAAGAAGAGAAGGAACGCCTCCCAAGCAGCGAAAGAGTAATAAATAAATCACTCGCACCTTATCTTAGTTACAAGAAATGGGTGGCAATGGAGGAGTTACAATGCACACAAGAAGTCATCGGCACAAATATTAAAATGGCCATCTCAAACTATACGACCCAATAGAAATATGAAAGGTGGCCACACATTAAATAATATTAAACCAATAGCCAAGGTGATAGAAATAATGATATTGTCCTAGTATATATCATCATCGAATCTACTGATACCTATATATGTATGTATGCATATATGTGTACATCTGTAAACTCCAACCATATATTTCTTATGTATACGCCAAATATCAAGTATGTATATATGTCCTTATATATAATTGGTTTACGTATGTACACATATACATGTATAGATATGTAGGTATCATGATGTCGATATGATAAGGCATGCTTATACATGAGGAGGCTCTGATGGAGCCCAAATTTTTGCAAATTGAAGCTTCCATTTCCTAGTTGTAAAGATTCGTGTATGAAGGAGCGATACAGACTGGAAAACAAATTGGTTCCCAAACCAATGATGGAGATGGACAACTCCATAAATCTTTTCTTTTAAGCAACCTCATGATGAAAGGAAGAATATGATAGCATGTGAAGCATGACAACTTGCGATGAATTGTGTTGAGGGTGTATGGAACCTACTGATGGAAACAGTAAGGAGGAGCTGAGAAATGTTCATTTTCAGATCTCGTCCAATGATTGAAAACCATGTTTGGGGGTGCAGATGTTTTGATAAACAATACAACACTGTTGGGGCAAGACCGTTCAAAATAGCATTTGGAATTTGATCTTAAGGAAAAGGTTCATCATAAATGTTCAAACAATATTTTTCCTTTCATATTCTTTATATGAAGCCCACCTGTATTAGACATCATTGTACAGGAATGGTCAAAGGGTGTACAATCCGTCAGAAGTCCTATAGTCAATATAATGAAAAATAGTAAGCAAATGAGGTATCGGGAAGTCAAAATCAAATTTGATAATGGTTCTCCATAAGGAGGTTTCAGACATTATAGTTGAGGGACATATTCAAAATCTCGATGGCAATGAAGTTAAGTAATATACAGACTTACCTATTGTCAATTTTAAGATAGTAAGCGAAGCCAAGAAACTTACAGATACCCCTGAGCATGAAATGGCATGATAAATATATAGTTTGAAAGATAAATAAAGGATTCAAAGAAGAAGATGTTGGTCTAATAAACATCAACGCTGTAGAACATTAGCATTTGAGAGGAGTATATACAGGTGTCGTGGTTAGTTGCAGATCTTGTGTAGAAGCATGCGCGGATGTACTCATATCGTTCTGAAGGAAAATTGGTGTTGGTGACTAACCTATAAAGAATTGCGATAACCTATAAAGAATGGTGATCATGTTATTTTCCACCAATGGAATCGTCACTTTGCAAGAATAATTCACTGCGAACCATATAGTATTGTTGTTAGAGTATTAAACGTCAACTATGGATTTCCATATGCTCTCGAAAAATTAGAGGCATAAGATATCCCATTGCGATTATTAAAGATCCCGATTAAAGATATCAAGCAACTATTACTTTAAAAAAAAAGGATTTAAATGAAAAGGTACGATTAAGAAATGTAATTTGTATTATATAAAAGCGTGACTTTTTGAAGAGTCATATTCTATTACGAAAAGTCACGAGTAAGATATAAATAAGAAAGCATTTGAAAAGGAATAAAAAGAAGACACATTCGACATTCAGATTTACTCTGAAGAAGTATTTTTATATTTATATATTTTTGTAAGGAGGAATAAGGGCTCAATATGGCTTTGTAATGTAAATTCCATTATTTTATTTTTAAAATAAAATAAAATGTCTTTTGTTTATTTTTAAATGGCGTGGACATTTAAACTGTAGGCGAATCGTCCTTTGTAATTATCTTCTGGAATTTTGTATACAACTTAAATGTTGGATAAGTGGACATGGTCATTTAGCATTTTAAATTTGATCATCGCAGATATTGTGAAATAAATAATTGTTTCCGCATCTGTGTCCAGTTTGTTTCCCTGCTAGAGGAGTTAAAATTCAATCTGGACTAATTTAAGATTGCATAATATTTGGTTTGTTGCATCTCGATTATTTAAATTGTTGGCGGTTAAGTGTGTAAAGCATTATAAAGTTGTACGTGAAAGTTCGCTGAAGTTGACTCTATAGCCTGGATGAGCAAAGGCACTAGTCTTTTTATTATTGAAGTCAGAAAATCTATATATTCCTTCTACAAACAACAAATTTATTATTATTCAATTATTCAAAAACATTCAACTATTATCTAGCATCCAGTTTTCATTTTAATTGAGTTTGAGGACGTTGCCTGCCAGAGAACTCCGAAGTTTAAATTCACTGTAGAAAAGCCTTGAACCAAACAGTCAGCATTTGAGGTGAAGGTTTACCCACCTGGGTGTAGCGGAGCCTGAAGTGCAGGGGAATCGAGCATTATTCCCGTTCGTTGGCCAGAACTGATTGAGAAGTCCTATTAGAGAAGTGGCAGGCTCTTGGATTTCCAATCTGCGGTTTTGGGAACCAACAGCTCCAACCAACAACACAATTACAAAGGTACAAACTTGCTCAAATTTCAATTCATGTTTAGTGATCTCTTTTACTATTGATATGTAATTTAATAGGTTAACTCATGGTCATCCAACGTACACTCTTGCTTGCCTAGTCGTTTACCCTTAGCCATGGTGGTTCAAGGCTCGTACCTATTTGCTCAGTGATGGTGGTGCCCCCTTGTGCCCAATTCTTTTCTGGCAATGCTTCCCCCCTTTGATGTGCTCCAAGGGAATTCTCTACGATTATATTATATTCCTTAATCTAATAACAATTTATTAGAACAAGTTATTACTCATAAACCATCATAATGGCTAACTAACTTTCTAACATTTTAAGATAACAATATAATAGCATCATAACGATTAACTAAGATGATATCTTCATATGAAATTATAACGATTAACCATCTTACCATTTCACATGATCATAACTAGTTTTAATTGTCAATTGACTTCATGTGAGACCTCAACGGCTATATGAACATTTGAATTGAGTCAAAATTGGAATGTAACATACCCTTCCCCTTGTGTTTCACCGTCCTCAATGAACTTTGAAATTTTAACGAAATTATTAAGGACATTTGAAATTGGACCGAAAATTGGGATGTAACAACCATGTCAAGTTCTTGATTTGACGAGTCAAATCAATTCCTTGATCAATTTGTCAAGTGCCCTATTTCTGCGATGTCAAACCTGTCATTAGAATATCCACCAAAACATATGCAAAACATAGTATTAAGTTTAGTAGTTTTCAACATGTCTTCTACATTGTCTAAATTGTCATCCCTCCAATTTGTAGCCTTGTATCTATTCTCTGTGAAGCTCGCTGAATCAAACAGTTTGGTTGTGCACTATAATTTTGCTTGACACAGAAATTTTTTCTTGGTTATCAAATATCTAACTTAACTTTCTCTTTCAACGCCTTACTTTGACATAATGTTGACATAAATGACAACTCCTATCAACTTACCTCAATCCTGTGATGTCCAATTACAGTAAAGATCTGTCATCCAAATCAAGTGGTCCAACTGGTGCTAATTCTACCCTTCTTATGCACAACTTAAGGTCATAATGCACATGAACAAGGTCATTGAGACGTTTTTGTGCTAACTTGTTCCTCTTCTTCGTATGAATCACCTCAAATAAGCTCTAATTATGCTCGCAATTGGATGAGCTACATAGCAGACAAGATGAGAAGGACAAGTTTTCGGAGATTTGGGACATTTCCATGTCAATTTCACCATCAACCATTTGCAAGATAAATATTAAACAATTAGAAAGTAAGGTGGAAATATTTTTTAGTAACTTAATTTTTATCTACTTTTCATGCATGTGAAAGAAACCAAAATTCGAATATTGTACTTGGGGTTTGAGTGTTTCTTCCTCTTCTTGCCAAATTTGAGGAGAATAGATTGCCTATTGCATTTTGATACACTTCCATCCTGGCCACAATGAGGTTTCTCACCTCAATCTCAAGTACCATCGTCTACATACATTCAATGAAGCCCTTCATGACCTCTCCATTGGGATCCCCATTGATGGAGAGAAGCAAAAAAGGGTTTAGAAAGTACCCTGTCGCATGAATGGGCTGATGGAGTTGATTGTTCTACCTCTTATCAATAATTGTCCATATCGGGTCAAAAATCAGGAGGTCCCCCTTGTAGAAGTTTTTTACTATCTCAGATTGTTCCACCTCCTATCCATGATTGCCCATATGGACTAGGCTACAACCCCCCTTGTAGTAAATTTTTACAGCCTCTTTGGCCCTATCCATGGCCTCATAAAGATACCCCATTGGGGTTTCATCCCCATCTACCTAGTGAAGTACTTTAACCAAGGGCTATGTCACCTACAACTGAAAAGTAGTAAAATATTATCATTAATCAGAAACTAGATTTACAAATTAATAATGAAAGACTTGTTTATTGAATACAAAAAAATTAAATACTCAACTTTTGAAGTTTTCCAAGTTACCTTCACAATTTGTATAGCCCCTTTAAGGAAGTGGTTGTCAAAGACAATGTATCCAACACTTTGCCCATCGAGCTTCTTTGAATAACTTTTTAATTGACTTACAAACATTTGCTTCAAAGAAGTTAAAGAACTAATAACACTTTGCAATGCTAAGAAAATCTTTGCAAACCTTGGGACTGCAGGTCTAACCAACTCTTTCCCATTGGTGTATTCTCTCATCAAGTGGAGAACTCCAGGATGATTGTAGATACATTTTGTTACCTCTTACATCCTCTATAATCGGTCTCACCTAATCCAGTTTTTGTATGTCCTCCAAAAGAAGCTCAAGGACATGTGCTGTACAAGGCGACCAAAGAAGTGTGCTATACTTATCTTGGAGGATCCTACCCCCTTCCATATATGCCACTCCATTGTCGGTTATTATTTGCATCACAACTTGCTGTAATTTTAGAGCCAAAGTTTTAGCTGTCTTTGCCTTGCCTGAGGCATATAAGTATTTCAAAAAGACAACTTTATCCTTGCAAGAAACCAAAAAATTGATGATGGTACGATTTCTTCCATTGGTTCATCCATTTGAAAGTATAGTGCAGCCAAAGTGTTTCCATTTTTGGTCTTCTCCCACATCATTGGTCCTAGAAAACAACATTTTTGAGCAAACTACAAGCACAAAATAAAAAAAACATTAAGTACAAAACTTTAATTATAAAAAAAAAATACGTTCAATAAAAATAAGTAAATTGTAAAACCATAAAACATTTAAGAATTATAACAAGTGAACTAACTTCCCACTTAAGTTTGTAGGAGTAGGTATCTTGTAACCCTTTCTCACCTCAACAATTCTCGTCACAAAATTCAGCCAAGAGGGACTTGCTGCAACATTGAAGGGGATGTAAAAACCAAAAATCAACACATTGAATGTCAACTTGCCGATGCACACATCGTTGTTTCACCTAGTAGCCTCCAGTGATGGTTGTGCTCTAGGTGTGTTTATGTGTACAAAAAACTATCTGTAGAAGATGAGTGTGATGGTGGTCTACTAGAACCAGCAGAAGTGGAAGTTGAGGGTATGGTAGATTTGCAGATCCATGGGCTACAATGAGAGCCCACTATGCCTTCAAGTGTTGCTTCTTCTCCAAGGGTGGATGGGATACATGGTCACAACCCACATTTTTTTATAATAATTTATGATCATTGTTTTAGCAAATTCTAAACTAATGAGGTTGATTATAAAATAATAAATGATTCTTAAAAAGTAGACACTGTGAGATAACTTGCAATTCAGAAATGGTTGCCCTCGTTGCCAATTTATCCCATCCCCTTTGCAACTTTTTCTCTTCTTGGGCAGTTAGCAAGGCATTCATCTCTCATTATTTGTTTTGTGGTGTTGTCAAAAATCTCTGTGTCACGATTTGTGATTTCTCCAAGGCGGTACTTTAAACGAGATATGCCTCCACTAATTAGTTTTTCACATTTTATGCATATCACAGTATTATATTTGGGTCCTTCGAAAGCATATGCCCATGCCTTGTCTCTAGCCCCTTTAACGTGTGTGCCTACATATCCAAATGGACATGTGTCCACTGGGGCACTGGCAGACCTTGCAGCTGACCCAGTTGTATAGGTGTCCGTATTTGCCATTTAATGAAGAATCAACCCACACATGTCACATACAGAATGAGGGCACAAATGTAGAAATTTAATAAGGACATTTAGAAACAAGCAAAGTTAGTTTAGAACTTTAAATATATTTAAACATAGCTGAAACTTGAAAAGATAAAAAAGTGTTAGCTATTGAAATTTTTGAGAAAAATATGAAAAATTTGCAAAAATTAACAAATGTGTTAGATCTTAGTCATTATGTTGTAAAACAAGTTAGGGTAGATTTGAAATGGTATTAAAGTGTGTATAAACTTGGATACAACTAATACAAGACAAAATGATTTTAAAACAAAATAGAGTTTTGAAACTTAATTCTGAATCCGAATTTGCTTGAAAAATCTTATTCGAATCTGCTTTGAATCCCCAAGAAATCAATCTAGAGCATTGCAAATGACGACCGTTCTCCTCCAAAACCATTCTAACTTCTCCAAACCTCAATTGGCATACAAAAAAAGTGTTTTTGGGCCTTTGTTGGGATGTCTTGTTTGAATAGTTTTTTGCTTCTGATGCTCGATAAGTTCATTTCTTATCTCGATAGGTAGCCAATATATCGGCGATAAACCTACAACTTATCGACGACAATTTGCAAGATATCAATGCGATAACTTGACACAGTTTCTCATCAGTAGAAACTTATCGCAATATTTTGTCTTATTGCCTAGATATTGATGATATTTTAATCTATGGTTGAAATCACACATGATTTTGTGAAAAAATCATCAAAAAAACAAAGAAACCTCCCCGAGGCCACAATTTTATTTTTAAAATCAAGTAAAAAAATTCTCAAAATTTCCTCAAAATGTTTGGGAAATACACCAAGTTTCATTCAATAAAAGGATCAGCCAAAAAACCCATGATTTTTAGTTGTAAAAATTGGGGCAAGAGGTTCTAGAAATTTGCTTGGAATTTATAGATAATAAAATCACGAATTTAATTGGAAAAATTTGCCAAAAACCAACCTATGCTTAAATACCATTAAATGATAATCAATTGATATTCATATTTACCAAAGGAGAGGAATATTCTTTAAATAAGCAAATTACAAGATCATTCCATAATGGAAACCATCGAGAATAGAAGTTGCTAAACTAACTAAACAACTTATAGAATAAAAAATCACTAAAAACTGACTGACTTGGAAGAAAGTTACATTTTCGTTGTACTAAATAGTACAATATTAATTTATTAAATGTTTTACTGACTGTCTTATGTGAAATTTAAATCCTGGAAAGGAATAATTTTGATAGAGAATGGTAAGTGTTAGCACTTGTATTAATTTATCAATCGGCTAAATGCTTGCAGAAATTTTATATGTTGGAAATTGCGGTTGGATGAAAAGAAGAAACTAAATGGTGGGGTATGAATTATAGTTAATAGTCTTCTCCATAGATGACCTAGCATCTTGACTCAAATTTTGGTTTCTTGTTTCATATTATAGATTTTTTATCCATGATTTATTATCCTTCAACTACTTCTATCTTAAGGTAGGGCATCAATTCGATATTTCTAGGAGATTTATCAGTTGAATTAGAATGATTCACTCATATAAAACGTGCAAGAATGGAATTTCCTGAACATTCGAAAGATTTCTGAATTTTCCGTTCTTATTAAATTATTAATTCCACAAAGTTGAGTGTAAACTCGAAGTAGAGAAGAAAAAGGACAACAATATTACTGTGTGCTCTGTAATTTAAGCTTTGAGCTTTGTTTCAAAATGAGAGGGATATGATTATTTTTGTGATGTGTTAGTAAGCTTAATTGGTTACTAAGTATAATATGTGCTTTAATTCCAGACGTTGATGATCTTTAGTAAATGATGTTGTTGCAGCTGCATGACAGATGAGAGTTCTATATTGTTGCTCTACTCTTTGCTTCATGGGAACTCTGACTTCTTGGAATATGTTTTGGTTCGAACAGATTTAGATACACTGGTACGCAGGTTTTGATGTTATTGTTTTCTAACATTATTTAATCAGTTTGTAATGATATACTTAAGTGTCTATATTCTTTCTAAGATTAGGCTGGAATTGGCGAGTTGAATATTAACTTCTTTAAATCCTCATTGATGATTTTCTGACATTTACAGTTAATGCCAGTTCTGGAGATGCTTTATGGTGCACCTCAAAGATCTTCAAATCAGATATATATGTTGCTTATCATTCTCCTGATACTTAGCCAAGATTCATCTTTTAATGCTAGTATCCATAAGCTGGTAAACTCTATTCCTTTGAAAAAGTATTAACACATTGAATAATTTATTCTACTAGAACTAGTAAGGGTTACTTAGTTTTTTTAAATTTCTCTTTCAGATACTGCCAAGTGTTCCCTGGTACCGAGAGCAACTATTGTCTCGAACATCACTTGGTTCTTTGATGGTTGTGATTCTTATAAGGACAGTGAAGTATAATCTATCAAAACTGAGGGTGAGCTAACCAGTCTTCAAGTACAGCTATTACAGATCTGTCTACATAAAGTTTTGTTAAATTTTTCCTCTATGCAATATGAAAGGTTAGATTTTTTTTTTCTTTAATTTGCAGGATGTTTATCTTCACACAAACTGCCTTGCAACTTTGGCAAACATGGCCCCACATGTCCACAGATTGAATGCATATGCATCGCAAAGGCTTGTTAGTCTTTTCGACATGCTATCACGCAAGTATGCTATGTTCCCCACTATTTGTTGCCACTAAATGACTAGCAACACATTTTGTCAGTCAACCATGATTTTTATTCGTGGGTGTTGGCATTTTTTTCATCGTCTGTTATTTGACTTTTTCCTTGCACTTGAAGGTACACAAAATTAGCAGAGGCAAGTAACAGCAAGATCCTTACAATAAATGTAAATCAATTGGAAGGCAAAGACTCAGCCGAGGATATGGTAAGTTTTACACAGCCAAATAGTTTTTGAATAGTTCTGTCAAGTCAATAGCACTGAAATAATTGTAAACCATTTATATTTATGCAGGTTCTGTAGACATGTTAGTATTACTTCTATAGTTTAATAATTTTGATGCTTACAAAATTTGAATTGTACTGCTATGGATTGCTGTGGAATATATTTGGGAATCCCTTTTCCTTTCTTCATTTATAACTAAAAATATATTGTGCCCATTTGCAGCCAACTGAGCTACATATTTATACAGACTTCTTAAGAATTGTTTTGGAAATAATCAACGCTATTCTTACTTACGCTTTGCCTCGGAATCCAGAGGTGATGCTCTTTTCTATGGTTTTTTTAATGACTTCTTACTCAGTTACATATGCTAGGCATATGTTTTCTAGTTTGGCATATCAATTGAAAGTTTCCCATTGAACAGAGATATCATAATGCAAAAGTTTCACTCTTACTTTGGAACAGGTTGTGTATGCGATATTGCATAGACAGGAGCTTTTCAAACCATTCAGGGACCATCCACGCTTTTATGAACTAGTGGACAACATTTATACAGTTTGTTTTCCGATACCATTTTTTATTTTTTTCCACTTTAGTGCATGCCATTTGGTTCTCTCCACAAAGGGTTCTAACTTTTATGGTGTTCCTAATTATCTTTTTTTTCTGTTGTGTTTGTGGCGAAATGATTACTAATCTCATTTTGCCTGTGCCAGGTATTGGACTTTTTTAATAGCCGCATGGATGCTCAACGTATAGATGAGGAATGGTCGGTAGAAAAAGTTCTGCAAATTATAGTTGCTAATTGCAGGTCATGGCGGGGCGAAGGGATGAAGGTAATCTAATGGGTTAAATTATCTACAACTTAAATTGTGGTGGTGATGGAATAAAAATTCCTGATATACTGTTGTATTTTCATATTTGAATTTGTTTAGGTATTATCATTCATAATTTTAGGTGAAATAGTTCTGCTAGTCCTTATTTTAGATCTTGTTTGTGTTGTTTAAGATGTTTACCCAGTTAAGATTCACATACGAACAAGAGCTTCATCCAGAGGAGTTCTTTATTCCATATGTGTGGAAATTGGTTGTTTCAGAAAGGTAAGTAGCTGGAGCTTATAAAATGATTTTGGGTTCCTTGGGAATTCCATTTTTTTTTTGTGTTACTTGCAGGGAAAGTTCTGAATTTTTTTTTTCTCACCACGAAAAGTAGATTGGGAAAACCTGAAAAGTCTATTTTTGGTTGCATTGTGCTGTATCTTTTTGTCATTAATGCGGGATAGGACTGACTGACTTAATTGTTATCTAGTCCAAGATTATTTGGCTAAAAATCTGATTCTCTACGTTTGCAGATGATAGGAAAATTTATATGTTTTCTCATGGGATCTGCTGTTTACGTTTAGCAGTTTGGTAGTACACTTTGTGAGGCAAAATTCTAATTTTGGTTTTTTCTTGTCCCCTACAAAAATTAGTCTGAAACTCTACTTTTGATTATTGTGCTATAGCCTATATTTATGTCATCAATGTGACATAGGACTAAATAACACAATTCTATATTTCATGTTGTGCAAAATGCTACATATCATCTTGTGCAAGACCATGCACTTAATCAGATACTCTATGGTTGTTGAGGGTAGAAATATTCATGTTTTCTCATGAAATCTTTAATTTCTTTCCAGTGGTTTGGATTTTGATCCCACCAATATTCGTTTATATGAAGCAAAATCATCTGCAGAAGTAAGTTTTTTTTTTCTCATTTTTAACAATATTTTTAGCATTGGCTTTCCAATGTGGGGCGGATATTTATTTTCCTAAAAGATTTATATGGTTGAGTTGGAGCTTGTCTAGGCATGAAAATCAAGGGTTTTGGAGGCTTTAATCAATTGTTTGTATTTTTCCTGGCCTTTCCTTGTTACAGGATCCTCCACCAGACAAGACATTTGATGTACCACTCTCTCCTGCCGTAGATGTGTAATGTAATTTGGATTCCTTAAAAATATAAAAAATGTACAAACCGATGATGTTTTTTGGGGTGATAATGATCAGTCATTTTTATTCTTCGTGAAGGAGGATTCCTATATCAGAGTGTCATAATGATTCTTTACAGGAACTCTTGAGTTGTCTAAATTGCAAACCACTCAAAGTTTTATTGTGTACAGAGGACTTATTCATATTTGTCATTCCATTTGCATCAATTCTTTATGCAAGTATACGAAAATTCGAGGAGTTTTCAGCTGTTCCTAATAAGAAGTCGACACTGGGAGGTTAGGGTGCACTACAACTTCTCATGGGAACTATGATTGGTTGATTAATCATTTTTTTTTTCATAATCAGGAGACTCCGAGTTATGGGTGAACATGTACCACTGGTTTAGATATGTTTCCATTGTTAATACTACTTATATAATGCTCATTATTGGTTTTATGCCTTTGCTGATTGTGAATAAGGGAACTGATTATGTAACCAAACAGAAAACTTCATCAATTTTATCTGTATTTCAGGTTCTAGCCAATAGACGTGGACGAAAAATATCCTCTAGAATATATTTCCTTATGCACCGAGTGCACTTCAAAACACAATGATGATGGGAAGTCTTTTTTCTCATCGAGCATTGAAATATCTAAGAAATGCCTAGATTTGTAACCTGCCTTGTTGAGGCTGCAGCTTTTGAATTAAAAAAGATCTAAAAAATTCATTGTTCACTGGCAATAACGTGTCCTTATTTTCTTTTTAAGTGTTTGCTCATGGCTTTTTTATGCATTTGGTGTAATAAGAGATTGGTTTGTCAAAACTCTCTTAACATATGCAGCAAGTTCTAACTTTGACTTCCACAATTATGATTTATTAAATCTCAACATGTATACGGAAACTAAGCCCCCAACAATAAAATTAGACCACAATGAGCACTTTGTTTCTTTTCAGCCATTAAGACAGCTAAGAATTTGATTAAATAAGTAGCATGCACTTTTGAACTAATTGTTTCAGTGCAGCAGAATCGGCACTTTGAACATGTGCACTAGTAAATTAAATTGATTTACATTTCGCCAGAAATATTTGGAGACAAAATCAAGTTGAAGTATGTTTACTTTTTCTAATATAAAACCAATACACGTATGGAATTTAATCTGCTCTGTTAGCAACTGTGTATCTGTAAATCAGTAAATCTTTAAAAACATCAATATGTCAATGTATTTGAGATTATAGATTCTATTTTATAAACCGACATTCTATGATTTATTTGAACACATTCCAATTATCAATATGAAGATACCAACAGTTTAATGTTGCAAATCTTTAAAGTTCAGATATAAAAGTAGCATTATCGTCACACTAAATATAATAATAATATAAGTGGTTTACAAATATTTTTCAACAAACAAATTCTTCAAAATTTATCATCAAAACCTTTTCAGTATCAAATACCATTCTACTATTCTCATAATCTAAATCTTCCTTATATGTAAGGTTGAATTGAAAATTAGTTACAACCAAAGGGTATTAGGTATTTTCTTTTTAAAACAGTAAAGATGGAAAATAAATGCTACTGTAATGTACCAAAAATGCCTTCAGAATATTAGTGGAACAAAATAAGAATTATTAAAATTATTGCAATACAGGTATTGTAATACACTTTTAACGTGTCAATTTGTACAATGTTGATGTATAAAGTACAATTTATATATCTATGTAATATTATTTTTTATAAGGTAGGAATTACTTGTTTGTTAATCAAATTTAATTTTTGTTGTTAGTTCTAGGCAATCATCACATATAATCTTTTTTAATAAAAAAATTGTAGTTTATATTTATTTCAAGTAAGGAAATATCATATTTACTTTATTTATTTTTGTTCGTGTCAAATTTCTTAAGTGCAAAGTCTACTTTTTTTTTTTTCCTTTTTAATGACAAAATGTAATGTTATAATTATAACATTTCTAATGATAAGTCTACTATTCCTAATATTGTGATTTTGAATCTTGTAATAAAACATAAATTTATTAACTATATATTTTATTTCAAAATGTTTTTATATTTCTTATTTATATTTTTGAAAGTATATAAAATATTTAAATATAGTGATATAAAAGTAGACATGTTTGCATGGATAGCACTATGGAATGGTTTTGGAAGATGGGGTTTCAAGGGCCTTCGAGGTGTGTACTATGTAGAAATGGTTAATCACCTACTTTAAAATTGTGAATTCTCTAGCAAATGTTGGTATTGGCTTTTAAATAAGCTTAATTGGAAAACAACTCACCCAAAAGATGTGAAAGATCTCTTTTGTAGTTAGCCAACATTTAGAAAGAAAGAAATATGCAATAACCTTTAGATTATAGACCCCTCTCCCTTGATATGGGAATTATGGAAGAAAGGAACAACAGTATTTTCAAAGACAAAGAAACAAGTTACGACCTATTGACTAATAAAGTTTAAATAACTATAGTGGAAGTAGTAAATAACAAAAATCTAGTAAGCAAGCCAAGTAAACATCCAATCATTGGGATGGTAAGATTAGGAATAAGTGGAAGCTTTGAAAATGCATGTCTTCATCAGTAAGGACAACAGGTTATTAGGGAAACTGAGGAGATGTAGATGGAAATTGTTAGAGGAGGGATGATTTAAATTGAATTTTTATAGTGTTTCAAGAGGAAATATAGGAGTATTTGGTCTCGTGGCCAATGCCAGTGTGTTGGGGCAACAGGCAGTGCTGGTGGTTTAGCTATATTTTGGGATCCTCAAAAAATTTCTCCTCTTGGCTGGATGTCTTCTCGCTCAGCTCTCTCTATGGTAGCTTCTGCTCTAGACTCAGGAGAGGTAATCATGGTTACTAATGTGTATGCACCTGTTGATCTTGTGGGAAAGGAGGAACTTTGGGAACATATTCAATATGTTAGAAATTGTCATCCTTATCATCCTTGGGTGTTAGCAGGGGACTTCAATTCAGTTTTAAGTCTGGAAGAGAAGCATGGTGGTTTGGCTAGATTGGGGCCTTCTTCTTCTCTTCTTCGGCAACACATATCTCTTTTGCATCTCTCTGTTGTTAAGCCTTCTAATGGCCTCTATACCTGGAATAATCGCAGGACTGGTGTTGCTGCTATCTCAGAACGTTTGGATAGATTTCTTGTTTCTTGTTTCTGGCTTAGTGGCACCCTTACTATCTCTTCAGAAATCCTTGATTGGAGGGGTTCAAATCATTGGCCAATCAAATTTTTCGCTATAGGGGCTTATGTTCCGAAGCATCCTCCTTTTAAGTTCCAGTTGATGTGGCTTCGTGACTCCTCTCTTCATGATTTTGTTTTTTGTTGGTGGAAAGATGGTGCTCCTGCATATGGTACTGCAATGTTCTCATTTTCTAAAAGGCTTCAATATGTTAAAAGGCAGCTCAAGATATGGAATAGGGAATGCTTTGGGAACCTTCACTTTATGAAGAGGCTTGCTCAAGAAAATCTTGATGTCATCACAAGGGAGATTAGAGATCGAGGTTTCTCAGAGGATCTTGGCCAGGCTGAATCCCTTGCTTCTAGAGCTCTAGAAGAATGGGAACTTCGAGAGGAAATTTTTTGGAAGCAAAAGGCTCGAGTTGATTGGCTCCAGGAAGGTGATCGAAACACTGCCTTTTTCCATAAAATAGTGCAATCTCGCCGGAATCAGAACACTATCTCTTCTTTGGTTAATTTTCAAGGTATCCAACTGAATTCCTTGCCAGCTTTGTTCCAGGAGGCTATTTCATACTTCTCTACCCTCTTCTCTGAGGACTCTCCTCCTGTTGATAATGAAGAAAATATTATTTTGTCCTGTATTCCTTCCCTTATCACTCAGGAAATGAATGATTATCTCATGCGTCCTATCTCTTTGGAAGAGCTGGAGGAGGTGGTCTTTGGCATGCCTAAGGGGAAGGCTCCTGGTCCTGATGGCTTTCCAGTTGAATTCTTTCGGGAATTTTGGGACATCATTAATCATGATTTGTTGGAGGTGGTTAAAGAATCCTATGCTAGCAAGCAGATGCTTCGAGCTTTGAACTCTACATTCTTGACTCTTATTCCTAAGAGAGAGGGTGCTAATCAATTGGAGTTTTTTAGACCAATTGCCTTATGTAATGTGGTTTACAAAGTTATTGCTAAGCTGATTGCTGAGAGACTGAAGCGGTGGCTTCCCATTATTATCTCAGAAGAACAAGGTGGTTTTGTTGCTGGCAGACAAATTTTGGATGGGGTGGTTATTGCTACTGAGGCTATTCACTCTATGGCTACTTCAAGGGAGAGAGCCATGTTTGTTAAGCTGGATATGGCTAAGGCCTACGATAGAGTTAAATGGAGCTTCCTAAGGAGTATTCTTCTTTCTTTTGGATTTAGCTCTGACTGGATGAGTTGGATTATGAGTTGTGTTACTTCTACCTCTTTTTCTGTTCTTATTAATGGTCAACCTTCACAACTATTTGGTGCTTCTAGAGGCCTCCGCCAGGGTGACCCTCTCTCCCCATATCTATTCATCATCATGGCTGAAGGCTTGGGTAGATTCATTAAGCATAAGGTGTCCCAAAATTCTATTCAAGGCTGGCGGTGGGGTAATGGCTTACCTTCTCTTTACCATATTCAATTTGTTGATGATTCTGCTCTCGCTGGTCTTGCTAGGATCAAGGAAGCTGAAGCCTTTCGACATGCTTTGGACGTTTATTTGGCAGCTTCAGGCCAGAAAGTTAATGAGCACAAATCTTTCATTTACTTTTTTAACACTCCTGATTCTATTCAGCACAGGATTGTTGGTATCCTACGATTTCAGATAGGTTCACTTCCTTTGACTTATCTCGGCATTCCTATTGCTGTTTCCAGGCAGCCACGTCTCTTCTGGCAAAATTTGATTACCAAGCTTCAGGATAAGGTAAATCATTGCACTCATAGATGGCTTTCTACTGCTGCCCGGGTTACTCTTCTTCAAGCTGTTATCCAAGCTCTTCCTACTTATAGAAGCATAGTTCATGCTGCACCTATTTACTTTCTCAAGGAGTTTGATGCTCTTTCTCGACAATTCCTTTGGACTGGTAATTTGTGTAGTACTAAATGGAGCTTGGTTAATTGGGCAACTGTTTGTAGGCCTAAAAAGGAGGGTGGTCTTGGTCTTCGATCTGCTCTATTGAGTAGTCAAGCTTTGGCTGCTAAACTTTATTGGCGATGGTGCTCTGGACAACATCAACTTTGGGCTCGTATTATCACTCATAAATATTTTCATGGTGCTGATCCTTGCTCTGTTTCTGCACTTCCTCTTGAAGGTTGTGGCTCAATGGTTTGGCATACTTTGAAGACAGGTGCGATGTTGGTGAAGAGGGGTCTGTTCTGGATATGTAAAGGAGGTTCTCAGGCTTTGTTTTGGTCTGATGCTTGGGATGGATTCCCTTCCATTTTATCCATATACCCTCATCTTCAGCCTCTTTGTGACTCTTTTCTTGCCACTGGATGGGATAAAGTGGCTCATTACAAGACTCCTTATCAATTGGGACCTGTTGTTGGTTATAGATGGAAGCATTCCTTTGATTGGCCTCCTGGAGGTACAAACATGGATCGTCAGGAGCTTTCTCAAATTCTGGCCTCTAGAGAGTATTCTTCTTTGCTTGGTCCAAATGTTTTGGCTTGGGGCGGTACCTTGTCTAGTAAATATCATGTCTTTGCTGGGTATCAGGAGATAACTAGACAATTATTTGGGGATGCTGAGGTCCCTTGGTGGAAGCAAGTTTGGAATAAAGTTTCTTGGTCCAAGTGCAATTTTTTCATGTGGCTAGTGGCTCACAACCCTTGTCTTACCTGGGATAATCTTTGTAAACGTGGATTTCAGGGCCCCTCTTATTGTGTTTTGTGTGGTAATGGAGAGGAGTCTGTCTCCCATCTGTTCTTCCATTGCTCCTATTCTACTCAGATATGGCACCTTTGGTGGAGCGCTTGGGGTTGCTCTTGTCGGCATGCTTCCTCTTTGCCTGAGTTCTGGGCTCGCTTGGGTAGTGCTCCCTCCAAGTCTTCTTCTCTCCATGTTGCTTGGATTGCTGGCCCATCTTTCATGCTTTGGCATATCTGGTTGGAGAGGAATCGTCGCATATTCCAAGATGTTCGGCTTGGTGTTTTGCATCTTTGGTGGAAAATATCGCATTCTCTTCAGGAAACTATTCTTGTGAAGTGTGAGCTTGATGGGGCTATGGATCCAGTTGATCTTGCTATCTGTAATCGCCTTAATTTTCATCTGCAGGATGGGGTTGCAGCTCATAGGTTTCCTTCTATGTCCAGGTAGCTTCACCATCAAAGGAAGGGTCGGGTTAACCGGGATGGGCACTGGACTCCTCCTCCCTGTGGAGTTCTAAAAATTAACACTGATGGTTCTTCTCGTGGGAATCCTGGTCCGGCTGGTATTGGCGGAGTGGCTCGTTGTAGTTCTGGGGATGTTAAATTTTTCTTCTCAGTTCATAAGGGTGATTATACTAACAATCTCATGGAAGCTCTGGCTATTTTATATGCTGTGGAACAGTGTTGCTTGCGGGGATGGAGTAAGATTATTTGTGAGTCTGATTCCCAGGTGGTGGTGAACATGCTTTCTTCGCAAGAGCTTGAGGATGTTAGTTGGCAGCTAGCCACTGTTGTTAAGCAGATTCTTTTCTTCTCTTCCTCTTTTCAGTTCATTAGGTTCATGTATATTCCTCGTGAATGGAATAGAACTGCTGATTGTTTAGCCAAATGGGCTTCTAGTCATGATCCGGGTTGGAATATTAGGGATAGGGGGCAACTGTCCTTTGAGATGGTGCAAGAATTTGATGATCTTGTTGCTCAGGATCGAGCTCCTTGTTGTATTCCTTTCTGTCTTAATAAATTTTTACCCCTCTTTTTGCAAAAAAAAAAAGAAAAAAAAAGAGGAAATATAGAGATAGCTAGTTTAGGATATTGCTTTCATGATCAAAAAGGGTAATTAGTTGTTGAACTCACTAAAACCTTAAGTATCACTTCTAATAACATAGGAGAATTTATTTCTTTATTGGAAGGTTTGAGATTGTGTAGGAAACTCGATAAAGAAAGGTTGGACATTGAGAGACATTCAACTTTAGTTATCAATGCAATTGGGAAAGGAGAAACTCCAAATTGGTAGTTTAATGGTCTTACTTTGTAGAGTATAGAATTAATTAGATTATTAAAACAAGTTACTATTAGTTACATGTATCAAGAGTGCAGTGTAGTGGCAGGTAATTTAGCCATGTGTGTATGTATACACGTATAGGTGTGTGTGTGCGCACGTGTGTACATATATGTATGCATGTATACATATGTACATACACACATAGATATGTATATGTGTGTGTGTGTGTGTGTGTGTGTGTGTGTGTGTGTGTGTGTGTGTGTGTGTGTGTGTGTGTGTGTGTGTGTGTGTGTGTGTGTATCTTATTTGCTCCATTTGAAAAATTTCCTATTAATTATAATCTTCATGTGGCTGTAAGAATATAGGCTCTATTTCATAAAAATTGCTTTCAGATTTGATGCTTATTTGTGGTAGTATTTATATGTCAGGCTTTCAAAAGTTGTTGTATTATGCTCTTTTAGAGGCATTGTAGCGTGACCATTGTGGGAATTTTATATGTTCTTCTTTCTTATATAAGGAATATGGCCTTTAGTAGCAAGCAAAGTTTTGTATGGATCAATATATTATTTGATGTCTCCATGGATTATTGGTATCTATGGGTATGCTTATTCTTGATCGATTTGATTGTTTGATAATAACGTTGTTTCTGACATATATGGAAATATTGCTAATTGTCTTGCATATGATTATGATGCTCAATGCAAAGATCTTTGTTGAGTCCTAAAGAAGGGTTATTTATTATTTACATGGGCTCATTGGGTGCATATTTGTGTTTCAATGAAATGGACTAACGTTTCATGATGTAAGAATCTCTTTATATTATGCTATGGCATTAGTAGCCTAACCACCATGGCAAGTAATACGAGGAGGGCTTCATCTTTTAGCTTGTTTCAAAAATAATCTTCTTAGACAACTAATTGTGGATGGACCAATTTTAGTCCATTTCAGCCTACCTCTATATAATTATGTAGCAAAATTTTGGACATGCAAAGGAAAACAAATGATTCTCCTAAAATCTCTCTAGTCTAGGGTGGTTTTTTCATTTTGTATTTTTATTTGAACTTTATTTTTGTATTTGTAGTGAGGAATGTTGTCTCATCTTTTATCGATAGTCCAGAACATATTTTACATTTTGTATTCTAGTATCAAGATTGCATAAGCCTTGGGCATGTTGAGAGTTTTCTTTACTCCATTCTTTCCTACTAAAGCTCGTAGAGAATGAAGTTCGTAAGAATTAATAAAATAATAAAAATAATTCAGCTTCGTCCTTTTACTGACAAAAAAAAGGTTTTGTTAGCAACATTGTATATGTCAACTCATAATAAATAAATAAAACTATATATCAATGTACATGAGATTATAGTTTTTGTTTTGTAATTGGCATTCTATGATTTATTTGAACATATTCTAATTATCAATAAAAATATGCCAATAGTCTAATGTTGCAAATCTTTAAAATTTAGATATAAAAGTAGCATAATCATCACAATAAATATAATTATATAATTGATTCATGAATATTTTTCAACAATCAAAATCTTTAAATTTTATCATCCTTATCATTCACCCCTTTTTAGTACTATCAAATACCAGTCTACCATTCTCATGATCTAAATCTTCATTATATGTACGGTTGAATTGAAAATTAGTAGCAACAAAAGGGTATTCCCCCTTTATTCTTTTTAAAGCACTCAAGATAGAAAATAAATGCGAGTGTAATGTTCAAAAAATGCCTTCACAATATTAGTGGACTAGAATAGGAATTATTAAAAATATTGTAATAAATGTGTTGTAATACACTTTTTTTAATCATGAGTTGTAATTTTTATTTTTATTATTATTTATTAAGTTTGAGTAGATTTGAACCCAAGGCCTCCTAAATAAGAGGCTCACAATTTACCATTGTGCTATAAGTTCTTGCCTTATTGTAATACACGTTTAATGTACCACTTTTTTCCTATAATAAATTATGATGGCAATCACGTAAAAAATGTTAATGTATAAAGTACATTTTGTATATTCTTGTACTAGTATTTTATTGAGAATTACTAATGTGTTAATTGAATTCAATTTTTGTTCTTAGCTTAAGACACTCATCACATAGAATTATTTTTAATAGAAAATAATATTTTATATTTATTTTATATTTTAAATAAGAGAAAATATCATTTCTCCTTTTTTGTTGGTTCGTGTCAAATTTTGTAAGTGCAATATTTTTTTATTTAAAAAATTACACATCTTTTTTTTTTTTATATTAGTAAACAACCAAAGCCTTGATTATATTAAAATTAATAATAGAACATCAAAGTTTCTTCGTTCAAATGGGGACTAGTAGGAAAGAACGGAGAAGAAAACCTCCAGTCTTTCTCGAGACCGTACTCCTTTATTATTACATAATTAAAAGGGGCATACCCCAATTGTCATATTCCAAAGATTTATTATAATTACAAGGAAGAGGACTAGAATCCTTTTTTGGATTTTGTAAACTTTGATGATTCCTATACCAATCAATCATAAACCTGTATCCGAGAAGACCGGTTTGGCCAGACCTTCATACTCTTAGAAGGTACCCCTTCCTAGCTATTTTGCTTGAGACACATGTACCTTTCTATCTTGCTAATCAATTATACAACTTAAAGCAAACATTAGTGTTGTTAGTTAAAAACATTTGAAAATTTGAATTCGTAGCAGGATACTAAAATGCTTTGGTAATCCATGTGGGACAAGAATACAGGAGTCAATCCCAATTAGAAGTTGATCACTCTCATTTTTGATAAAATATTCATTTCTAATGTATACTTAGTCCTAACATTCTTTAATCAAAACCAGAAACTGCATCAATTATTCTAAGTACTACTAAAAACAAGTTTTAATATATTAATCTGAAAATCGCCGAACTTTTATTGATTAATTCTTTCATATGAAAAGAGATTACTACTCTTACTTATTCAAATTGTGCCAATTATAAACATCATATTAAGAATTTGTTCTTTTTAGAATTACATTTGTGGAATGCTTTGTATGACTTCTTAATTGCCCTTCTAGGATGATTTGGATCATTCAAATCTTCTAAGTTTTATTATCATGATTAGTCTGATATTTACCAAACATTTCTTCTATTGCAGCTATAAATAGAACCCATAGTTATTTTAAAAATTATAGAATTCATCGTAAGTTGATTCAATCCAGAAACAATGCACCATTCAGAGGAGGCAAAAGGCATAATTAATCTCACCACTGATATAGAGATAACATTCGTATATATTAATGTCATCATGAATTTACAAAGAAAAAATTACACATCTTATTATATAAGACAAAATGTCAAATTATAATGAATTTTTGAATGACATATCCACTATTCCATATGTTTTATTTTAATATCATTTTATATTTATCATTTACATTTTCATAAATATATAAAAATATTTAAGTATAGTGATATTGCCATCGAAAGTCAAATGTATAGTTTTCAAGTCAAACTCATTGACCCAGGTTTTATGAGTAGTGATTCACAAGAACTGATCACTTTTTAGAATGAGTGGGACACCAATGCTTAATGCATCTAAGTGATTCTCACAAAGCTAAAACATTCATTCTTCTCAATATTAATCATGAAGTTTCCTCCAAGTTTAAACCCACTTAGCTTGCTATCCATTTGTAAAACCTTTAGTTAACATTGTGCCTTATAAACTATTAATTATAGAACTCCTTCAACTTATCAATTGATAAGTAGGAGGTATTTATCAGAATATTCAAATTGTGATATTGTTTTTAGGATTCAATGGTATAACTTCCAAGTTAAACTCGTTAATACATGTTTCATGATTAGTTGTTCACAAGATCCCATCTCTCCTGAGAATGAATGGAAAACTTAGAACACTTACCATTCTTTGGATCTAGGTGATGCTCATAAAGGTGAATCATTTGGATATTCTTGGAAGGTCACCCATCCTAGTATGGCTCGAACTCAATCACACTTAATTATGCAGTTTCCTTTGCAGGTTGAATCCACTTAGCTTGTTACCCCATTCACAAAACCTTTAACAATTGATGTGCCTTAAGAACTATTTGAATTGTTATGAAAAATATCTCTTATTTTTTATTTGATGAGATAAAAGGGTTCCATAAAGAATGTTTCATCAAGTACAACACTTGTGTAAGGTTTTGTGATTGGGGCAGTGAAGTAAGTGGGTTTAACCTGGGAGGAAACTTCAAGGTTAAGCACACTTGAGTTGAAGTCGTACTTGGATACATGACCTCCTTAGAAGGCCCAAATGCTTCACCTCTTCAATCATCAGCTAGATGCAATTAGTGTTAAGTGTTCCATTTATTCTTATAAGAGTTGGGCTCTTGTGAACTACTACTCATGAAATATGTATCAATGAGTTTTGACTTGAAAACTACAAAGTTAAGCCCCCATAGCAATGTTACAAGTTGACTTGATATGAAAAATATCTCCTGCTTATCAGTGGATGAGTTAGAGGGGCTCTATAGTGAATGGTTCATAAGGCACAACACTTTATGAATCTTTCAGAAATGGGATAAGAAGCTATACAGTTTTAACTATTGAGGAAACTCCATGGTTAATTGCACTTGAGTCAGAGTTGTACCTAGATGACATCTCAAGAAGGCTGAATACTTCACCTCCATGAGCATCACCAAGATGAAATGAGTGCTAAGTGTTTCATGAGAGATGGGTTGTTGTGAATCACATATATGGGCGAGGCCACAATAATGGTTCCCACTTTTCATAACCAAGCAATCAGATGAAAATTGGGAAATTTGAATTTAAGAAGCTTTGATCGAAGCCATGTGGACAGGGGCTTCAAGTGAAGCCCTAGGCTTCTGCAAAGCCCCTTGGCCCACTTGATTGCTAAGGCTTTGAGCGCAACCCCTAAAACTTCACTCGAAGCCTTTTTTGCCATCAGAAAATGCTCTATAAGTGTTAGTTTACCATTTTTTGTCTCATTCTCACTATTGCAATTTGGTGGAAGGGCTTACAATGAACTTTCTGATGTCTGGGGTTGCATCATCATTATGATCTACCATTTTCGACCTCCTTTAAGCATTCAACATACATGCTATGTACATTTTTTTCTCTTTTTCTATTTTAATGAATATTTAATATTTTTAATGAATATTTAGTTATTTTTAATGAATGCTTAGTTGTTTTTAATGAATGTTTAGTTGATTTTAATGAAAGTTTAGTTTTTTATTTATTGAATATTTAGTTAAATTTTATGAGTATTTAGTTATTTTTTAGTATATGTTAATTAGTTTTATGTTTTAGTTTACATGTTAGAAAATATTGAAAAAATATAGTTAAAATTGTAGTTGGAAAAGATAATAGGAACTTAGAAAATGAAAATTCTAGGTAGATAGAAAACAAAAAACAAAAATGAGACTAGGTAGATCTAGAAAACACAAAACAATTTAGAACTCTACATGAATAAAAAATAAAAAATAAAAACCTAGAACGTCTAGAAAACAATTTAAAACAATCCCCCCCCCTCTCCCTCTTTCTCCCCCCTCATGCTTTCACTCTTCTCACTCACTCTCTCATCTCTCTCCTCTCATATTTATTTAATTTGTATACATTTGTTTAATTTTTTTAGATATTTAGATGTGAAATTTTCAATGTTCATTTTTATATGTACATGTAATTAATTTATTTTTTATCTATGCATTTGTACATTTAATTTGTTTTGATGCATATGTGTGCAAATTTATTTTAGTTTATAAGACTTACAAATAGGACCTATTAACACCTATTAGTTCACCTAATATGATCTATTAACACCTTAGATTACTAATAAGACCTAATATGACCCCTTAAGACCTTAGACTACTAATAAGAACTTAATAAGATGTAATAGGACCCATTAAGATCTTAAATGACTAAAAGGACCTATTATGACCCCTTAATACATTAGATTACTAATAAGACCTAAAAGGACGTAATAGGACCCCTTAAGACCTTATATTACAAATAGGATCCATTATGACCCCTCATAACCTTAGTTTACTAATAGGACCTATTATGACCACTTAAGATCTTAGATTACTAATAAGACCTAACAGGACGTAATAGGACCCCTTAAGACCTTAGATTACTAATAGGACCTATTATGACCCCTAAAGACCTTAGATTACTAATATGAACTATTATGACCCCTTAAGACCTTAGATTACTAATAGAACCTATTATGGCCCCTTAAGACCTTAGATTACTATTAAAACCTAATAAGATGTAATATGACCCCTTAAGACCTTAGATTACTAATAGGACCTATTATGACCCTATTGGCTCTTGATTTGATAGAGTTTAAACTACCTTTTATGATATCAGAAAACCTAGGAATTAGCTAGAAACCATAGTGGGTGTTCTAAAAATAAAATAAAAGGACCAACTAACAAGACATTAGAGTCTTCTCCACTTTGAACTCTGCAAGATCCATGTGTATTTACCTTAGGAATTCAATCTTGTTTACTTCAAAATCAATGTTTATAACATGAATTCCAAGAATAACATATTATTTAGCCTTTTTTCTTCTAATTTAGTGGTAATAAAGAGATGATAACTCGATATGTTACCAAACCCCAAACACCATGAATCAAGTACTAGCTAACAATTATTAATCACACAACAAAATATTAAAAGATTCATTGATTATAAGTTTTCTACATGGTGTAAAATATTCTAGTCAGATCTATTCACAAGGATGGCCAATTCCTTATCCATTGGGCTATAACTCACAGAGATCACACACTTACTTCTAGATCCTACCATAACACTTTGTGTTAAGATTTATCTGTATTCACTTCTAGATCTCATACCTTTCATATCTTTTCTTAAAACTATAATGTTCTTCCAATTCACATTAAGCATTTATATAATCCATTAGATTATCATCAAAATAAAATTGAAATATAATTTAGAATGAATTACAACTAAAAATTTAATAAAATTTTCTATTAAATATCAGAAAACAATATAGAAACAAGAAAAGAGACAATATCTGCGATGAAATCAACTCTATGTATTTTCATTAATTTCTTTGAAAATGTATATAATTCAATGATCATCTCTGTTCAAAAATAGCATAGATAGACTAGCAAGTGCAACTTTATATTCAATTTTGGAACTTCTTTACAGTATGCATGGACCGACTCAAAAAATTTACAAAGACTCATGCAATGAAAGAAACTCGAACCCTCCTCTACCCTTGGGAACTCACTTATATAGTGTGAGTTGCAACAAGCTTCATCATAGAGGGAAAATGGATAGCTGTTCTTAGAACAAAAGGATTTACAAAAGGAGAAAACTGTCACACATAAAACTTGCACTAGAAGAGACAAAAACTGGTGATCTTTTACCTTGGTAACAAAATGGCTTCTTCATTGGTCACTTTGTGGTGGGGTGAATTCTGTTGTAGCAATTTCTCACACATCCACTACACCTAATGATTGATCTTGCTCCTTTTGTTGTTCTTCAGGTTGTGGGACCACTTGCTCTTCATCTATAGTGCCAGGCTCTGATATCAGGATATGGGTAAGTGCACCAAGTTGTGGTGCCAAAAAGGTGAGACATTGTTTTTTTTTTTTTTTTCAATTTTCAATAGCGCGCACACACTATGGCTTGGATAACCTAAGTCATATAGCGCGTACTTGCTTTGTAAAAAGTAAAAATATTATAAATGGGTTTCATAGCCGCAACCCATTCATTTTCACTCATTTTTCCTACTTCTCATTGCAACGCGTATGTGGATTGCAACAAATCAAGTTTTTCACCACCTGCCTTGCCAATATGCCTCCTCATCGTCGAAGTTCAAGATCACAAGCATGCCATATGTTATCTAAATTTCTTTTTGCATTGTTTGATATGTTTTTAATATTATTTTGTAGGTTTTTTACAATTTTTCTTTAAATTTGTTTATTTATTTAGATTTCAATTGATTTCTTATCAGGAAATGACAATAATGAACGAACAAATCCCCAAGAAGGTCAAAACCCTCAACAAGATCAAAACGAAAACCCTCAAGAAAATCAAAACCAAAATCCTGCACAAGAAGAACACAAAATTTTGCAACCTGAACCAATTGCAAGACCTCCTCCTGACACACAAGAAAATATAATAAATGAAATAGAAAGAGGAAAAACTGAATTAGGACTCATTGGTCGGTTGAAACAATGTGGATAAACCAATCTAATGAGAGCTCAATTGGCATCGTCCCTCGAATCAATTAAGACCCACATAGCTTTTGTTAGTGGTTAGTTAGATGTTTTGAGGGTTAAGAGGGAAGAACAAAAAATATATTATGCAAATAAATTATTATATCAAGATGCTAAAAAAAAAGATATACCAAAAGGTAGAATATGTGCATTATTTAGAAAACCTGGTGAACAAAATACTATTAGAGAGGGTATTAAATGGTTCCCCATCCATTGGTGCATACACAATGCTATTAGAAATAATTTTTGGGATAGATGGTGGATGGTTTTTGATGCCCCTCCTTGCAATAATCACGAGGTCTCATGTATTTCTTAAAGAAATTGTATTGTGAGTTTGTCCTTGGGGAGATCCCCAATTATTTTGATATATTAAACTCTCAGGGTAGAGGTCGGGGGTCATCATTTAAGAGGCCAGGGGCACGTCATGACCCTAATGTAGAGCATGTGATTATTCCTTCAGTTGTGAAGGAACATGTAGAGGCCAACGCTCTAGGGACTATTAGAGCTTTGACACAGACCCTCATTCATTACACGAGTCCATTAGTTGAGAAGGAGCCTTCTGCACGTCGTGGTCACATGTGCACATCATGCAGATCCTTATGCGCATTTGGTAGTCATGTTGAAGATGGTGCAGATGATGGGCTAGTGACTGATCAGTTCCCGAATGAGACATTTGGCATTGACACACAGGTAAATTACAATTATAATAAACTAATTTGATCACATTTCATATTTATAGTGAATGACTAATTAATTATCATGTATTGACATTGTTCAAAATTTAGGATCAGAGTGTTGGCAGGCCTAGTAGCAATCCCTCGGCCCCATTTTTTGTCCCCTCGATGAGTCCAGATGTATGTATCGATTTAATCATTTAAATGAATACATATATTTATTAAGTAATCATATGAAGGATTGACAAAAATATTCATGCACGTGCATCAGTTCTCTACAGGACCATCGACATTCACTATAGACTCTGAGCCTAGACGTGACACGAGCTTCGTAGAGGTACATTTGTTTCATGTTAATTTAATTCATTTTATTTTATTTGTTTCATGTTACATTTAATGTATATTGTATGACATGTAGCTCTTGACATCGGAGACTCTTCCTCATCTCCGACAGTCCGTCAATCGTGGAGTGGCTGCAGCTATGGCTAGTTCATAGCCATTGAATGAGGTATGAAAGAATTTTCTTGGTTTTAGTTGTTGTCTATAATAGTTAGTATCGAAATCTCTAATGTTATTTATAAGTGATTATACTGATTCAATTGTTGTAGGGTCTTGTCACATCGAATAGTCCACGAGCCTTCGAGGTGGACTTGCAGAGCGATTATATGATGGCAGTAAGAAAATAATTAACTTTGTGTGTACATATATTTGATTTCAATGTATGATAATTATTGATTCATATCTACTTTGTTTGTATCAGCTCGAGTTAGAGAAGAGCCTCAACAAGAGGACAAGCGAGCGTGTGAGGAGGACCCCATCATTGCCACCGTCTCCCTCCACACGACAACTAAAGGCCTCTAGAGATTTATTTCGTTCCCCTCGTGGGAAGGAGAAGATATAGTTGATAGACATGTATATGTATAGGCATCAACAGACATATATGTTGGATTTTATGTCAGTGGACATATTCGATATACATTTGATGTACATATGACATTTTATATTTGATGTATGGCATTTATTTGATGCATGACATTATTAGACTTATGACAATATTGGTTAATATATGATATGTTTATTCATATATGATATTATTGGTTATCATTTTATATTATATGTTTGTTCATGTATGACATTAAATTAGATATGTTCGTGTATGACATTAAATTAGATATGTTCATGTATGACATTAAATTCAATACCTAATTAGTTTGAAACTTTGATAGAATATTGATTAACAATAAACTTTATCACTATTTAAGCATAAGTTTATCATTTCCAATATGTCATCGTCATATGATTTATGATCTTGTTCATGTTTAAAGTTTTCCTTCTCTGTCATTTGTTTATCAAGCTTAATTCAATACCTAATCAGTTTGAATTTTTGATACAATATTGATTAGCTATAAAATTTATCAGTGTTAAAGCCAAAAATTTATCATTTGCAATTTATGTCATTGTCATAATGATTTATGATCTTCTTGTTCATGTTTAAAGATTGCCTTCTATGTTATGCATCTAAAAATTTATCATAAATTATTATTACAAACATATAACAAATCGGAAACTAAAAACAATACATTACATTAGTTCCAAGGTTTAGTTATGATGTAGAGCCTAATAGGATTCTTAAGGTTTCATTAATTCCATATGTTAGATCTGCCATCATAGAATACCAATTGTAATGAGCACTCACATGTATTTCAATGCATATATTTCCTTATATGCACAATTGGTCAATGTTGTACCTTATAGAAGATAGAATTTTATAGGTAGAATTACTCAATCTTGTACTACACTAGATAAGATGTTCTCTATTATGCATAATGTTTAGCTCTGGCATTGATTATAAGAGTGTTTCAAGGTTGGGAACCACTTCAACATCCTTTGCATGGTTTAGAGGTAATGTCATTGTGGCAAAGGCTTATGCAAGGGAATGCGCCTCATGATTTTGGCATTTACACAAAAGCAGAACTTGCTTCTTCAACTCCTTACACTCAACTCTTCATTGAAGTTAATCTTATAGTATTGAGAAAGCTGCTACAAATTCCTGGGAGCCAAGGGACCCTAAACCTATGCTACATTTTCTAGAGACATAGGAAAGTTACTACATGCTTCAGTACTTGATAACATTTTGGATCATATAGTGACGCCCAAATTAATAACAATAGTAGATACTTGGGATCCTCGCATGGAGACTATGCCAATACATGCACGGTTACATCCTTGGCTTCCATTTTTGGGCCAACGTATGGAGCCTTTATATCCAACCATTCATTATAAGTTGGGGAATGTACATGTAGGTTTCTTATGGTTCATTAAGTGCATCACTTCTTGAGATTTTACTTCAACCCAAGATCATGTCATCTTTTCCATATTTTTCCTTATTTATGAGTTGGGGATGTGAGTTTCAATAATGTCATAAAGTTCTCCAAAAGTATCCCCAACAAACATTTTAACTAGCTTGGTCTCATTTAATGGCTATCGCTCAACAATTGGAAGCTCGACATGAATCCATTAACCAATCCAAATGAATTTGACCAACTAAATATATATAAGTAACACTTTCTTATGATTATAAAATGATTAAAATTACACACAATTATTTGTTTTAGTTTTATTCTATTTGATATTAATACTAACTTTTTGTACATTATTGCTAGTGAAATAAATAATAAAGTAATCAATTCAACAATATGTGATTTCTAAAACAACTTCTTAGGATGAAACATTAAAGAAAATAATTCCTTGTTGTTAACAAACTAATATATAAAATTTATATGGTAGGTCTATTCATCAATAGTTTTTCATCATTTTTTAAAGAATTGTAAAGTATTTATGTGTTGCCAAATGGTAAGAATTACCTTTGAAAAAGTTAACCACAATTCAAATGTGCTACAAAATCAATAGAAACAAATGAAATCAATTTTGAACTACTTAAAGGTAAGACAAAGAAATTTAACTTCTAATTCCCAATCTAAATGCAAAGAGCTATTATCATTCATTCATTATGTTTGGGCATATCAAAATATTATCCCATAAACAACAATATGATCCATCCCATCGCAACTTGTGGACTCAGACTTGTTGCGATTAAGGAGGAGAAGAACTTTGAAGAGGAATACTTTTATGGCATCATGTTGAGACAATTATGATGCAACTAGTTCCTAGTTCTTTGAATCTAGACTATCTTGGCATTTCACCTATGCTGAATACAACCCACCTTTACCACTAATGTGAGTGGAAAAGATGAAATCATATTTTTTTTATGAGAATTGGACAAACATGCTCCCACAAAATTCCCCAACTTCCACCCCAAAATTGGATGAATATTTTTAATGCTACACTTATGTTGATCCTAGCACTTTGAAAAATAGGGTGTACGTAATAGGATTCTCAAGATTTAATGAAACATTAATGAAGCAAAGATCTAACTACTACAAAGGTTTAAAAAGTTGTTCATCGCACTCACTATTGTTGCCTTGAATATTTTCCTTTGATCTCATTCCTTTGTAATGCCCTTACCTTATGCATTGATTATCATTAACGTTGTCTCTATAGTGATGCAAAATAGTGATGCATTGATTATTCCTTTGTAAACCCTCATAATGATGCAAAATAGTGATCTCTACTATTCTTTTGATAGTTTTGACACAATCTTATAAACCAATGGCACATTAGAATATGTGCCATATTAAGCCTACCTCTAATAAACCCTTAAGATCATGAATTATGACAAGGAGGAAAAGTTATGAGCCCTTTATAATCTTATCCTTCTACACATCACACCATGTTTTCTCCGTGATATTTTCAATGTGGGGGAGATAAATAGAAACTTATGAACTCTTGTAAGCCCCTTAATGTGTCATTATCTTTTTTAGGGATGTTTCGGTTTGGCATGCCCAAGAACGTTTGAGCGGCCAATGGGATAGGAAGAGGTTGGTGCTAGTGTTTACCTAGCCACCTAGAGCTAATAGAATAGACAGCTCGATCCCAGGAGAAAAGGTGAGAGAGATTTGGTAGTTGGAAACTTTGTACTGGCCCACACTACAAGTTTCAACATCACCCAAGATGGCGTCACAAAATCAAAATGAAGTAAGATCTCCAAAAAGAGAGAGAGTTTACTATAGGTCTTTGCAGCATGGTCCTATAGGAACTGGAATCACATCCATACCTTGCACGAGCTCCGAGATATGCCCTGTCAAAGATCACTACCTAATGGCATTTAGTGACCCTTAGGGACATTTTGGTTTGGCATGCTTGAGAATGTTCAAGTGTTGAACAAGATGAGATAAGGTTGATGATAGGGTTTACCTGGCCACACGGAGCTAACAGAGCAGACAGTTCGATCCCACAATGAAAGGTGAGAGAGATTTGGCAGTTGACAACTTTGTACTAGCCAACACTATTAGCATCTCCTAAGATGGTGTCGAAAAATCAAAACAGAGTATGATCTCCAAAAAGTGAGAGAGGTTATTGTAGGTCTCCACAACACGATCTTATAGGAACTAGAATCACATCCATATCTTGCACAAGCTTCAAGATATGCCTTGTCAAAGATCATAGTTCTATGGCCTTTAGTGACCCTTAGGGATGTTCCAGTTCGGCATGCCCGAGAACATTTGAGCACTGAATGGGACGGGATGAGGTTGGAGATAGGGTTTACTCGGTCACTCAGAGCTAACGGAATAGACAATTCAATCCCATGACAAAAGGTGAGAGAGATTTGGCAGTTGGCAACTTTGTATTGGCCAACACTACAAGTTTTAGCATCACCCAAGATGGCATTGCAAAATAAAAATGGAATATGATCTCCAAAAAGTGAGAGAGGTTATTGTAGGTCTCCGCAACATAGTCTTATAAGAACTAGAATCGCATCCATACCTCGCATGAGCTCTAAGATATGCCCCGTCAAAGATCGTAGCTCTATGGCATTTAGTGACCCTTAGGGATGTTCTAGTTCGGCATGCCCAAGAACGTTTGAGTGTTGAATGGGATGGGTGAGGTTGGGGATAGGGTTCACTCGGCCATATGGAGCTAATAGAGCAGATAATTCAATCCCATGATGAAAGGTGACAGAGATTTGGCAGTTGGCAACTTTGTACTGGTCAACACTACAAGTTTCAGCATCACCCGAGATGACATCACAAAATCAAAACAAAGTATGATCTCTAAAAAGTGAGAGGTTATTGTAGGTCTCTGCAACACGGTCCTATAAGAAATAGAATCACATCCATACCTCACACGAGCTTTGAGATATGTCTCGTCAAAGATCGCAGCCCCATGGCATTTAGTGACCCTTAGGGATGTTTCGGTTTGGTGTGCCTAAGAATGTTCAAGCACTAAATGGGATCGGGCAAGGTTGGGGATAGGATTTATCTAGCTATCCATAGCTAATAGAGCAGATAGTTCGATCCCAAGACGAAAGGTGAGAGAGATTTGGTAGTTGGCAACTTTGTACTGGCCAATACTACAAGTTTCAGCATCACCCAAGATGGCATCGCAAAATCAAAATGGAGTATGATCTCTAAAAAGTGAGAGAGGTTATTGTAGGTCTCTGCAATATGGTCCTATAGGAACTAGAATCACATCCATAACTTGCACGAGCTCCGAGATATGCCCCATAAAAAATTGCAGTCCTATGACATTTAGTGACCCTTACAGACGTTTTGGTTCGGCATGCCCGAGAACGTTCGAGCACTGAACGAGATGGGATGAGGTTGGGGATAGGTCTTACCTAGCCACTTGGAGATAACGAAGTAGACCGTTCGATCCCACAACAAAAGGTGAGAGAGATTTGGCAGTTGGCAACTTTGTATTGGCCAACACTACAAATTTTAGCATCACCCGAGATGGCATTGCAAAATCAAAATGGAGTATGATCTCTAAAAAGTGAGAGAGGTTATTGTAGGTCTCCAAAACATGGTCCTATATGAACTATAATCACATCCATACCTCACACGAGCTCTGAGATATGCCCCATCAAAGATTATAATCCTATGACATTTATTGACCCTTAGAGACGTTCTAGTTTGACGTGCCTGAGAATGTTCGAGTGCTAAACGAGATGGGACAAGGTTGGGGATAGGGTTTACCTGGCCACCTAGAGCTAACATAAAATATAGTTTGATCCCATGATCCTTTTTCCACTAAGTTGCAAATTTGAGCAACTTTTACAACTTTCAACAATGCAACTTTGCACAAAAAGTGCAATTTTTACATTTTTCACTTGATTCCAATTCTAAAACTTGGAAAAGGTTTGGCAATAGTGAAATAAATTATTTCCAAATGCTCAACCATTCGCCAATTCTCAAACTCCTGCAAAGTTGTCAGCATTTTTGCAATTTTGCTTTGACAACTTTTGTAATTTTTTGCAATTTTTGACATCTTAATTCCTAAATGCCTAAAACTTAACCTAATGATCCTAAGGACCTTTATAACCTTCTAAGAAACATTAAAATCTTTTTTTCTTTGAAAAATCACATATATTGCTCATTTTTATGCCTAAAAAGTGGCCCATAGTGTAATAGTAGAGACTTGGTACAAAACAACCATACATAATATTTTGATATGTTATAGAGGAGTGAAATGGGTATCCTAATATTCAATTTATTTTCTTGATGTTATGGAAAAATGTGGAAAAAAATACAAGAGGACAACATTTTATGCATTTTTTCTCTTTTTACATCATCAAAAATGGATCAAGGTCTACAGCCTCAGATTGCTCCTCCTTAAAGTTATTTCTTCCTCTTTAGTAAGAGACATGACTCTGATACCACTTTGATGCAATGGACCAAGTAGTGGGAATGGACAAGGTTCCTAGAATCCTCTTTACTGAAGGTTAAGGAATAATGAGTGTCGTTGTTAATCCAATTAGCCCCAATACACCTATCACAAGTGCTTGATAATATGGTATGGTTATCACAACCCAACCACTTGTAGAAATCCCCAATCACAAGGAAAACCTATAAAATAGACAACTAATCACTAGTTGCTCTTAAGGGCATCACAAGGCTTATTTGACACAAAATCCCACAAATACAAATAAATACTAGGGGTGATTTCCAAGCATGGAAAGGGTCTATTTAGGTCCAAACTAACATGAATTCAACATTAGATTCAAACTATGCAACTTTCATTATCTAGTTGCTTCACAAACTCAAGACTAGGCTTATAACCTTGAACATGGTAAATCACAAACATCTCCTCACAACTCAAAAAAAAGAATCAATTATTTGGATACCCTTTTGGGTTTTATAAAACATACTAAAGCCTTGGGATCTCAAGAGAAGTATGCAACAACTGAGTTTTTTAAGGCTCACTTAGGAATGTAGGCAATTAGGCATCCATTAACAAATGAATTACCCTACCCCTTGAGAAAAATTTCAATCCAAAAATTGGAACATGAGGGGGATCATATAAGATGATCACATACCAATTTTCAAGCCTTAAAACCTTCTCTGTAGTGAGTTATGGAAGATGTTGCTACAAATTTCTAGCATGCACATGGATCTTGCATGCCTAGGGCATCAAGTTTTTGTCTCCAGCCTCATTCTTTTGACCTAAAACCAAAGGGAACATAAAACAGATTTTCCTAACTTATATTCCACCAAGGGTCGTTAATTTCCCATGGTGGAATCTCAAGATATGAGGGAAAATAGATGAAACCCTAGGTAATGGCACAAAATGGGGACAACAGTTAGTAAAATGGGAATATCTTGAGTTGTAGAGAAAATTAGAACCTCATTCCAAGTGCAAAAGAAAGAAGATTCACAAAGCTATCCAACCATACTAGATATCTGTACTTATATGTGATCAACTTGACCAATGAGCTAGTGTTTTTCATGAGTTCAAGTATAATAATCTATCTTTTGTTATGATTGAGTTCAATATTTTAGTGTTCTTGTTGATTAATTTTGATTTGAGTCCATTTTCAAACATATTTGCAATAAAAGTTGTCTTGGTGCACAAATTGCAAAATTGCAAAAAAGTTGCTTAGCAACTTTTGCAATTTTCTTGACAACTTTTCAAAATACAACTTCCAACGGCTAAAACTGACCAATGGTTGGTTAAATCAGTTGTAAATAGCCTATATAGGCTTTATGAATTCGCAGAGGGAGATATATAGTGGTTTCAATTGTATTTTCTTTCAAGAATCAATAAAATTCTTGTTGTTCCAACACTTTTCTCTTATTTTTCACGTGTTGTATGGAATCCACTAATTGGGGGATGAATCTTCTACACTGAAAAGTTGGAGTTACCTATTTAGAAGGTTTTGGATTTGATTTGAAGAATTTATCATTTTTTTGGCAAAAGTTATCAAATTTTGTTCCTTGCTGGTCTGTGAAACCCTTATTTTGAGGGTTTGGACAATAAAATGCCCCTAACTTGGGATTCCACCAGTGGATTTCTCTCTTCTCTAGTATGGAGCAAGTTAGGGTTGTATATTATCTGATTTTTACAATTTTGGAGTAGGAGGACAAGTTAGTGAATTTTGGAAGGAAGCCCTAGGTCAAATATGTACATGTATTTGACCTTGTTTTGGAGAGATTAGAGTGGATAGAATGATGGAAATAGTTTGAGGACTTGGTTTCAAAAAAAAGTGCCCTTTTTTTAGCCTAAATAATAACCTAGAAGTGAAGATTTGATTTCATGCACCCATTCTTGACCATTTTCCTTGAAAACCAAGCCTAAAGTGGCTAATTAGGCCTGAGTAATTGGTGTTGGTTGGGATATGCTAGAGTGGAATTGGTCTCTAAAACTTTGGAGTTTGTTAGAGCTTGGAAAAGGGTACTTGAATCAACATTTTATTCCCCAGGTCCTTTGATGAGTTTTAGAGTTATTGGTAAAAATCAGTTTTAGGAGACCTAATAGGCTACTAGGTCTAAAATTGCAAGTTGAGTTGTGGGTTTTTGGGAGTACAACCAGTGGTTGATTTTCCTTATTTGTGTTGAGACTAAGTTGTCCCAAGCCCTTGCTAGTGGTGGAAAATCCTAGAACAAAAAAATCCTCATTTTTCCCATTTTGACTAATCAGTGTGTGCACGTGATCTCCATGCATGCATGCCTATCTACCATGATCCAACTCTTCATCGTGGTGCAGGTCACCAAGACAAATTTTCATAGAAATAGGTTAAATGATGTAATATTGAAGAGTTAAGACCACATGTAAGGTCAAATGAATCCTTGGTGCCATTATAAGCTAGGATGTCATTTGAACCAAAGGTCATTTTTTTGGTCAATCTAGGTTGTTTTAGGTGGGAATAAGGAATTTGTAGTTCCCTAGGAGGTTTTAGGCACCTTAGTAGTCATTTGGCATGATTTAGAAGCATAGGTGGGCAATTGGGACAAAAATTGTCAAAAGAGCAAAGAATTGCAAAAATGCAAGAAAAGTTGCTAAACAACAATTTTTGCAAAATAAGTTGTCAAACTGTAAGGGAGTTGTACAATCCTCCAAACCATTCAAAAAGTGGTTGTGACCATTGGAGGACATCTATTTAAGGTTTCCACAAGAGGAGAAACCCATTGTACGGATGGGTGAACAACAAACATTGAATAAAACTCAAAATTTCTGCCTTTTTCTATGTTGTTTCAAATTTGTATGCCCTGTATGGATTGGTAGGACTGAAAGTTTGGTATGGTTGGATAGAGGATTGAGTTAGTGTTCCATTGTATTTGGTTTGAAGTCTTTATCTTATCTACAACAAAAATTACATCAATTTTTGTAGAGGTGGTTAAAGGGTGTCTAAAGAGGTGAAAAGATAGTGTGGCCCTTTGCAAAGTTTGGGAGTTTGATCGAGAAAGCTAGGATTAGCCCTATTAGAAATGTTGGTAACAATTATGCAAATCAGTTGTTGGGGGTTTGAGAACTTTAAATTTGGTTTTTTTTGAGAGATTAGGTCCATAGAAACCTTTTCTATCAGGAAATTTGAGTTCTAAACCCATCTAGGAAGAGTTTGCCTTTTTAGGCCTATTGGAGAAGGCGAGTCCTTAAGAAGTTGTGATGATCTAAGTCAATTGACAACCCTAGGTTTGAGGGTTGGGAATGCAGAGTGGAGTCCACTTGCAAGGTAGAGTATACCTTTTTTAGAAGCCCTTTGGATCAGTCTGCAACCTTTAAGGAAAGTTAAGATGATGTTTGGAAATTGGAATGCATTTGGTGCTTTTGGTTGCAAGCTCTGCATCACTAACCCTCTTTCTTTTCTTGGCAATGTATTACAAATTTGACAATTTCATGCTTCCCTTTCATGCTTCGGGTTTGTGGGAGAAGATGGGGTCTATGATGCAGAGGTGACAAGGGAATATGGTGGATCAAAGGTCCAAATACAAACTCAATCAAATGCACAATTGAATCTAGTGACCAAAAGTGTCTTCAATAAGTGAAATGGTAAATTATCCACCAACAAGTCTTATGATGTGATCTGATAGCCTAAAATATGCAATCCAAGGTACTTGAATAGGTTTCAAACTTTCTTCAATGGTTTAGACACCAAAACTTCAATATTCCTCAAACTAGGCCTAATAACATGCCTTGTAGCCCTGCAACAACACTTACAAGGATTTTTCTTCAACTTTTTCCAAAACACTAGGCAAATAAATTATACATTTGAGTACCCTTTATGGATTAATTTAAAATACCAAAAGGATAGGGTAGGTTTCTTTGGAAGGTATATGACTATTTTCACTGTTTCTCAGATTTTTAAGGCCTAATTCTCATGCATTTACAAAGGAAGTGCTAACCATTCTAACTCCTTGGCTCCAAATATTTTCATAGTGTCATAAATAGGTTCAAATCAAAGTAATATGAAGTCAATTTGACTCCAAGAGGTTTCTAGGTACCAATGCCCAAATTGTGGCCTCGAAACCCTTAAATTTAGGACTTTCTCAATGTCACACTTCCCAAAGTTTCCTGGAACACCTTGTATAAAACATGTCTATACACATTCCATCATAAAATAGTTCCCTTTTTTGGCCAAAACTCTCTAACCTTCAGCCTATCCTCCAAATTCACTTAGTTTCTTAGTCTTCTGTATGGTGATCACCACATAAATTAATCAAACTTGCATTTCCAAGATTAGTAAGATACTATACATGTTAAATTGATATTATGTACATCAATAAGATGCCATTCTATGAGAATCAGAGTGCGATATTCATAGAATAACATTCATAGTGTGAAATCTACACAAAACTGTCTTAAAATTAAAATTTCCAAAGACTAAACAGTACCAAAATGATTAACAGTGACTATAGTAGGTTTTTTAGAACATGAAATAATTCAAAGAGATGAAATATGGATGATCAAAACATTGTCCAAGGCAATCCAATCAATAAGAACTTTGAATCATATCAAAAACCCCTTTAACTTTGCAAGAAATCATAATTTTTTTATTCAATTTGTTGTAGCGGTCCCTACCATGGATTATATGCTTGTACAATGGATTTGTGAAACATTTAATAAACTCCTATCAACTACCCCAACTGATCCAAATTGGTTGGATGGTTTAATTTGGCTTAAAATAATAAAGAACTAATTCCCTCCTAGATGTCCATGACTGTTATAATTTGAAAATTCAAATTTATAACTTTGTAACTTTTGAATTTTTGAAATTGCTAAGTGATGAAACTTTACCAAATCATTTAAATGGACTTATTAACCTATTAAAAAGACTAGTTTATCCTAAGGACCCTAGGACCTAAATTATCCTTATTTAAGGTATTTCTACCTATTTCCCTAGATACTAAATGCCCTATAGGTCTTAAGGACTCAAGGTTTATAGAAACACCAATGAGTCTCAAGCCTTTACAAATGGGCTGATATCAACTTGAAACTAGTCCTAACATTCTAAAACATTATAACCTCCATCATGAGCCACTGAGGAAGGTAGTGCTATGAAGGATCACTGCAATGTCTTGTGAAATGCCTTGTATTGTCTTTGTAGAAACTATTTTTAAAGGTGATGGTTATGTTAAGCAATCTGAGAAGTTTCCAATACCTATGTATGTCCTTAATATATTTTTGAAGTGAAGCCTGACTCCCAAATTCTACTAATCAGTGCATGCACATGATCTCCATGCATTCTACATTTTAGGATAAATACGTCAAATGCATACTCAAATTTAGTTTAAAACCAAAAATGGTATTTTGGAGTTTACATACCAAAGGTTTTTCATTTGAACTCCTTGCACCTATATCTGATGATATCCCTATTTGGTCCTGATCTATTATAGTTTTCACTTCCTTAGCTCCCTTAGATTTTCTTCCACTTCCATTTGTAGGTGTGTTTGTAGATGCAACTTCTTTACACTTTTTGATTTGTCCTCCTTCAATTACAAACCAATATTACAATCACATTAAATGCTGGAACAAAATCAAGAAATACAGTAAAAGTTGTTAACATAGGAACCATTTTATGGAAGAGTAAATTGATTGTATGTATACTTTTAATTCTTGTCAAATTCATCAATAAAAATTTTATATCCTAAAATATCAAAAGTTCCATTTGTTTTCAATAGACCTAAATAGTCTTTTGGTTCTCTCAACTTATACATCGGCTAAATAGCATTATCCTTAGAGAGAACTATATCTGTAACTGCCCCATTATCATCAGATAGAGACCTGTTTTCCTTCTTACTTTTTGATGATTGTGATCCTCTGCAATCCCAGGCATAAGATGATTAACACACAATGGTACTTGAACAAAAAGCACTAATAAAAATTGAGGATGTGAATTGATAATACCATTTCGCAGATGATTTTGGCATCTCACCCTTTATCACTGGTGCTTCGACTTTATTAGCCCTCTTCTTTGGTGACCTGCAAATGAAGAATTAGCATAGTTTATGTAGAGAGTGAATGATATAGTTTGTTCAATTATAAGTAGAGATGGCACCCTAAGTGATGCAGAGGTCAGTGGTCAACCAATGATTTGATGTAGAAACAACTAACTATCCCTTTGCTTTGAAACAATGCCCTTATATCTTCCTCAAGTGTAACTAAAACAATGACCCAACCCACTCAATCTTTTATTAGAGGATAATCATTCAAAAGGCTTAACCCATTGAATTCCACACCTTTGGATCCACAAGACTAACTCCACTTCCAAACTTCTTCAAGCAAGGAAGTTATCCAAGTTGCCAAAAACACCTACAAACTCCATATGACTCAAAATAACTCCAAATATGCAAAGGCCTTAACCAAGGGTTAAATAAGACTTTTATGAGTTATATAATGTGTATTCAATTGGATTTAACCATCCACTTGGCTAGACCCAACTCCCAATGCCTAATTCTTCCAAGGTGTCTTAAGAGACCTAATTGACAAATTAGGAGCCCTCCAGCAACACAAAAGTCTAAATAACTTAAACTTTATCCAAAGCACTTGACATGATAATTACATTTTTGGACACCCTTTTCAAAGTACTAAAACATATCAAAATCTTTCATATGATCATTTTTGGTGCAAGGCACTCAAGGTCATCATGGGGCATTCCACAAGGAGCTTGCACTACACCACCTTCCTAAAGGATTCATGAGCAAGACAATAAGGTTTTAGGATGTTAGAAATAATTTCATGATGTTATAAGCCCATTTGTAAAGGCTTGAGGCTCATTTGGTAATTCAATAAACCATGAGTCCCCAAGGCCTATAGAGAATTAAGTAATTAGTTAATAGGTGGAAACACCTTAGATGAGGTTAATAAGGGTCCTAGAATAGTTTAGAGGTCCTAGGTAGTCAATTTCAATAAAAATTGCAAATGCAATAAAAAGTTGCTATGCAACTTTCAAAAATTGCTAATCAATTTTTGCTTAAAAGTTGCATATTGCTAATGGAGGAGTTTGAACCGATTATAACTATTCCCTAGGTATTTGATTGGTCAAACATGCTTATAAATTTATGATCCAACCTTCCCAACAGAACAGGTTGGTTGATGTATAGATTTTTGTTGATTTTAATAAAATTTATTGGTTTTTGGGTTTAAAATTGCTACATTTTCATTTTCCCACATGTTGTACAAATTGGGAAGGGTGGTTCAATAGTTTGAGGAGTAAATTGGTTGAGTTCCCTATCTAATGCACTTGGTTTGAACTTGATTGGTGATCTCTATCAAAAGTTACAACATTTTCTTTCAAAACTGCCCAGAAACCCTAGGTTCAGTAGGGTTTTGTGCAAATGGACGTATAGATCATGACTATACGGTTTAAATGGCACAAAACCCAATGAAAATGGAAGCCCTAGGAGTGTACTTTCATATCCAAAAATTAGGAGTTGAAAAACCAAAGGGAGTTAATTTTGTTTGCAAGCCCTAGGCCAAATATTTGTATGTATTTGGTCTAAAATTGAAGGAATCTGATTGTTGGAGTTGTGTGTGAGGGAAAGTAACCAAATAAAAGGTGGATTGGCAGTTTCCTAATTACCCCTTGGAGTTTTGAAGACCTAGTTCTTGTCTATGCACCCATTTCATTAGTCTTCCTTTGAAAACCAAGCCTAAAGGGGCCCATTTAGGTCTATGTACTTAGGCAGATTAGTGGAGTGCTGGAATATATTGGAATTTGATTGTTTGGGATATTTTTGGGGTTATCAAACACTTATTATTTCCACCCTTAGAATAGGTATTGGATGTGTGGTTATGTCAAATGCAACAATTTCTCACCTTTAGCCATTGTAGCCCTATTTGTGAATAGGTTGGTGGAGCTTGCATGAAAGTTGGAAAAGTGTGTTTAGGGATTGGATTGTTGTTCTTGAGGTTGATATAGGTGTGTTGTAGTTAGTAAAGGGTGTTTGAAACACTTTGGAGTCATATTTGCATACTTGGTGATTTGAGAGCATTGTCCTTAGACTAAGCCTTCCACTGTTGCACTCTGCATCAATTTTGGACCAACAACCCTATTTCTGACTAATGCCCTATTTTTGAGCATGAAAATGGCTAATTTAACAAAGAAAATCCCAATATAGTAGACTCCCAGACCTTGTAACTTTGAACAATCATCATTCATGGCATAAAATGCCCAATTCCATAAGCAATCTATCCCAGACCTACTAGAACCCCAAAATCCCAAATTACCTTCTTTCAAACCCTCAAATCTAAGGTATCACCAATATCACCCTTCCCCAAAATTCTATATCAAATTGGTTGATCATAAACCTTTACATTGGTCATATAAGATGATCCAAATCACAAAATACTCCTTTCACATGGCTAGAACTCTCGTTGTTGTACCTAACCACCATTTCTGTGCCGATTTCTTCACTATTTCAGACTGTGATCACATTCCCATCCATTTCTCTGCGTATAAAATTTTAGATTTATATAATAAAAGGTTAATCATTTCCATTTCATGGTCTCAGGGACCTTGATCCCATGAAATGGATCTTCTACATTAAAGAGATCAGTATAATTGTTAGGTAAAAGTATTGAAAATTGTGACTATTATGTGGATGTGCAAAACAATGACTTTGATTAAGTTTTAAAACATTCAAAAGGAATTGGAAATTACCGCTAGGTCTTACTCAATCCATTTGAAATTCTTCTCAACTTAGAATATTTGAAAAGACCCCCCAAGAAGTAATCAAAGTGATGAAAAATTGCATTTAAATATTTGAATTTTAATATAAAAAAAAGTAATCATAGCCGTTTGTTTTTTAATATTTGAATTTTATAAATAAAAAAATGGATTTAATTTGATATTTAACCCTTATTCTAATACCTTGTTAATGAGCTACCAAATATTGAAACTACACTCAAATCCAATATTTATAAGGATAAGGAAGTATTAGTCTTGTAGCCAGGAAAATGAGCTCAATAAACACTTTTGAGATGGTCATCTCGTGATGATCATGGATAAATCATTTCTAGGTTCTCTTAGTTGTTTTAGAATATACTAACTATATTTCATATTGATCAACTCTAGAAAGAAACTAATTTGAAAACAATGATTTTCTGCGATGCTACATCAATAATTTAAGAAAGGACACATGAGAGTGTCTTGTTTTAAAATTTGAACCCAAAAGACATAAGGCAATAAAAATTGTAAGAAGGAACATAACCAAATAAATGTAATATCCTTTTTTGTTCTTTTTAGGGCATCTAAAGGACTGATGTCCTACTTGGTTACAAGTAAAGCACTTACTAGTGAACATACTAGGCCCTCTTCCACTAGACCTTCCTTTGCCATTGGATCTTCTGCCCCTAAATGTCCCTCTATTAGCAGACTCACTTTCAACATTTGAACCACTAAATTCCTCCTGATTTTTATTAAAAGATAAAAGCATGTTAGTCATAATATCATTATTGGTAACAATGTTCCAAATGCAAAGAATTATTTGTTTGAGCTTCTAGCAATGATCAAGTGGCTTACTGAATGGCTTGATGAATCTTGGAAACTTCTCCCATTGTATCATTTCTTTCACTAGTTTGAAGTTTCTAGTTACATGCACACAATTACGACTTTACATCACCAAGAATTCACATTCTAACAATTTCATGTTCTTTCATTACATTTTGATCTAAACAACAAATTCTAGACTTTCACTTATTCAAATGACTAATTTGAAAATGGGTCCTATTAAAGAATCTAATATAAATTTAAATAATGTATCTAGATTCTAAAAAAATCAAAACATAAAATCTATGATTTAAACTTATCTCATCACTTACACATCATAACAATATGGTCCACCTTGTCATGTGGACAGTCTTAGGGGAGAGGTTGCAACATTGTATTTGGATCCAATTGATCACTCTTTCTCTCTCTCCTTTTCTCCCTATTCAATCTAATGAGCCAACTAGATCTGCTCTACATTTTAATGTCTCAAGTATTACCTCGTGGTCTAACTCATGAACTTTACAAAGAATCTTATTATGTGGTTTTCTACCATATTTTATCAAGTGGACATTTGATGCGACAACAAGGTTTGAATAATGAAGAATCTTCCTCTCTATTTGCCAATCCTCGAATAACCACAAGTTAGGGTTCTTCATAGAATATCATCTAAGCCATGTGCCAATTACAACCACCACATCGACATGGTACTCTAAACCTTTACCATCTATAACCAAGTGATCCAATTTTTGTTTGACTTGGACACAATGACACAAATAATAATCTATCCCTTCTTCATTGTCTTCAGTTGCAATAATAGCAAAAACATGGCCTACAGTGACAAATGTACAAAATGTAGTCATTAATTTAGAAAATACTTAGGTAAGAGTTATAAAGTTACATATTGAAATTACAAAGATATATAAATATATATATTACTAGGTTGCACTAGATCAGAAAAATGGTCAAAGTCAATAGATGAATCCATCTCTACCATTTCCAGTGCTTGTGGGGGATGATAGGTGTCACTTGGGTCCAAAACTTGTATATCTCATTTGTCCACTAATTCAGTCAACTCACACTCATCCCAATTTTCCTCTACACATGATGGACAATAGCATGTCATTTTTTGTGTGTGGATACTCCATGAAGCTGCATTAGAGCTTCTAAAAGAGTGAAACTCATTGGATCCTGTTAGTGTGCAACAATCCTCATATGGTGCAATGTTAGTATTATCTATCAACCAAAAAATCCTATGAATCGTAGACTCACCTTCCTTACCTAGACCCATTGTAGTGTTACACCACTAGATGATTGATTTTGTATCTATCAATATTGCTCCATCTTTGTACTTTAGTTCTTCATGAGGTAAGGTTCTTTTGATGCATGGGCCTACACCATCGTGCTCTCCCTTTTCCTGACTAGCCTCTGTGAAATTCCACATATATTGAATACTACACAACCTGTGCATCTTGCTCAACCAATAGAACATCCGTGCATTCTTGAATTGAGATGCCCAATTGTCTAACCAAATAATGTGCTAACAATATGTTATGCCCCTGTTAGCCAAATCTCCATAAAATAGTTGAAAAAAACCTTGTACAAACTCCATAGAATGTGATCGATCATTGTTGATGTAAAAATGGTACTCCCTCAAAATCTTCTTGTCATCCTCTGTACTTGTAGGTGAATGCATGAATGTTATGTGAAAAAATATGGAAACTTTTTGAGAAGTACAATACTTTTTTTGCACCTCATTTTGTGGTTGTAGTGTGTAGTTCTCTGCAAAGTCTACAATTGAAACAATGGTATCCAATAGAAATGTATCCTCGCACAACTTAAATTGCAAATCCAACCATCGAGCTCTATGTGTATGCCTTGCATACTCATAAATAATTTTTTCATGAAAAATCTTCATGAAGTTATACACTAGAATCTTTTCAATGACTAAATCACATCTTTTACGAGCATATGTCACTGTCTTAAATTTTTTGTAATCTACTATTTCATTTCCAATTGCATGTGTACTATCCATATGTTCACAAGTTGATAAAAGTTGCAAAGAACCACAAAATAAGCATGTACCATCCAAGCATGATGTCTTGTAAAATTGTTGGCCATCCCCTATTTCACATAAAATGTTGGATATGAATTCCCTTGAAGATCTTGGTGGCTCATTCATGTCACGATCTTGCAAAACAAACTCAGAATGCAAAAACACACATATATGCCTAAAAACATCAAAATGGTCAAAAAATTCAATATGTATCCTACAACAAGAAGTTGTATGTGTGTGATTTATCTTGACATAAAAAGGTTTACCCATCTCAAAAAAACCTTTGACTTATTCAAATTTGAGGATACATACCAATAAATTTTGCAAAAACTTGTGTCTGAGTTGAGTCCAAAAAATGTTTTGCATGTGGGTCACGATTTTGGCTACCAATCCTCCTTACAACATCTCTTTGATTAGGAGAAACACGTGTGTTATTTTTCCAAAAAATTTCGATCAATGATTTCAAAGTTTCACTAATTTCTTTATCCATTCATGGTAGTCTACCAATAAATGTCCACAACTCATTTTTTTTTGGATCTTCCAATCTCTCATACCTTAACATGACTCTCCTTAGAGTACCTCTACCAATTTTTAATGTTTTTCTTGTCTTTCTCATGAGTCAAGCTTTATTCATTTGGCTACTTACTATTGTCGATGTAAGTACTCATATTGTGATATTACTATCTTTGGTGCGTGATTTAGAACCCACTTTGTCATAAGCACTCATTAGATTCTTTACAATGCTTTTTTCATATGAATCGTCCATTGTTCTTAGCCCAGGAATCTTCATGATAGGCCTAAATTTAAAATTTATCATCATTTAAACAAATAATTAGCATTGACTTGTAATATTTAATTCTTCAAAAAATAATATTCACATACAATTAACTTTTCTTTGACGAGTATGCTTGCTAATCTTGTCAAACATTGATTTCAAAATGTTAGTATCAATATCAATCAAATATTTTGGTCTTCTAAAACAAATTCTAGAAGGTATTATAATCTCTTTCATTCCCTCAACATTTTGAACATCAACATAAGGTTGTTTGTATTGTGTACCTTGAACCAAAGATGATGTGCCTTGGAAATAAGTTGCAAAAGATGGAATATCACCTACTTGATGTGTTGATGTTGTGTCTTCAACATGACATGATGGAGTGTGTACATTTTTAGATCTACAAATTAGTGTCTCTTCAACATGAGAGGATGATATGACTCCAACATTGGAAGATGGTGTAGCTTCACAATTCAATTGTCTTCTTGAGCATAACAGTCTCATTCATTCTCTTTGTCTTTCCAATTCTTCATCTTTGTTTCATTGTATCGGTGGTTCTTCATCCTCTTCAAAAGTCAACTCTTCATTATTGCTTTGCAATTTTCTTTGTTCACGTAGTAGTTTCATTTTATCTCTTTTAATTGCCAAATCTCTCTTGCTATCTTCATTTGTTTGAGTTTTTGATTTCTTCCTTGGCATGATGATGATTTCTACATTTCAAATTATTCAAACATCTGAATTACTTACTATGTGTAAATTACAAATCTTTCAAATACATATAAAATTTACAATTATTTGAATGAATACACAATATATATCAAACAACTTGTCAAATTTCTAACCATTTCAAAATAACATTTCATTCAAATATACAAATTTCAATGAATTCACTATATATTAAACAACATGTCAAATTATAATCAAATATGTATTTATATATCAACAAACAATATTTAAAAAGGATTGCACTAAACTTTTGTATACAAAGAATATTTAAAAAGTCTTCAAATCGTGTATCCAATGATTTAATTTGGTGTTTGCGAGCTTCAAAAAGTCTTCAAACAGTGTTTGCTATGTTGAAACCCATAATTTTTGTCAAAAAATAGAATGCACAATAGACTAAAAGCAGCGAATGGATGAAATGGGACCCAAACTTTCTTTTTTACCATTTTTGGGTGATTTGACATAGTGCGTAGGCACTATGGTGCATACACACTATAAAGTGCATACGTACTATGTGAAAACACATCTCTCCCTATTCCACCATCCCCCATCCCATACTCTCTCTCTCCTCTCCCATCCCCTACTCTCTCAGTCTCTCCTCTCCCATCCTCTACTCTCTCTCTCAGTCTCCCTCTCCTACTCCCTCTCCCATCGCCTACTCTCTCTCACTCTCCCTCTCCTACTCCCTCTACCATTGCCTACTCTCTCTCCCCCATCCCCTACTCTCTCACTCTCTATCCTCTCGCATCCCCTACTCTCTCTCCCCTCTCCCATCCCCTTCTCTCTCTCTCTCTCTCACTCTCTCACTCTCCCTCTCCCATTTCCTACTCTCTCTCACCCTCTCTCCTCTCCCATCCCCTATTCTCTAGATCTCTCACACACACTCCCATCCCCCCCCTCTCTCTCTCTATCCCACTGCCTACTATCTCTCTCTCACTCTCTCTCCCTCTCTACTCTCTCTCTCCCATCCCCTACTCTCACTCTCTTTCCCATCCCCCTACTCTCTCACACACTCTCTTCCATCCCTTACTCTCACTCTCTCTCTCCGATCTCGTTCTCTCTCTCTCTCTCTGCTACCTCCTACTTTCTCTCACACTCTCCCATCCCTTGCTCTCTCTCTTACACACACTCCCATCCCCCCTCTCTCTCTCCCTCTCCCACTCCCTCTCCCACCACCTAGTCTCTCTCTCTCTCCCATTTGCTACTCTCTCTCTCTCCCCTCTCCCACTGCCTACTCTCTCTCTCACTCTCACTCTCACTCTCTCTCTCTATCAATCTCATTCTCTACTCTCTCTCTGCCACCCCCTACTCTCTCTCAAATTTTCACACTCTCTCCCATTCCCTACTCTCTCTCTGCCACCCCCTACTCTCTCTCAAATTTTCACACTCTCTCCCATTCCCTACTCTCTCTCTCTCTCTTACACACATTTCCATCCCCCTCTCTCTCCCTCTCCCACTCCCTCTCCCATCGCCTACTCTCTCTCTCTCCCATCCCCTACTCTCTCGTGAGATACTCTCTCTCTCCCCCCTCTCCCATTCCATACTCTCTCTCTTTCACACACATGCACTCCCATCCTCCTCTCTCTCACTCTCCCTCTCCCAATCCATCTCCCACTACCTACTCTCTCTCCCTCATCCCCTACTCTCAATCTCTCTCTCCCATCTTGTACTCTCTCTCTCTCTCTCCCCATCCCCTACTCTCAATCTCTCTCTCCCACCCTGTACTCTCTACCACCCCTACTCTCTCTCACACTTCCTCTCTCTCCCATGCCCTAATCTCTCTCTTACACACATTCCCATTCCCCCCATCTCTCCCTCTCCCACTCCCTCTCCCACTGCATATTCTCTCTCTCCCATGCCCTACTCTATCTCTCTTACACACACTCCCATTCCCCCTCTCTCTCTCCCTCCCACTCCCTCTCCCACTACCTACTATCTCTCTCTCTCACTCTCTCCCTCTCTACTCTCTCTCTCCCATCCCCTACTCTCACTCTCTCTTTGCCACCCTTACTCTCTCTCACACTCTCACACTCTCTCCCATCCCCTACTCTATCTCTCTTACACACACTCCCATTCCCCCCCTCTCTCTCCCTCCCACTCCCTCTCTCATTGCCTACTATCTCTCTCTCTCACTCTCTTCCTCTCTACTCTCTCTCTCCCATCCCCTACTCTCACTCTCTCTTTGCCACCCTTACTCTCTCTCACACTCTCACACTCTCTCCCATCCCCTACTCTCTCTCTTACACACACTCCCATCCCCCCTCTCTCTCCCTCTCCCACTCCCTACTCTCTTTCTCTCCCATCCCCTACTCTCTCTCCCGTCTCCCATTCCCTACTCTCTCTCTTTCACACACACACCCATCCCCCTCTCTCTCCTCTCCCATCCCCTACTTTGTCTCTCACTTACTCTCCATCTCCCACTTCCTACTCTCTCTCACTCTTACTCTAACTCTCTCTCTCCCTCTCTACTCTCTCTACCACCCCCTACTCTCACATTTTCATACTCTCTCCCATCCCCTACTCTCTCTCTCTCTCTCTCTCTCTCTTACACACATTTTCATCTCCCCTCTCTCTCCCTCTCCCTCTCCCTCTCTCTCTCTCCCATCCCATACTCTCTCTCTCCCCCCTTTCCCATTCCCTACTATCTCTCTCTCTCTCTTTCACACACATGCACTCCCATCCTCCTCTCTCTCACTCTCCATCTCCCACTTCATCTCCCACCACCTACTCTCTCCCCCATTCCCTACTCTCAATCTCTCTCCCCCATCCTATACTCTCTCTCTCTCTCTCTCTCTCTCTCTCTCTCTCTCTCTCTCTCTCTCTCTCAATCTCTCTCTCCCATCCTATACTCTCTCTACCACCCCTACTCTCTCACACACTTCCTCTCTCTCTCTCCCATTCCCTACTCTCTCTCTCTTACACACATTCTCATTCCCACCTCTCTCCCTCTCCCACTCCCTCTACCACTACCTACTCTCTCTCTCCCATCCCCTACTCTCTCTCTCCCCTCTTCCATCTCCTACTCTCTCTCTCTTTCACACACACCACACACTCCTATCCCCCCTCTCTCTCCTCTCTCATTCCCTACTCTCTAGATCTCTCACACACACTTCCATCCCCCCTCCTCTCTCCCTCTCCCACTCCCTCTTCCACTGCCTACTATCTCTCTCTCTCTCACTCTCTTCCTCTCTACTCTCTCTTCCTTATCCCTTGCTCTCTCTCTCTCTCCCCTCTCCCATCCCCTACTTTCTCTCTCTGCCACCCCTACTCTCTCTCACACTCTCACACTCTTTCCCATGCCCTACTCTCTCTCTCTCTCTCACACTCACATCCTCCTCTCTCACTCCATCTCCCACTACCTAATCTCTCTGCCATCCTGTACTCTCTCTACCACCCCTACTCACTCTCTCACACTTACTCTCTCTCCCATCCCCTACTCTCAATCTCTCTCCCCCATCTCGTACTCTCTCTTTGCCACCCCTAATCTCTCTCACACTTCCTCTCTCTCCCATCCCATACTCTCTCTGCCACTCGGGCTACTCTCTCTCACTTCCTCTCTCTCCCATCCCCTACTCTCTCTCTCTCCCCTCTCCCATCCCCTATTTTCTCTCTCTATCTCTCTCTCTCTCTCACACACACAACCATCCCCCCTTTCTCTTGATCTTGCTTTGCATCTCTTCTTCTTTCTCAATGCACTATTTAGGTCTCAATAGTGCATGCACACTATAGTGTGCACGTGCTATTGAGACCCAGATTCAAAAGCTTTAAATAGTGCGTGTGCGCTAGAGTGTGCACACGCTATTCAAAGTTTTGCATTAAAACCAAGCCTATGGCTTGGTTTTTCCTTGGAGATCCAACCCAAAGGTTTGGAGTTTATAAACAAGTTTGAGATGTGTTTTGTTGCAAACATACAAAAAATGATTGATTTTTCTTGTGTGCTCTCCTTCAAGATTCCTCTTGTGTGGGCATCAATAAGATTAGGTTACATGATATTGTAGATCTTTGTGTTAGCTATATAACCATATAATTTATTTTTAATTTGAACTATTCCAAGTCTTTCATCTATAATTTCTTTTGAATTTATGTCCATTTTTTGTCAAAAACCACCATGTACTAATAGGGCTGTAGATTTTAGCTTGTTCATCAAATTTTGCAAGAACTTAGTTTTTTAGAAACTAGACTCCATTCTACACACTTTGAAAAAAAAAGGTTTTGATTTTAGATTAGTTTTCAATTATTTCTAGGGGGAGCACAAAGATATTTCACATTTTTGGGATGTGTATAGTTAAAAAATTCATAAAAAAATACACATTATAAAATTACCCGAAAAATCTGGGATAAACTGCATAGTGTTAACTTTTGACTAGAGCGATTAAAGAATTTTAAAGTTAAAATTTTAGGGGGGCCACACTTTTTACTGTGTTATTTTTTTTGGAATAAATAGTAGTGGCCCCCTTTTTTGAGGACCTAAAACTAAACCATTTTGAAAAAAAAAAAGTAGTTTAGAAACTAGATTCAAAGGACTGTGACTTTTTTTTTTGTCATATCTTAAAATTTTGAGTGTAACTATCTTCAAATTCTTGTTGAAGTTCAGAAATTGCTGATTTTAGGAAAAAGGTGTCCACTTATACCCCCCTTTTGGCACCACAACTTGGTGCACTTACCCATAATTATTGTAACTACTTGGTTATCTGCTAAATCATCAGTTTGGGTTGCTATATCCACTGTTGCAGTTTGTTGGTTTTTCTCTTTATCATCTATTTGAACTGCTCCATCAACCAACTATACTTATTCTATAGCAATTGCTTTGTCCACAACTTTCTCTTCAGCTACCATTTGCAACAATTGTATTTTTGGAGAGTAGTCTGTCATCCACTTATTGAAAAGTGTGTCATCTGGCCAGTTAAAACTCAATATCTCTTTCTCTCTCTTCAAAATATCTTTTCCTAATTTCTTTAGCTCAATAAAATCCTGCTTGAAAGAATCAAAGAATAATTGGGCTTGAACTATTTCTTCTATTATTCTTGCAAACTAGATTTAATTTTCTTTATTTACTGCTTCATTCATTCTAATAGTTAATAGCTCCTTCAACTCATTTCCCCATTCTTCTTTGTCTTTTACACAAGCTAGGTTTTTTAGAGCATGGGGAAATAAGTTAAAATCTTTTCTTGGATATCTTAAGAGGCAAACTTTCAATCTTCTCTATAGTACATCCCTCTTATGATCAAAAGTTAGCAGATCTTGTGTTTGATCAAAAATTTTCTCAATTTGATCATCAGAATTATCTATGAAAAAACTAATAGAGAGTAGTGATGACATCATCTCTGTTGATCCATTTATCCTTATGAAAACTCTACTAGATATAGATAATCCTCCTAGTAAGTTTGTCAATCCATAACATACATCCTCAAGATATCCTCCAAAACCTGATTCACTCTCTCTATCTAACCATCTATCTTAGGGTGATATGCTGAGGTGAGGTTCAACTACACTCCAAGATCATGTTGTAAAGATGTCCAAAATATGGATGTGAATATAGGATCCCTATATGAAATGATCTATTGGGGAATACCATGCGATCTCACAATTTCACACATAAAGACATTGGCAACTAAAGCCACTGTGTAGGATGAGCTCATCAGTGAGAAGTGTGACACCTTAGTTAGTCGATTAATAGTGACGAAGATAACATCATGTCATTAAGCAGTCATTGGAAATTCCACAATGAATTCCATAGAGATAATATCCTATTTCCATGAAGGAATAAGATTAGGCTATAGAAGCCTTGCAGGATGTTGGTCCTTTGTCTTAATCCTCTAGCACTCAAGGAACCTAGCAACAAAATTAATGATATCACACTTTATTCCCATCCAATAGTGTAACCATCATAAGTATACATGCATCTTCTTGACACCTAGATATGTCGAGTAACGTGCACAATGGGCCTTAGATAGGATCAATGTACGAAGCTCATCTAATAGTGGTACATAATTCCTCCCTGTATAACATAAAAGGTCATCTGACTCTAGGACATAGCTTGAAAATTTGTCCTCTAAAGGTTTTCTTGAATCTATCTCAAAGCTTACTTTCAGATAGCAAGTATCTCTAGGAAGTGCCTAAAGTATACGGCTCCTCAAATCCACACTAAGAGTCAATGCTAATGTCTCATGTCTTCGGCAACTCAAATCTTTGGCTACCACATTCTCTTGCCCTTGAATATACTTCACCTCAAAGTCATACTCACATAAAAACTACATTCATAACCTCTACCTAACATTCAGATTAGAGTACATGAAGATATACTGCAAACTATGATGGTCACTATGAAGCTCAAAATGATTCCCTAATAAGAAGTGTCTCCATCTGACTAGAGCATGAACAATTGTAGCTAGCTCAAGATCATGTGTGGGATAGTTCGACTCATGATCCTTGAGCTTGCAAGACTCATAGGGAATCACACATTCATCCTGCATTAGTATTGCTCTTATCCCTTCTAGGGAAGCATCCATGCACACCATAAAAATCACTCATTGGATCAGGTACTTCTAGAATTGGTGTGCTAGTCAAAAGGCCCTTGATCTTCTGGAATGCTTCCTCACAATTCTCTATCCAAATAAACCTCTACCCCTTTCTCTAGAGGGAATTGATGGGGTATGCAACTCTAGAGAATTTCTAAAGAAATATACGGTAATAACTAGTAAAACTCATGAAGCTACAAATCTCAGATATAGTAGTTGGTGTGGGACAATCTACCATCACCTAGATCTTCATAAGATCTAGTGAGATACCATCTCTTGAAATGACATATCCTAAGTATTGTACCTCAAATTGAAAGAATTTGTACTTCATTTAATTAGCATATAGTTGATTATCTTTAAGGTACTGAAGGACTAACTATAGGTGTTCCTAATGTTCTTATTGAGATCTAGAATATATCAATATGTGATCCAAGAAGACAAGTACAAAATGTTCTGAGTAAGATTAGAATACTCCATTCATCAAGCACATGAATAGTGATGAATCATTCATCAAACCAAATGGAACTGCTATAAACTCATAGTGTCCATAATGATCATGGAAGATTGTATTATATATGTAAGCATCGTGAATGCATAGCTGATGGTACCCTAACTTTGAGTCTATCTTAGAGAACACTTTGACTCCCTTGATTTGGTCAAACAAGTCATCTATCCTTGGTAAAGGGCTCCTATTCTTAATCATTACCTTGTTCAACTGTCTATAGTCGATGCACAAGTGTAACAATCCATCCTTCTTTCTCACAAAGAGAATAGGTTCTCCACATGGACACACACTCAATCTAATACACCCTTTAGACAAAAGGTTCTTTAGCTGTTGACACGATTCACTCAATTCCTGAGTGGTCATTTGGTAAGGAGCTTTAGATATGGGCTTTTCTCTTGTGATGAGGTCGATGCCAAAGTCAATTTCCCTCTTAGGTGGCATACCTAAGATCTGACTAGGAAAAACATTAATATACTCCTGTAGGAAAGGGTGATCTAGGGTCTTCTTCCTCAAGTTCACTCACAATAATGGTGAACACCTAACAACCCTTTCAGATGCTTTTCTTCAATTATATAGTAGAGATCATACTGAGGGATATGGGTCTCTAAATGTGTACAATCTCAAAGTCCTTACCCTAGTCATCCTTGCACTGAATAGTCTTCCTCCTATAGTCAATGTTAGCTCTATATGAGCTTGGCCAATCCATACCCAAAACTATGTCATACAAACCAAGGAGAATGACTCAAAGGTCTACTAAATTAATGAGTCCTGCTAGGTCCAACTTGCACTGTTGCACTAGAGAGTCTATGGCTATCCTAGCTCCCAAAGCTAGTTCCACTTGCCAACCTATGTCTTTATTAATCATCTCAAGCTCACACTTTACAACTATAGAGGGTGATGTGAAGGAATCTCTAGCACCTGAATCAAATAAAATAGAAAGGGGTGTACCTCTAATTGTTCATATAGTCTCAACTATGGTACCCTAGTGATCTGCCCAACAGTGATCTACTGCTACAAAAAAATCTATGTGATATCCCAACATCACCAATTGTAGGCTCAGATGTTGATGGCCTCTATCTCAAATACTAAGAAGTACATTGTGGAAAATTGGCTATAATATGCCCAAACTATCCACATGAGAAATAACTTATACCTCTAATAGAACCTCTCCCTACTGGAGGTGCACTAGATTGTTGATGACCATCTCTACTGGAAAAGGAATGGTTACTCTATGCAAGCTAACTATACTAATTATGCCTATTGTGCTGAGAGTTTTGGAAATTTTGAGAGTTGGAACCACCACCACCACTTTGTGCTAGAGGATAAGATACCTTCTATTGTTGGTGTTGTTGTTTTTGACCTTGATTGCCTTTGGAGAAAGGAGGCTTCCTATTACTACCTATGCCATAGTTTTATGTACCCCTGGACCATGATGGTACATGTCTACTAGTAGGTGAACCCACAAAACTACCATGTCCTAAAGTGACATTCCTCTCCACAAGTATGGCCTGAAAAACCACTTTCTTAAGGGTCTTAGGTTGGAATAACTTCACACCCCCAATGAAATATTTATTTAATTCCCATATAAAGTGTTGTACCATAAGTGGAAAATTTTCAGTAATCCTCATCTAGGGCATGAACTCAAAGAACTTCCACTCATACTCTACCATGATCAGGGTATATTGTCTCAAATTATGAGACTCGTCTACTCTCTACTGACTCCACTCTTCACGTAAAAATTTCTCATGTAAGTGCTCTATAAATAACTCCTATGTGATATTCTTCATATCTAGACCCTGCTTCTTCTCCTCAATCTTCCACCAAGTTTTTTCAAAGATCTCTAGGTGGATAATGACATACTTTACTTTGAAATTTGTGTCAAATTCTTGCATTGTAAAATATCTATCCAGAGAAATCAACCAATTCTTTGCATCGTACCCAATACTAGCTCATGTAAAAGCCTTAAGCTTGACTCTCAAGAGGTCATTCATCTGATTGGATTTGATAGCCTCTAGCCTATCTCCTATATGACCTCTCCTAGGACTTTTGGATCTTTGTCTCTCATCATTCCCTGAATGATGTGACCCTCCTCACTTAACCCTCTCCTAGTTACGTAGGTGCTCTAAAATAATCATCAATAACTGCATAGTACCAAGTTCTGTGGAGTCTACATGTTGTTCTCCACTATTCTCCTCCCTCTTCTCTTCCTGAACATGAATCTCATGACCAGTCACATGCATGATGATATCTTTTCCTCGCTCATGCCTCTACCTCAGCTGGAGCTACGACCCTTCATAGTTGATCTAGTCCCAGTCACCATCCTCCTACAACATCCAAGTAAGAACAACAAGATACTAACACAATCAACAAAGGTATAATACCTTAAGGCATAATCATAAGTAAATATGTTTTCATAATTAAATCAAGAATACTTAAAGTTTTCTTTTTTCTATGTTTAAGTATTCGAGTTTGGAGTTCAAGTTGTAATAGATAAGTATAGTTGTCCAACTTGTTTTAAGTTGAATAGTTCTCATCTAGTGGTGTTCTAATATACCTAGAGATCCCAATGTAGAAACTTAGGATCTAATACCAGATGTAATGCCCTACTAGGAAACCTAAGAGAAATTAACCTATAATGTCACTAAGTTTTCTATAATTTTTTTTTTTAAAGATTAAAATAATCAAGAGATAACATAGCAGAAGCAATGACTCGCATACATACATAAGAAATACAATAATAGTTACATCTCTCAAGGGTTTCATAAATTTTAATCACACATAAGTTTTAATAAGATTAAATATGATAAGTAAAAAAATTCCATGTCATAGAATAACCATAGGTATGAAATCACATGAAAGATTATACAAGTACATAAGATGTCACATGGAATAACTAGAATGCATAATCATCCTCTGTACAAGTTGTAGAGTATGTAATGCTAGAAAAATATACATCATGACAAGATATAACATCTCATAAAATCTGAAATAATCAAGTACAATATACAAGAATATTACCATAGAACATAATCACATGACAAGAAGAATATAACAACTGCACAAGGTACATCTAGCATCGACATCCAATTGTTAGATCTCAATGGTATGAGAAACACTACAACCTAACCTCTAGAACCTAAATGGACCACTCCCACCATCCTAAGGTGATATTCTCAAATCCCAAATGGATAACAATCCAAAATTCATAACAAGAATCTAGGTCAAGGAATGTTGATAGCAATCTATCTCAAAGGTACCAAGTGCAAAAGTAACATCTAATCCTAGAGGCAACAAAGGCATGTAGGAAACATAATGTACATAAGGGCAAGTGTCATTACATGAGTCAACTCTAAGGTTACCTTGGTAGTATCTCTTAGGACCCTGACCCCCTAGTGATTCTTTGTCACATCAATATCCTTTCATAGGGACAAGGTATATCAATGAAGAAAGATCGTAACCAAGCACCCTCACTACTCCCATCCTAGTATGTACTAGCACTCAAAAAATGGGTGAGGTGTCAAAATGACATCTTGTTAATTCATTTTAAACCCCATTAATTACCATGTTATTACTTATTAATACAACTTACAATGAGTTACCCAAGAAACCTCTTTAGGGTTCCGACCCCCATTGTAAGACACTTCCCAATATACACATGGATAACCTACCCTAAGCTCATATAAATGCATCTCATAAATAATCACATAACAACTCAATTCCATACAAGTGACTAGAAACTTCAAATATATCACATATCAAATACCCTCAAACAAATGGTAACGAGAGTCATGAAAAATGAGTCTACAAAGAATTGGTCATCATTACAATCATAAATCAAACACTTAAAATGTGTCACTTGGAAAAATAACTTAACTACCCACCTCTAGTACACAATCCTACTAGGTCAAACTGTTAGGTTTCCCAGAATTGGTCATAGGTCAAACATAACATCTCAATGTGCATTTAAATCAGTGTAGATATTCTACCATTTTGTTTTTTATATAATTTCATAGGGTCAGTTATTGATAAGGTTTTGAGTTTGTCTAGTTGATGAAAGTTTGCAAGTTTAGATTGACCAAAACATAAGTTTCATGTTAATATCATAAATGTGTCTATGTCTCCATGACTACGTGTTTAAAAGAGTATGATGATAACCACATGGCAACAAGATAATTATCTAACAGTTTACATCTAATTTCCATGCAATAACACTTTTCAAGGATTCAATTATAAGAATGAAATGTATTGATTATATTTAATGAATATATAATTTTGTGACAATAGCATTAGATTTGGTATCATTAGATTACAAGAAAAATTTAATTCAATTCAATTTAAGCATATTTCAAACTAAAATTAAATTTCAATTTAACTAAATCTCATTTAATATTAATTTTAGATCTATTTACTAAAGTTCCTAATAAATAAATTATAAAAACTAATTATAAAAAATAGTAATTTAAACACTTATCTTTTTTTTGTTTTCATTTTTTTGTATTTATTTATTTTTTTTATCCTTTTTTAAAAGAAAAAACTTTTTAAAAACTTTTTAAAAAAATGTTTTTTTAGAACCCCTAATGAGGGGTGTCACTGCGGCGGCTCTAGAAGCTCGCACGCAATGGTTGACTACTTAGGCAAACGATGTTATCTTGGGTAGCACACATACTACCTTGAGCAACACATTGTTTCCTTTGGTAGTTGTGGTAAGCTCTTGGCAGCCGCATGCGGCCAAGCCACAGGCATTGGGGGTTGGGGGTTATGGCCAACCTCGCAATGCAACTCAATTTTTATTATTATAAATTATTTTTTATAACATTTTTTAAACAACATAAAGAAAAAAAAAAAGTTAAAAATTTACCTTTATAAGTTATTATTTACTGTGGTAAGTTTTTAATTATATATATACATACATATATAGATTTATATATATACACACACATATATATTTATAGAATCTAGTCAAATAACTTGACAGAATAAATAATTTCAAGTAATCAAATTTGTTCAATTCAATTTTGGTTTTCATTTTCAAACCCTACCTAGGGTTTTGTTTTCTAAATTCAAATCTTCTAACTAGGGTTTTCAGATTGTAAATCTCACTGATATTCTCCAATCAAAAAATAATCCATTTTCCAATAAGGGTATTAGATTCTTTCTACCAGATTTATGAAAATGGAAGCAACGTAAATTTTCCAAAGATTTACCACAGTAATTTGCTCATTCTTACAGGCATGAAGAAGATAGAAGATACTTAGAGGAATTTCCAAAAGGATTGTTCAAATTCCTACCTCAGTCTAATGCTAGCAAAAATTCAGTGAAGCCCTGTGCCCACAAATTTCTTGTCTCCAAAAGCCCACAAGAAGATCCTCCTACCAGTACTCTCGTTGCTCCTCCTAAACCCATGTGTGTAGAAATGAGCTCTAATTCCCAATTAAAGGCCTCCTACCCTAGTTAGGGTTTCTTTGTTTTCTAATTGATCTCCCACTTTTTAAATTTATTTTATTCAATTTTGAATTACTAATCTCATGTACACTTAGTGCCTTTTTAGATAAAAATAATAATTTATTTTATAATTCCACTTTGCTTAATTTACCGAGTCTTAGAAACTATATTTAATATTTTAATCAAATAATAATATTTAAAGATCCTCATTTAAATAGAACTTCTAATTTTATTATTGTTACAATATAATTGTGCCAAAAAAAAATTATTTTTATTTTTTTTAATAATAAACATAGTTATTTAATTCTAGAGTTAGACCTTTAATAAGGTCTTTTAAATTCCCTTCTATTTTTTAATTTTTGAGTTAATTAAATATAATATAATGATATTTTCCTTTCTATGGTTTTTCCATTAAATTGTTCATTTAATTAACTCTTGAGGTTGATTAATGATACCTAAACCACAAGGACCACTTACTCCAAAGAATTATGGCAACTAGATGGACATAAAAATTCAAACTCAAGGCTTAAGTCATTGGATTCACATCACCTTGATGAACCTAGAAGGGTAGAGAAATCATATATGCATCCTTTACCAATGGAAAAATTAGCACGAGGTTGGGATATGGACTTGAAAACTATTTCCTCTCTTTACCATTGAGAAATTGTGATAGGGCATGCTCATCCTAGTAATTCAGGGAAGTTGATTTCTGGTACCTGCAACCTACATAAAAGCCAAGCATGTACATACGCATATATATAAATCTAAACTAAACCAAAAATGATAGGGAGTGGTACATCATGTAGATCTTGACTAGCAGGTGACTATGACTCCTTCCCCTAACCACATTAGAGATGTCAAACATAAAGTAAAACATACATGTACACCATACACATGCAAGTATGAGGTAAGTAACCATAAAACCACATATAAATCATCCATATAATTGTCATTATGAAAGCAATTGAAATCACTATATGAAGTATGCAAAACATCATCATCAAAAGAATAACCATGAACACATCAAATATCTGAGTATACATTTCTCATCATCTATGTAATCCAAATATGTAAATAGTATCAACCAAATCAGGTAACCAAGTACCACTAAAACACATCACATAACCATGAAAGCTGGCCTAAAAGAATTTGACAATATAACATTAAAAAAACTAGAGGTAGGCACTACAAATAATGTTTGTGTCATGTTTTAATTTATATTTTAAAGTTTATTCTTCATTTTTTAGCTTTTTAGTTTTTATAAGTTAAAACTTTTGTACATAGAATTTTTTAGTTTTGATGTGTGTGTGTGTGTGTGTGTGTAGAGTTATTTTTATTTCACATAGTATTGGTTTTTAACTATTTATCTAGAATAAGAAAAAATCCATTTTGAGATTATTGGTGAATCAATTTTTTTTAAATTAATTTTTTTGACATGAGAATTACCTTATATTTCATGTTGGTAGCCTAGTTCTAGCAATAGAAATTAATTATTAAAAAAGAATTATTATCTATAAATGTGTAATTTTATTTTTTTAAATACATTATTTACACGAGTAGTAGGAGAGCTCTTTTCGATAGATAAAAGACCTAAGCCTTGATACATCATAAAGTATATAGATACATCTGGATAAATAACTTTTAGCCCCAAGGTACATTTTCCCACCTTCCTTCTAGATCATTCCTTTCTTCTTCTACCTCTAATCAAGATGTATGTATAGTCTAAGCACTAGATCTTGCACTTATGTTAATGATAAAATTGAGAAAAAATCATGAAACATGAATACAAAAAGGACATAGAAATGAAATGTCAAGTACTAGAGTATTTTCTGTAAAAATATATGTATACATCTAATAAAGTGTAGTAGTCATTCCTTATCTAAGAAAACATATCTTAAGAAACATGATAATTAGTTTGTTACACTGAAGGGTGTTATGCCAACTTAGTGACAAAAATACAATACTAATTAACCCATTTTACTCTGCTGGCATAAAATGGGGGTAAAGATACTCCTTTTCATTCTAAATGTCCATGGAGTCTAAACTAGAAGATTCTATAACCTCCAAGTTACCCTCAAACTCATTTTACAAGGCTTCAACACCATCTACCACAATGAATTTATCTATCAAATCAAAATATCTTGGGATACAAGATGTAGGCAGTGGAAAAAGCTAAATAAAGAACCTTAAATTTCCCTAGGATAAAGAGACATAAACTATTGTGGAAATTCTTAAAAATATACACTATCCCTAATTCTGATAAAGTCCCTATATTGAAAATTTGACTTCTTATATCTGATCTTCTTTCATAGCTATATTATCTAATTCATTTGTTCTTTTATTGTCATCCTGATATATATGATTGATTGTGATCTTGTCAAAGGTCTGACATAGTGAGAGGGCTCTAGATAAAATTAAGTCTAGTCTCCAATTAATGAGGTATCCTTTCCTAATAGCATTTATTATAATTAAAAAATCTCCTTCAACCTCTACATCCTTGCAACCAATATTTTTACATAGTTTTAGTCCTTTACCTAAAGTCATTAATTCTACCCAATTATAAGTTTCTATTCCTATATATCTTGCTAACTTTTTTAGCTCCATGCCTTTTGAGTTATGGATACTACAACCAATGCCTTCTTTGCTCAAATTCCCTCTTGAAACTCTACCAAATTTGAGTTTAAACCAACTATCCTTGGGAGGTTTCCATTGCCACATCTCTAATTTTCTTTTTGAAGTTTCTTGACATGTTCCTATAAAGGGGGGTAATTTTAGATCTATCCACTTGCCTCTCATTTTCTCATCCCAACGAGACATTATAGCCTCCTTATTCTATTTATTCAAAACCCTACAATTGGTAAGTTAAATGATAGAGTTTCAATTTTAATTAGAATTTGTTCTACATTTATCTTCTTATCCTAAAAAAATCTTTGGTTGTGTTCCTTCCATAATTCCCATGAGACTATGGAAGGTGTAGATATCCATAAGGAGCTATAAACATTATCCTTTTGAAGGGGGGGCCAAGCATGTAGCATATCTGTTATAGTTCTTAGAAATGTTAATATGCACCCCAATTGTGAACAAAGTCATTTCCAACATTGACTCAAAAAAGAGAAATGCAAAAAAAGGTGGTCAATGGGTTCTTCCTCATTATCGCATAACATGAGTAGTAGGGGATGTTGAAACATCAAGTTTTTAAAATAGTTTTATATTTTTGGTGATTGGTTTAATATTGGTGCTACATTTGTATTTAGTAAAATTTCAACTGTAAAAAATTAGATATATGTAATTTAGCTAAAAAGAATCTTGATAACACATATGATCAATGAAATTTGATTTTTTAGTAGATATATTTAAGTCCATTCACAATGATAAGTTTCCTAAAATATGAAAACTATGTACTTTTATCCTTTAATAATAGAGGAAGAGGACTAATAACCAAGCACATCCCAATGTGTGTGCACTCCATGTGCACCTGTACCTGCCCCCCCTCCCCCCCCCCCCCCCCAAAAAAAAAAAAAAAAAACTTTCACATCTTATTCAATCATTACTAAAAAAAACCAACAACAATTAACTCTATTATGAGTAATTAGACAATACAAGTAAACAAATTCTAATGTATTTGTATTTTATTACACACAAAGTAGCACATATTAACATAATTTTTTTATTAACAAAAACTATTCAATATTTACAAATAGTATTGCATACAAGTGGTCCACAAGTTATGGTATATTCTATTTAAGTACAAATATGCAAAACTATTGGTGCATAATATACTACAATACAAACATATATAAACTTTATGTGCTTTCGATTGCACATTCCCCCCCAAACATCATATCCCATATTCATGTACTTACTCTAATTGCTACTAGTTTTTGCATTTAAAGTGACTATTGTAAGGCTCCCCAATAATCAAACAAGAAAATACATAATCAAATACAAAAATGAATTCATGAAGTTGTCATAGCAATCAGACATAAATGACAATCAAGTGAAATATGAAATGACTAATTCTTTCCCACAGAAAATTGAAATTCAAAATGAGTAGCCACAAATCAATGCATTGATTTCTATATTCAAATTCTTTTATAAGAGATAATTTCCAACATCATTTTCATTACAAGTTCTCTCTCTTTTCATTGAATATACTTTGCACATGTTAAAGATAAAAAAAGACAACCTTTACACACTCCTTATTCAAGTTGGCACCTTAGATTACCATTAAATTCATGTTTTCATTTAAGTCATACAACTATTGATATGTATGTGTTCATTGTATATATTATCTAGAGACATACAAATTATACTATTTTGATCAGTCAATTGTTAATAATTATAGCTATCTAAATTTAATGATTGCAGGATTGTCATTTCCTTGATGCAACATTTACAATATATCTCATGTGTTTTCAGAAATAAAGTTATTATTCACTATATATGCATTATTTATAGGCATGCAAATTATGGTGGTTCTAGTCAACCATCAATAATCATCACAACAATCTAGATTAGAAACAACATCATTATCATTTCTTTAATCATATTAACATTTTCATTGTTCATGGTAATATATCTTTAAAAGATAAAAGATGTATATTTATTGTATGCACTATTTAGAGACCTACCTATTATAGTGGTTTCAGTTAGCCATTAAATAATAATCATAATAGTCCACAATTATAAACATCAATATTATTTGTTTAATAAAATCATATATATTCATCTCGTTGAACTTATCACTTGTTTAATTATATCTGCATTTTCAATGTCCATAGCATCATATATGCACTATTTTACAGTGATATCTTTCTACTTACTATTTGATTTATTTGGATGCATGCAAATAATAGTGGTTTTAGTTGATTATTTATAATCATAGTAGAACTCCATATTTAGAGACAAGATCATTATCATTATATACAATCATACCACAATAACATCTTTATCTCTAACAACTTATAATTTTTTAAGTCATATCAACATTTTCATTAATCTTAGCATTATATATGTACTCTTTTACAATGATATTTTCCTATTACCATTATTTTTCTACACCTGCATATGTCTATGTGTTCATAATAAAATGGAAGAAAATACTTTGTGAGATCTTTTAGCCCTTCCTTTTGTGATCTCTTGGATCCATTTCTCTTATTGCTTCTTGTTCTTGAATTTCTACCCATTTCTAACTATCCATTTTGCATCCCTGAGATCATGGTGTGCATCTTGAGGTTCAAAATCCTTAGAGTAAGGGCTAAGGTTATATTTGATCAATAAGTAAGTGAGGACCTCATCCCTAACCCCTAATAAGAGATAAGTTCATACCTTACTTGAGGTATTTTTCCTTAGATCATAGGCTCATTTTGGGAGTTTCTATTTGTTTCCTACCTTGTTGAGTCAACCCTTCTTGGTTTTTGTTTTGAAATTGATATAAAAAAGGCCTTCTTGTTAGAAATGTTTAGGATAATTGAGAGGGGGGGAGGGGTGAATCAGTTACTCAAGGTCAATGTGTACCACTTGAACAATTAAACAATAAACACTTCATTGTTCTGCTTATCCTATTGTTGCTCGATCTATACTGTAAAACTATCATAAATATAACTTGCATTGCATAATGAAAATATTATCAAATGTAAACACATGTAGAGAATTCATCATAGTTTTGACACTAAGATTTTACATGTAAACCCAGTTTGAGAAAACCACCAACAACATGTCACTCTTTTCACTCTTTGAAAGTGAGCTCTCTTAGGAGCCAACCCTACTAAAGGTTAAAAAATACACGGTTAAATGTGACCTAATTAGAGGATTTATTCACCCTATTAGGAGTGGCCTTGTAAGAGGACTTTGGTCATTCCATTTAGAATGTCACCTAGTTAAAGGATTTACATAGACTATTAAGTCCTCAAATGACTGTTAGGTCAACCTCTGTTAAAAGGATTTCAATAAAAATTGTTTACAATGACTAGAAAGAAAATAGTAAGTTTTGATCTATATGATTACAACTCACCTTTGTAGGTTCAGATCTCTATTTAGTCCTTAGGCTAGTTTACTGATAAGCCTTTCATTGACATCTCTAATCTTGATTTTCTTGGACACCCTTTAAGAAATCAGTCCTTTCTTCTCATCAATAGTTAAGCCTTTTTCTCTAATGTACTCATCAATAACAAAATCATATTTGCAAGCTTTCTCTATTAGCTTCACATCCACTCACACTCTTGTATGTTTCTGATCAACCTTGTTTTGTATGTCTCTCTTCACATACAAGCTTTATACATGCACACTCACACGCACTGCACACACACACGTACTCATCATTTGTTTGGCTTTGTTTCTCTTCAAATAGGCAATTTTTTATTTACTATTTTCTACATCCACTGTAGATCTTAGGGTTTATGATTAGGTTCAACTTGATTCACTATATTTGTTCATCTTCTTGATCTTCTTCTAGAAACTTCTCTAGAATTTGTTTGTTAGGTCTTTACCTAATCCTTTCCTTGAGTTCAATGATCCAACTCATCAATCTTATCTTCAATGTGGTTTACATCTCCTAGAAAAATCAACTGAGTTGGCTTGAGCTCATGATTTCCTTGAATTCATTCTTATACTATCACTCAGCAATCTCTAAATTTTGGCACTCGATCATCACTAAAATTAATACTTGATCACTTGTAAAGCTTTCTGGCTCAACATCAACTTCCTTTCTCAATTGATGCTAATGCTTAGTCAATGCTAGATTTTCTCGGTACTAATTGTAGCTTGGCTGACACTAGCATTACTCAGCATTAACTATATTTTATACTTTTTCTCAATTTTTCTTAGCTTTCTTGACATAAACAATCACTTTTCTTTATCAAAGTCTATCTAATCAAATGTCCATTGTAACTCCTTTTCATAAATCAACCTTTCCTCTAGGTGTTATTGTTATGAGAAACTTTTGAAATCCTTTTCATCAATCAAATAGATATGATATTTAGATTAGGTGGCAATATCTCTCATCAATATATTTGACATCAATGACAAAACAATATTTTTTCCAATTGTAAGTTTCCAACAATCTCCCTCTTTGGCATTGATGGAAACATCTCAAACATCTTAATGCTAATTTTAGCTTAGTTACCATATAATCTAAATGATTTTGTTACTGATAGTCTAATTCTTATTTTCTAAATTTCTCTCTCTAAATCTCTCTTAAGGAGTAATTGCTCCCTCTTTCTGTAATCTCTCCCTCTGTAAATTTATGAATTTCTCTTTTTGAATTTCTCCTTCTAAAGTAATCTCTCCCTCTTTTACAAAAATACCAAAGATTTATAGCTATCTTAGCTTCAAATTCTGCATACATATGAATTATGTAGATTTAGCATGTTTGGCTTATATTTGTTATCTATCTATGACCGACCTGTTATGTTGCATTGTATTATCTACCATAGGGACTTCCAAAAGTAGAGTTTTATTGTATCACTATGTAGGATATTATGATTAGTATATGTGATGCAATGTACCTTACCTTCTTAAGTAGCTTTGATTAGGGGAATCACCTCTAGTTTACCTCTAAGATATTCATAAGCATCTTTAGGTAAGAGTTTTTTGAATATGTCAACAATTTCTCCCTTGGTATTCACATATTCCTACTTCACTTCTTTGTCTTGAACTAATTCCCTCAAGTAGTGATACTTGATAGAAATGTTCTTTGCCTTACTGTTCATCATTGGATTCTTTGAAATGTTGATAGCACTTGTGTTATCACAATAGCTAACCACCGGATCTGTGATTTCTTCTTTCATACCTTTCAGTAATTGTTTGATCTGCATAATATTTAAATAGTTCACTGTAATTACCACATACTTGTCTTCAACTGTAGATTGGGAAATACAATTTTTCTTCTTGCTTCTCCATGACACCAATCTATTTCCTAGAAAGAATGCACCTCCACTAGTGCTTTTTCTATCATCAATATTTCTTGCCCAATCTGATTCAATAAACACACTTAGTTCAAACTTATCATTTATTTTGTAATACACTCCATAGTCTTATGTACCTTTTAGATATCTCATTATCATTTTACTGCCATCATGTGATTATCTTTAGGATTTGTTGAAAATCTAGCAACTATCCTAATTGCCAAAGCAATATCTGGCCTATTGTGAATAACATATTGCAATTTTGCAATCATGGATCTATATAGGGTCTAGTTCACATTAGTGGAATAATTAGTCTTAGATAGCTTATGTCCAATATACATAAGTGTACTCACTGGCCTAAAATATTCCATAGCAAAAGTCTTTAGTATCTCCTTGATATATTTGGATTGTGTAATGAAATACCAAACTTTATTTGACACATTTGTAGTCCAACAAAGAATTTGATTTCATCAAACATAGACATTTCAAATTCCTTCTTCATTTATCAGTAAATGATTTTCATAAAGCTTCGCTTCCTCTAAATATAATATTATCAACAAATATTTCACATAACAATACTTCATTTTTCTTACCATTCTCCAAATATAGGTTACTGTTATGATTTTTCCTTTCAAAACCAATCTTCACCAAATATTTTGTAATCTTTCATTCCATGCTCTTGGGTCTTACTTCAATCCTTAGAGGGTTTTGTTCAACTTACATACCATGTTCTTCTTGTTTGTATCTACAAATCCTTTAGGTTGTTCAATGTATACTTCTTCCTCCACTATGCCAATTTAAAATGTAGATTTGACATCCACTTGATATACCTTGAAATTTTTGTAGGATGAGCATGAAAGCAAAGTTTTGACCCCTTCAAGTCTTGTCACTGGAGCAGAAGTTTCTCCATAATTAACTCCTTCTTCTTGAGCATAACCCTTGGATAGAAATCTTTCCTTTTTTCTTGTTACTTCTCCATTCTCATTGATCTTGTTGCTAAAAACCCACTTTTTCCCAATGACATTTTTGTCTTTAGGTCTTGGCACTAAGGTCCAAGTATTGTTCTTCTTAATCTGGTCAATTTCTTCATTCAATGATTGGATCCAATCTTCATTGTCTAAAGCATCCTTTATTGACTTGGGCTCAAACTCACAAAGTAAACATGTATTATCTTTGAGTCTTCTTCTTGTCATAATACTTGATTCAGTATCACTGATAATTTGTTTGAGTTTATGATGTCTTCTCACATATTTTTCTAGCACAAGTAGTTTCCTTCTTTGATCTTCTACAGGGTCATCTTGAAAATTAATCTCAAGTTCATTTGCTCTTCCTTGCTTTGGTTTAGGTTCAAGTTCTGTATGCTTGATTTTTTCTATCTAATGGTTAGCATTTCATGTTTGTAACTCAATATCTTTAGTCTATTACTCAGCACCCACTCTACAATTTGCATTTGCATTCCATCATTTACTGTCTAATGGGAACTTGCAACTTGATTTGTCTATTCATTTTGAGTGTTGAGAGCATCATCATCCACATAGATGAATGTAATATAGTCTTCAGGTTCTTCATTACATGGAGTGTCACCTCTTTTTGCAAACTCATCAATTCTCACATTTGCACTTTCCACAACTTTGTTAGTGTTAGAATTCAAACACTTATAAGCTTTTCTTTTAGTGGAATAACCTAGGAATATGCCTTCATCACTTTTTTCATCAAGCTTTCCATTCCTATTATCTTTTAGTATATAGAATCTACTACCAAATATTTTGAAATATTTAACATTAGGAGCATAACCATACCATAGTTCAAAAGTTGTAGCATTTATACTTTTCTTGGCTTGTCCTCTAATAAGGTATAAACAATAGTACCTATTGCTTCTCTCCAATATTTCTATTATACATTCTTCTCCATCATTAATGTTCTTCCATAGTTCATTATTGATATGTTTCTTCTTTCAACTATTCCATTCTGAGGAGGGGTCCTTGGTGTTAACATTTGTCTTTTGATTCCTTTGTCATTGCAAAATGTATTGAAATCACCACCTCTGTCAAATCTCAAACACTTCAAACTCTTCCCTATTTCTTTTTCAACTCCAGCTAAATACCACTTAAATAACTGAAAAGCATTAGATTTAGCTTTAAGAAACATCACAATCATCATTCTAGAGTAGTCATCCACAAATATAATGAAAAATTGATCTCCATAGTAGCTTTAAACACTAATGGATCTACAAAGTTTATTATGAATCAATTCCAAAATATCATAAGAAGTATATATTTTTCTCTTAAAACTAGACTTTGTCATCTTTTCCAATTGAAATTGTTTACACATAGCATTGTTAGGCTTCTTTAGTTTAGGAAACCATTTTACTTTTTTCATCTTACTAATATTCACCAAATTGTTAAAGTCCACATGACACAATATTTTGTGCCATAACCAAATATCTTCTTGCTATGTAAAAAAACATGTCTCATTTGATAGGTCTAGATAGAATAAGTTACCTCTTGTATGCTCACTAGTTCCAATTAGCTTACCATCATCATGTTCTTGGGCTTTCTATTGTGAAATTCAACTCTCCTGCCTGATTTTTCCAGCTATGGAACACTCAAAAAAATTTAGTTGAGTCCTTCAACCTAGTAAACGTTATCACATGTTATCATGTTAGTTCGTTGAATAGTACCTTTACCTTTTATAACACATGGGATGTCATTACCAAATTTAACACATCCACCATTGTATGGACCAATATCTTCAAATGTATCTTTATCACCAATCATATGATTGAAGCATCCACTATCAATTGTCCATCTATCACTTTTGTTCACATAATAAATTAATGCAATTTTCTCATCTTCATCAAAATATTCTTTCATAGCAACACAAAAAAATCAGCATTACTCTTAGATTCAACATATGTCCTTTCTTCAACAATATAAAAAGGTTTCTTACCTTTGGCATTCTTTCTTCTCTTGTAGTCTTTGTCATCTCTTTTTCCTTTGTACTTGATTTCCTTCCTTTCATCCTTATCATCTTTGTCAGGACATCTAACAGCAATATGACCAACTTTGTTGCATGAAAAAAAATGATAGGTAATTTATCTTTGTATTTACCTCTTCCTCTTCCAAACCTTTTTTCAATGAGGGATTCAAGTTCATCAATCTCATCATCAAAACTATCACTTTCACTCTTCAAATGTTTTCCTTTCTCCTTGCTAAGAACTAGTTGTGACTTGAAAGAAGATTCAATAGTAGTAGGTGTGTAGTTATCAAAGTTAGACATCTCAAAAGCAGCAAATCTACCAATTACACCCTCTAAGGTCAAATTTTTACCTGGTGTGCATCTCAGTTCTTTTATTGCAAAGACTCTAATGACATAGATACGGAGTAGAGTCCTCAATACCTTACTTATCATTTTTTCATTTTTCATTTCTTCATTTGTGCATTGAATAGCATTAACAACCTCTTTAACTCTTGTGTAGTATTGTATTATGTTCTCACCTTCCATCATTCTCATGTCATCAAATTTACCTCTCAGGCTTTCTAACTTTTTTCTTAGAACGTTGTCATCACCTCCATATATGGTCTTCAATGTTACCCACGTCTTCTTTTCATTGTCACAATCTTTTAGGTCATCAAACTTGACATAGATTAGGGATGAGGCAATCTCCAACATTTCTTGGTTGTGTTCTCACTTTTGCTTCAATTGTTTAGTAGTCAAAAGAGTAGGTGTTACCTTTACATATTCATTGTCCAAAAAATTGATAGTAACATCACTAATACTAGATATGTGCAACTTCATCAAGGTCTTTCATGTAGGAAAGTTCTCCTTGTTCAGCCTGGGTACATCTCTCTTATTAGTCATGATCTTTAGCTTTAATTACCTTCAAACTTTTCTCTATAAGCATTGAGCTCTGATACCAATTGTTAGAAATATTTAGAATAACTGAGAGGGGAGGTGAATTAGTTACTCAAGGTCAATATGTACCACTTAAACAATTAAAATGTAAGAATTTTCCTTAGGGAAAAATTCACCCAAGAACTAAGAACTCAATCACAAGCACAATTGTAGACCAGAAATGAGTATGATCGAAATAACAATGTATTCAATTCAATATGCCTTAAGAGTACACTAGGAGTGCCTGTATATAAAGGCCTCTGAGATGCATCTAGAATGCCTAAGAATTAGCTACATGATAAGTCATACAACCAAGCACATGTCCACCAGATATGGGTTATCCTCCATTAAGCATAGAAGTAAGTGTGATGATGAGAGGATAAGCCTACAATGGTGTAACACACAAATCAGTGTTGTAGACACAATGTGCTAAATTAGATTTGCATACTTATGTGTTGCAAACATGACAACTCAAAAAGTTACACAAACTCCTAAGTGTCTCACAAAATAAAATAATAAAATAATGCAATATAATAAAATCATGTATCAACCTAAGTAAACTTGAGTAAGTGTAAATAGTAAATACATATTTACACCAACACCCCCCCTTAAGTACAACTTAGAGGCATGCCCTTGAGCTTACAAAAACTAAGATGAAATGCAAGATGGGTCTCGACTACTAGGCCATGTTAAGTACCCATGTACATAATGAAATGCAATCTCTCATAAAGCAAAGAAAGAGGGAAAACCTCATGGGAAAAACCCTCCCCCAAAAAGAGAGATGAAAATAGGATGCATGGATGAATGGAGTAATCAAGACCCCCCCATTACGACATACATTCAGTATATACAATAGTGAAGAATGAGAAGAACAAGCCCTCATAAGAGGAAACCCCCTCCCCCCCCCCTTCCCCCCCCCATAAGAAAGAAGAGGAAGAGAGACAAGGTAGTCCCCCCCCCCCCCCCCCCCCCCAAATCAAGAATGTTGACGAGTGAGTGTTGCTCCAAGGAAGAAGCTAGTCCAAGAATGTTGGATGATGTTCCTCCCCTTTGGAAGAAATAAAGGCAAAGGTACAATCCTAAAGATGTATGGTGGCCCAAAAACCTGCTCAAGTATCCTTGTGTTGATGCTGGTGGTCACCCCTTCCAACTGTGCTAAAAAGAACGAATGTAGATTTGGCAAGGATGTCTATTGAACCTGTTCCAATGAAGCATCTGTCTCCTCAACTAATAAAGAGACCTCTGACAACTATTGTTCATAAGGATCCATAATCACACCAACCTGTAAAGATTGATCATGTAGAGAATGGACATGAGGGTTAGAGTGAGCCCTCGCAAAAACTATAGAAGGATCATCTTCATCAAAGAGAAGATGTAAATCATCAAGGCTATCTCCCAAATCTGTAGTGTGTGACTCCATGAACAAACTTGCAGTGTCTACCATGTAGTCATCAACTAAAGTTGGAGCTAGAAGACAACATGTACCCTGTTGTGTTGGACCTTTCACTATGACAATATAAGCATGTGGACTATACTGATGTCATGATTTCTCACTACAACTGTCAATAGAATCCCATGTGTCTAAATCTATTGAATTACTATCACTGGTGTCACTATCATTCCATAGTGTATGATGTGCAGAGAGGATTAGAGGATAAGCTAGGTGAACTTTCCTCAAAGTGAGCATCCTTCTCCACAAAAATCTCATGAGTCTCAGGATCGATAAGTCTATATGCCTTAGCATTGTCTTCATAACTGATGAAAGTACAAGGCCTAGGTGTTGGTGCCTTGCATCCCCTAGAAGATAGGTTTGCCCATGCTGAACAACCAAAGACTCTAAAGTGACTCACAAGTGGTTTTCAGTTGCACCATGCCTCAAAAGGGGTCTTTCCATCTAAGGCGTTATGAGGAGATTTGTTAAGTATGTGAGTAGCACTGCTAATGGCTTCAACTTCAAGTGTTGGATCAAGAGACTTGGCTTCAATCATGAAACTTGCCATGGTATTAAGAGTTCTAATCCTCATAGCTACAACATCTATCTTGTGCGGACTGAATGCTGGTAGATTCTGAAGATCAATCCCCTCAAGTTTGAAAAAGTCTCTAAGTATTTTGTTCACATATCTATTCTCATTGTCCATCTGTAAAACCTTGATGGCTTTCCTTGATTTGTGTTCAACATGAATCTTAAAGGCTTTAAGCTTATCAACCACTTCATTCTTGTAATGAAGGAAGTAGACCCATGTGAAGCATGAAAAGTCATCAAAAAAAGTAAGGATGTAGCGGCCTTGGCTGATTGATGTCATTGCAAAAGGTCCTGCTAATACCATGTGAACCACCTAGAGAACAACTAGTGCTCTAGAAGACTTCCCTTTATCATACTTCTCCTCAAGATGCATATCCACTGAACATGATGAACACTCACCCTTAGAAAATTTAATGTTAGGTAGAACTTTGACTATGTGTTTTGAGAAAAGTTGCTAAAGATGGCGGAAGGCAAGATGACCAAACTGCTCATGCCATAATGTAGTTTGTGAATTAGAGTGAGTCAACAAGGCTTGAGAAGGAGACTTAGGCACAAAGTGGGAGAAGGAATAAAGCCTCTTGTCATGATTGACTTTCCCCACTACAACCAATGAATCATCTTTTAGACTTCACACCATCATTGAATCTGGAAGGACTCAACTTTATGACCATCTCCAAGGTGAGTGATTTGGTAAACTAAGAGGAGATTGGGGCTAAGGTTTAGAATGTAGAGAACATCTTTGAATTCCCCATTTTCCATTTCCACATGTCCTTTTCCTTCAACTTCCATTTTGGTATCACCCCCCACGAAGATATGTGGTACCTTTGATTGCTTCAATGAAGAAAAGTCTCCCTTTAAAGAACCCATGTGGTAGGAGGCACCTGAGTCAAGTATCCATTCCAAAGAAGAACTTGAATTTTCCATAAGTGATTTCCCTTTTCCATTTGAAGAGGTTGGATTTGAATCCTTAGAAGTACCTGGCACTTGAATTTTGTTCTTCTTGAGTAGATTTTCCAACTCATCGATTATTTTAGTCTTGCAATGATGCTCATCATGATTTGGCTTTTTGTAGTATGCACAAAAAACTTTGTCCTTCTTTTCATTACTTCCCTTCTTGTTGGAAGAAGAAATTCCTTGCTGTGAGGAGGATTGTTGTGTCTCATACTATGATTTCTTCTTCCACTGCTTCTTCTTCTTGTTGCTAGAACTTTTCACTCCTTGACTTGATTGGTGCTCATCACTAGCCACCAATCTTTGATCTTTGATGTCATGAGAAGCCCCAAATCTATCAAGTGAGATTTTTCAACAATCAACATCTCTAAAAATGCATCAAATGTAGGTTTCTGGTAAGTAGTCCCCATGGTTAACCTGTGAGTATTAAAACTCAAAACAAAGATGCATACTCTGAAGGTAGCCTCTTCAGGATGTGATGAATCAACTTGTCATCCTTCATGGGATTTCCACAATCTTTAAGGAGTTCCCTATACTCATTGGCTCTATTGATGTAATCCTACATTGTGTCAAAGTTCTTTGGATCCAAGAGAAGTAGATCATCCTCAATCTGAAATCCCTTTTCCTCATCCACCTTACCATACAATGATTCAAGTTTGTCCCATGTAGCTTTGGATTCTGTGAAATTGGCAATGTGGAAGAAGAGATCTCTATGTACACAACTCCTGATAATTCCTAAAGCCTATTGGTCTTTTTTTTCAAATCAATAAGTTTTTTAGCATCAGTAGATTTGGTAATTGTACTATCAACATAAAGACTATAACCTTTTTCCATTAATCTACTCCATGCAATATCTTTCCAAGTAGAATAATTATGTGAAGTTAGAAGTGGACATTTAGGTGAACCCATGACATAGAAAATGAAAAGAGCACACAAAGAGATAGAAGAACACAGTATACACCCTCACCTTTTCACTCAATCAAAAGACCCCCCCAAAAAAAATGCTTTTGGCACTTTATAAGTAGTACGTGTACAATGGGCCACTTGTCAAAATGTACAAAGTGGACTTCTAATTTTTTTTTCTACAACTTCCTTTTGAGGCCCAAATCTATCACTAAGAACTGTAGCTCAGATGTACACAAATTCTGAAAAGTAATCAAGGCATTACAATGTAGAAAAAGCCCTAATTCTAAAAGTGAGAATTTTTTTTCATACAATCCTTGAATCTGACTACAGATCTAGAAAGTAGACAAAAAAATAATGCACTTTTAAAAAAACTAGAACCTATTTTCATGTCTAGATGAGCCTGTACAAAGCATTTGAAGTTGCAAAATGTAGGATTAAATAGGTACAGTCACCAAAAAAATCCAATTTCTAAAAACTCCTTGCACCGAAACTAGAAAAGAACATACCATTGGAAAATTTAGAAAATTCTACCCAAAATCAAAAAAAAGTGCACCTAATTTGGAGTCTAGATGACCAAGTTATGGGTTCTCAAAGTCAGGCTACCAAATCAAAAAGAAATCTAGAGAGGGGACTGGAAAGAAAAATGTGTGCTTAAATTTGATGGTCAAATGGCCATTGCAGTAGTTATAAAAGTCCTGGTTTTGATGGTCAGATGATGTTAGCAAAAACTCAGCCTGTGATGATGTCATGATGACATCAACATCATATGAAATCATATAGCCTATACAGACGGATGATGTGTACAGTATGGATTCACTGACTAGGTGTGCTAACATGTTAGAGGTTGGGGTCTGACTGATGTGGCACACTATGAATAGGCCACATGTCACTTAGGTGGCACTGGAGGGTGACATGTACTAGAAGATGATGTAGAGATCGACTTACATGGGCAGGCTAGGCTCACGTGTACTATTGGTCTACATAGGATGTGGCACTTGTACTTACAGCTAACGAGGAATGTTGGGTGGCTGCTCAGTGTCCATGTGTCATAAGTATATCCATGTGGTGAGCATGTGAAGCTTCTTGGCAAATAAAATGATGCCACATGGCTTGGATTTTGCTATGTCTATATGGCAGGAACAATGTCGAATAGGTTTAACAATGTCAAAATAAATGTTGCAGTCGCTAGTTTTATTTTGTAGGCTACCAAAAAGGTTTTGCAGTAGTCTGCATTGCCAAGTCTTTTTGTGGTCATCAGGATAAGCCACAGTGTGTTGGACTTGTAAGATATGTGGCCAGACTTTATGGGCAGTCACCGAGATAAGCCGCAGTGTGCCAAATTTAGATAATTGAAGCCCACTGAATGGAATAGATGCCATAGAATATTCCTTCAAATTGCAGGGTTGGGGTGTGACTGCCTAGTTCTACAAAAAAAAAAAAATCTCTGCTAGCCTGAATGGGCAAAAAAAAATTGAAATAATATAGATGAAAATTGCAAAAAATTGTAGAGAATAAAATTGTAGAGATTAAATAAATTATAGATCCAAAAAATAATTAATGAGATCTGTAAATGACCATACTTGAGTTGCAAATTAGGGCCTCTAGGTGCCGATTTGCAAAAAAAAAAATTGCCTCATGATCAAATTTGGCTAGGGTAGCCAAATTTATAGTCGATCTTCACTGAATCAGTGTTCTGGATGCAATGGCAAAGTCAGATCTAGCTCTAGATGCTCCCAATTTCTATAGTACTCTGGATTCAAGTTGAGGTGCTAAAGCAACAATGTTCTCAAATGGCTATGTGAAGATAAAATCTCTAAGCTCTGATACCATGTAAGAATTTTCCTTAGGGAAAAATTCACCCAAGAACTAAGAACTCAAACACAAGCACAACTGTAGACCAGAAATGAGTGTGATCAGAATAACAATGTATTCAGTTCAATATGCCTTAGGAGTACACTAAGAGTGTCTATATATAAAAGCCTCTTAGATGCATCTAGAAGATCTAAGAATTAGCTACATGATAATTCATACAACTAGGCACATGTCCACCAGATATGGGTTATCCTCCATTAAGCATGAAAGTAAGTGTGATGATGAAAGGATAAGCCTACAATGGTGTAACATGCAAATCAGTGTTGTAGACAACATGTGCTAAATTAGAGTTGCAAACTTCTGTGTTGTCAACATGACAACTCAAAAAGGTACACAAACTCCTAAGTGTCTCACAAAATAAAATAATAAAATAATGCATTAAGTAAACTTGAGTAAATGTAAATAGTAAATACATATTTACACCAACATAAACAAAAAACACTTCATTGTTCTTCTTATCCTGTTATTGCTTGATCTATATTGTAAACATGTCATAAACATAATTTGCATTGCTTAATGAAAATATTAACAAATAGAAACACACATAAAGCATTCATCATAGTTTTGACACTAGGATTTTACATGGAAATTCAATTTGGGAAAAATCACCAGCAACATGCCACTCTTTTTCACTCTTTTGAAGTGATCTCTATTAGGAGCAAACCCTGTTAAAGGTTACAAAACACACTACTAAATGTGACCTGGTTATAGGATTTATTCACCCTATTAAGAGTGGCCTTGTAAGAGGAATGTGATCATTCTATTTAGAATGTCACCTAGTTAAAGGATTTACACAGACTGTTAACTCTTCAAATGATTGTTAGGTCAACCTCTGTTAAAAGGATTTCAATACAAATTGTTTACAATGACTAGAACAAAAATAGTAGGTTTGGATTTGTATGATTGCAACTCACTTTTGTAGGTTCAGATCTTTGTTTGGTCCTTATGTTGATTTACTGATAAGCCTTCCATTGATATCTATGATATTGATTTTCTTGGACACCCTTCAAGCAATCATTAAACTCTTCTCATCAACACTTAAGCTTTCTTTTCTAATGTACTCATCAATAACAACATCATATCTGCAAGCTTTCTCTATTAGCTTCACATCCACTCAAACTATTTTGCAATTTTGATCAACCTTGTTCTGTATGTCTCTCTTCACATACAAGCTTCACACATACACACTCACACACTCTCATACTCATCATTATCTCTTTCAATAGGCAATTTTTGTTTTATCATTTTCTACATCTACCATAGATCTTAGGGTTTATAATTAGGTTCAACTTGATTCACTATATATGTCCATCTTCTTGATCTTCTTCTAGAAACTTCTTTAGAATTTGTTTGTTAATTCTTTACCTAATCCTTGCCTTGAATTCAATGATTAAAATCATCAATCTTATCTTCAACACAGTTTACATCTCCTAAGATATCAACTAGATCGGCTTGATCTCATGATTTCCTAGAATTCATTCTTATATTATCACTTGACAATCTCTAAATTCTAGCATTTGATCATCACTAAAATATTTAGTCACAGTAAATCTTTTTGGCTCAGTATCAACTGTCTTTCTTGGTCGATGCTAATTCTCGATCAACGTTATATTTTCTTGACACTAACTATAGCTCGGTTGACACTAGCATTACTCAGAACTAACTATATTTTATACTTATGCTCTACTTTCCTTACCTTTCTTGACAAAAACAATCACTTTTCTTTATTAAAGTCTATCTAATCAAATGTCCATTGTAACTTCCCTTTTCATAACTCAACCTTTCCTCTAGGTTCTATTATTATGAGCAACTTCTAAAATCTTCTCCATTAATCAAATAGATATGGCATTTAGATTAGGTAGCAATATGTCCCATCAATAGATTTGACATTAATGACAAAACAACAATTGCTCCAATTGTAAGTTTCCAACACTTCTCTCCTCATTTTGAAATCCATTATTCATGCTATCTATTTATGGGTATTCATTATCATCCTCAAGCATTCATTTGAGAGCAAGAATCATCCAAGGTATCATTCAAGCAAGCTTTCAAGGAGCATCCAAGAGTTCAATCCTTAAAGAATTTAAGGGAATATCTACATTCATGGATATATGATTTGGTATCAGTGGCTCTATTTACATTTTTGAAGATATTCTACATCATTATCTATACTCAAGAATCATTATGTCTTTGTGGATAGTGAATTTGGATCGATTCGTGGAGGTTTGACAAGTGAGGTGAATATTTATGTGTGTCTTTCTTTTTACATCCTTTATCATTTTAAGTTTGATTCCTCATTTAGGCTGAATAAGGAAATTCACCGCCCTCGTCCCCCACCCAACAAAATAACTTTTTCCTTTCTAGTAAGTGCAGATCTTTAATTTTTTAGAATAACAATTTGGATCTTGAAAACTAGGGTTTTTTATTATAGGTTTGGCTCCAAATTTCAAAATTTTGTGCAAAGCACATAAGGGACGACCTTGATACTTACCTAGCTCATCCCTATGCTAATACAACCAGATTTATCTGTTTGAATGATCCAAATTGAGAATATTTTTTCATTCCAACAATTTTTTACAATTTTTTTTAGATTTGAGTATATTCTCCTTATTGGATTCTGAGATTGGTTTTGTGATTGTTGTAGCACTTATCTTTATGCTTCATATGTAATCCTTCCATTCCTTATTCTATCATATAAGTCCATTCCTTATTTTCATCTTAATTAGTTATTATATACTTGCACTCAATAATCATATAATCAAATCAATTTAAAACATTATAATTAAGGGAAAGAACATTATTATGTTAGATAACTAAGAGGGGTAGAAATAAATTATCTACATGATCTTTAAATAATTCACAATACTTTTAAAAAATTAAACTATCATTAAATCCACTCCGTAAATAGATTAACCCTAATCAACCAAATCACAATAGTAAATAACAGTTTGAACATGTAAAGAGTAAATAACATGCAAAAACTTCATTCACACATTAACACCAATATTTTTAATGAGGAAACCCAATATGGGTAAAAACTACTTGGTTCTTGTCACTCAATAATAATTCACTCTTCTAAAGTGATCTTGGTTAAGAGCCAACCCTTTCAAAGGTTACATGCACATTTTCTAGATGTGACCATGTTAGGGGATTTTCACCAAAGTTCATCTAGACCTTATCACCCTTCAATGAGTGGCCTATCTAAAGGACCTAGAAATATTCAATGGAATTTTAGCTTACAAAAGGATTTACAAATAGAATTGTTAGGTCCACTCAGTTAAGATATTTTCTACTACAATGGTTAGAGAGTAACGGTGAAATGATATGATGAATATGAAACTACCTTTGCTTGTTCAAATCTCCATTCCACTCAAATATTTCCTTACAAATTGGCCATCACACTAACTTCTTCAATCCACTTTACTTCACACTTTAGATCTACTTGGTATGCCCTTATGTATTTTCTCACTCAGCAACTCAACCAACAACTTGACCTGCAAATATACCTTCTTATTTTCTCCTTATATAGATAGATTTTTTCCACTTCATCACATTCATTATGGTTTCCCTGAATTCCTCTCATCCACATAGTCAATAACCAACTCAAATACATCAAATATGTCACTAGGTAAAACATTTTATAGATTATGCTAGTTGTAACTTCACCTTTGAACTTGAGCTTTTCTTGGATCTCAAAACACGTCTCAAATCTTCACCATCAATTTTTACCTTTCCATTTTTATCTTTTGGTATTGCTAACTAAATTTTTCCTTATCATAGAATCCTCTAGAATAGTCCACATCTTTACTCAATGTCATTCTTTACTCGATCTTCCACAAATTAGTCTTCTTTACCAAACTGTGTTCTTGCTTCATCAAACACCTTCATCACTCAGTTAACATTATGCTCAGTTAAAACTATGCTTGTTTGGTAACCATCCTTACTTGATTATGTCTCATACTTGGTAACAATTAACTTACTTAGCATTTATTTTTTATTTTTTTACCAACCACCATTCTAGCTCAGTGCAACCCACTGATTCCTTATCTTTTCACTTTACAACTTAGTTCTTTTGTTAACGACCAAAATAACTTACTTGAGTATCATCTTAAACCTTCATTAAATGATATAGAAAAATCAAACCAATATTATCTTTCCAAACACTAATTCATTAGTTGCTCAATTAAGTTCACATACTTAACATCACTACTTCATTTCAACTTCTATCTCTACCATCCAATGTTATATTCATCACCACATCCTTCAGATGATTTGCATCTTACATGAATTAGTATTGTCAATCAAATTGACATTAGTGATAATATAAAAATTGATATAACTCTTCTACATACAATTCATAGCTTGATTATTTAATTTTGTTTCTCATCGGCATCACTTTCTTCCATCAACATTAGTTGTGTCCACCATGTTAGAAAGTTTTCCTTTGAGTATAGATATTGACAAGGGACTTATTTTACATTAGTGTTGTGATGTGGAGCCTAATCAGACTCAAAGGTTTATTTGGCATGATTTCCCTCTAGATTATTTCTATAGTGGTTTGGGGGTAGCACCCCCAAGATGGGGTCAAGGGGTAATTCCCCTATGGAGGGTTTCAGGGGCAAAACCCCTGAAGCCAAAAATGACCTTATATTGTAAAAGGTGTCAGCTACTATTTATCTATTATTCTAGCCCTAATTTTGTAAGTAGCAAAAAGCTTGTATAAAAAGGCTTAGGGTTAGGGATTTTCATAATGTATGATGCAAGAATTGGTTCTTGCAATGTTATTGAGATGTAAGGGATTACTGATTGTAATCATGTTATAATCGCTGGATCATAATAATATTGGACTTGTTGTTGGTGGACATAGCCCAAGTATTGGGTGAAACACATTAAATCTTAGTGTGTTGTGTTCTCTTTTATGCGATCTACTATTTTTTGGTATTGGTTATATTTGCATGTAATTGTTATTTTTGTCTGAGGTTAATCCTAACAAGTGGTATCAAACCCAAATGGTCATCATTTTTTTTTAGCCACACCATCGTCATTATTTTTTTTAATGATCCTTTGCAGGAAGGTCTCACGGTTGAGTGGGAGTCTCATTGTTAAGTGAGAGCTATGGTAGATGAGGGTAAGCTAAAGGTGGAGAAGTTTAATGGGCAAAACTTTCAGTTATAGAAGATGCAAATGGAAGACTATCTTTATCAAAAGGATATATGAAAGTTGTTGGAAGGAAAATCTAAGAAACAAGGAACTATGTCAGATGAGGACTGGAATATTTTAAACAGAAAGGCACTTGGAAGCATTTGATTATTCTTGGCACCATTAGTGACATTTAACATTACAAAAGTGAATATGATGAAAGAGTTGATGGAAATCCTAGCGAAATTGTATGAAAAGCCCTCCATTTAAAATAAGGTATTTCTCATGAAGCATTTATTTAATATGAAAATGGTAGAAGGTGGATCTATTGTGTATCATTTAAATGAGTCTAATATTTTTACTAGTTAGTTATCTTCTATGGGTATTAATTTTGATGAAGAAATTAGGACTCTCTTGATTTTGTGTTCTTTGCCTGAAAGCTAGAATGACTTGGTAATGGTTGTGAGTAATTCTATTTCTAGATCTAATACCCTAAAATTTAATGATTTGATCAGTGTTATTTTGAGTGAGGAAACTTCTAGGAAATCCTTAGGTGGATCTACATCAAGAAGTGCTTTGAATGCATTAAGCAAAGGTAGAATGACTGAGAGAGGAAATAATTTTTTTAAATGTGGAAAATCAAGAGGAAAGTCAAAGGGAGAGAAGTCTCAATCTAGAGGACTGAGAGATTGTTGGTACTATGGTAAAATAGGGCATAGGAAGAAAGATTGTTGGACTCAAAAGAACAATGAAGGAGGTAAACTAGAAGGGAAAAAGGAGGCAAATGTGGTAAGTAAAAAATCCAAAGAGGATGCTTTGCTTATACCCTTAGAAAGTGTTGATTATTTGTGGGTTTTAAATTATGATGCTTCATTTCATGCTACACCTCATAGAGGTTATTTCATTGATTATGTCCAAGGGGATTTTGGGCTTGTTTATTTGGGGGATAATGAATCATGTTAGATTTTTGGAAAGGGAAAAGTTAAGATTAAGTTGTAGAATGGGAATCAATGGCTACTACATGAGGTAAGACATGTTCCAAGGCTAAGTAGGAATTTAATTTCAGTAGGGCAACTTGGTGATGAGGGTTGTGTAGTTACTTTTAATAATAAAAATTGGAAGGTTTCAAAAGGTTACCTTGTAGTAGCAAAAGGTGTAAAAGTAGACACCTTATATCTTTGTACAGCTCATATTGTTACTTCTACTTTGATTATTTCATAGAAAAATGAATGTTTAGGAATAGTTGTTGCAATTGAGCAGGGAGAACAAATAGCTATTGTAGATTTTGATACAACATTGTGGCACAACAGACTTGGAGACATGAGTGAGAAAGGTGTGAAAGTATGTCATTCAAAGCAAGTTTTACTAGGTCTGAAATGTGTCAATGTGGATTTCTATGAAAGTTGTGTGCATGGAAAACAAAAGAGAGTGAGTTTTGTGAAGACTAGGAAGGAAAAGAGAAGTGAGAGATAAGATTTTATGAATATAGATGTATAGGGACCAGCTCAAGTATCTTCCCTTGGTGGCTGTCATTATTATGTTACATTTATTAATGATGCAACTAGAAAAGTATGGGTTTATTTCTTTAGATAGAAATATGATGTATTTCAAACTTTTAAGAAATGGAAATGCTTGGTTGAAAATGAGACTAGAAAGAAATCAAAATATCTCAAATGTGATAATGGTAGTGAATATTGTAGTCATGAATTTGAATATTATTGCTCCACTAATGGTATTTGTAGACAAAAAAATGTTCCAATGACTCCACAAGAAAATGGAGTGGTTGAACACATGAACATGACTATAATGGCTCATGCAAGAAGCATGAGGTTCCATGTTGGGTTGCTCTTAAACATGTGGGTAGAGGCTATCAGTACTACTAAATATTTGATCAATAAAGGTCCCTCTACTCCTTTGGGCTATGGTATCCCAGAGGAAGCATGGACTGGTAAGAAGGTGAGTTATTCTTTTCTCAAAACTTTCAGTTGTGAAGCATTTGTTCATATAGATTCTAAAAATAGAACCAAGATAGAAGCTAAGTCAAAGAAAGGTGTATTTGTTGGATATGGAATTAATGAATTTGGTTCTAGGCTTTGGGATTTTAAAAATCATAAAATTATAAGAAGCAGGGATGTCATATTCAATGAGAAAGTGTTGTACAAAGATCTGTTGTAGCAACATGAGAAGAAAAATGATTATGTAGTGTTGGATGATACTCCAAAAGCTAATGTTCCAGCAATTCCTCATTATGTGCAACAACTACAACAACAAATACCACACACCCCAATGAATGTTAAACAGTTAACAAGGATAAGTAGACCTCCAGGAATATTTTCTCCTTCTTTGTATTCTAATTTACTCATTGATGTTGGTGACCCTAACTGTTATGATGAAGTTGTGCAAGTGGATACAAAGATTCGGTGGGAGTCTACAATGAAAGAATAAATGGACTCTTTGCTGAAAAATAAGACATGGGATTTTTGCAAGTTGGCTATAGGTAAAAAGACTTTATAGAATAAATGGGTTTACAAGATAAAAGAAGAGGATGGAGGTGAGAAATGATTTAAAACCAGGTTAGTTGTAAAAGGATTTACACAAAAAAAGGCATCAATTTTGATGAGATATTCTTTCCTGTTATTAAAATGACTTCTATTTGTATTGTTTTAAGTATTGTGGCTACTAAAGATTTGCATTTGGAGAAACTTGATGTTAAAACAACCTTCCTTCATGGTGATTTGGATGAAGATATATATATGGTATAGCCATAAGGATTTGAGGTCAAAGGTAAGGAGAACTTAGTGTGCAAAGTGAAGAAAAGTTTATATGGCTTGAAGCAAGCACCTTGGCAATGGTATTTGAAATTTGATAGTTTTATGCATGAGCATGGATATAATAAGTGTCATTCAGATCATTGTGTTTATTTTAAGAGGTTGGATGATGATAGCTACATTATTTTATGTTTATATGTTGATGATATGCTTGTAGCTAGGTCTAACATGGATCATATTAAGGGGCTGAAATGCCAGTTAGCACATGCATTTTCTATGAAGGATTTGGGGGAAAAAAATAAATCCTTGGTATGAAGATTTGCAAAGATAGGAAGAACAAGAAATTGTCATTATCTTAGGCTGATTATATTGAGAAGGTGTTGCAACATTTCTCTATGGAGAATGCTAAAGTTGTCCGCACACCTTTACCTTGACATTTGAAGTTGACTAAGGAGATGTGTCCTAAGATACAAGAAGAGGAGGATAAGATGTCACCTTATGCTTCAATTGTAAGAAGTTTGATGTATGTTATGGTATGTACAAGGCTAGATATTGCACATGCAGTGGGAGTTGTTAGCAAGTATATGAGTCATCTAGGAATTGAGCATTGGAATGCAGTTAAATGGATTCTCAGATATTTGAGAGGAACATCCAGTAAGTGTTTACACTTTAGGGGATCTACTACTAATTTATAGGGCTATATTGACTTAGATTTGGTAGGGGATATTGATACCAAGCAGAGCACTGCAGGTTATGTATTTACTATTGGTGGGGCATCTGTAAGCTGTGTTTCTAGGTTACAGAAGGTTAATGCTTTATCCACTATAGAGGTAGAGTATGTTGCTACTACAAAGGTAGTCAAGGAGATGATATGGCTTTAGTTCTTCATTGAAGAATTGGGACACCCATACAGGGATAATTATTTGTTCACAGATAGCCAAAGTGTCATTTATCTTGCAAAGAATTTAGCTATGCATTCGAAGACAAAATACATACAATTGCGGTACCATTTCATTTGGTTAGTTTTGGATGATGGAAAGTTAAAAATGGAGAAGATACATACAAATGACAATCTAGTAGATATTTTTACCAAAGTAGCGACAAGGGAGAAGTTGAACTCCTCTTCAGCTTCAGTTGGTCATCTAGACTAAAGAGACTAAAGGAACAATAGAGTCTAGGGTAGTTTAATATTCCAATGGGAGTTACAAGTTTAATATTTAGATTATTATTATGAAGTCTGATCAGTCTCCAAGTGGGAGATTATTATTATGAAGTCTGATCAGTCTCCAAGTGGGAGATTGTTGTGATGTGAAGCCTAATCAGACTCAGAAGTTTATTTGGTGTAGTTTCCCTCAAGATTATTTTTATGGGGGTTTGGGGGCAGTGCCCCCAAGATGGGGTCAAGGGGCACTGCCCCTATGGGGTCTTGGGGTAGTGCCCCAAGTGCACTCCCTATTGCAGCATAAGTTGGGGTCGAGGGGCAATGCCCCTATGGGGGTTTTCACCAAAAATGGCCTTATATTGTAAAAGGTGTTGACTACTATTTTTCTATTATTCTAGCCCTAATTTTGTAAGTGGAAAAAAGCTTGTAAAAAAAGGCTTAGGGTTATGGATTTTCATAATGTGTGATGCGAGAATTGGTTCTTGAGGTGGTATTGAGTTGTAAGGGATTATGGATTTTAATTGTGTTGTAGTTATTGGATCATAATAATATTGGACTTGTTGTTGGTGGACATAGCCCAGGGATTTCGTGAACCATGTTAAATCTTGGTGTGTTGTGTTCTCTTTTATGTGATCTATTATTTTCTAGTATTAGTTATATTTTCATGTAACTATTATTTCTATTTGTGGTTAATCCTAACAATTAGTGCTCAAGTATCTCCCTAGGGTTGTGTCAATCTAGTTTGAGCCCCTTTGAAGGGTTAGAATTAAGGGTCCTTCTTTTACTTTCTCTAATTTGGGATAAGGATTTGAAAGTTAGTTGATTAATTTATAAACTACAAAAAATACAAATAAAACATTAGAAAATTTATGTTAAAAAAATTGTGAACCTTATTTCTCACACATTTTTTGTATAACAACTTGATTTGGTAGTTTATATCTTGCATTGATTTCTTCTTAATTTAGTAGTAAGATCTTGCATTCCTTTCTTCTTGATTTAGTTATTAGATCTTGAATTCATTTCTTCTTAATTTGATAGTTAGATCTTGGATTCATTTTAACTATAAAATCATCATCTTTATCATTAACATTACCTTGCATCATAAAAAGCAATATTCAAAATAATTAAATTTCATTGTGTGCCTTTATTACTTTGATTTTGTACATTCATTACTAGATCTACTTTTTATGCATTTTGATATTTTACATTGTGTATGATCTTTATCACTTTGAGTCTCACCTAAGTCATAAGCTCATGGGTTCTTTTGATCGTGAGTCGTCCTTCTTTCTTAGGAATCTTGATAAGATCACCATTCTTCATCATGATCCTAATCTTAGCATGAAATATTATTCTTCCCATGACAATGATGAGCCTTAAATCTACCTCCTCAATTCCAAAAGCTTACCAATGAATTGGTAAAATTGGCTAGTTCAAGAGAATCACAATTCAATGTCATATCCACTATAGAATCCATAAGGAAACTTATTTAAAATGATCAACATGGCATTAAAATTTTGTGTAACATGTCCCATCTTGTTGATTCCAATATTAAATCTCTAATGAATAGATCTCAAAAGATGGATATATTCTTCTTATTCTACTATGGTTTTCTATTCTTCCATTCTCTCATTCTAATGATGGATCACAAAGTGTGATCCAAAATGTTGATGCTAAAATATATATATAGAATTGAATCCAGAAGAAAAAAATTTATATATGTTCTTTCTTCTATGAGTGTTGATCCTTCCCTCCCAATTTTTACTTTTATTCCTAGTATACCAACGTATGCTAGTCAAAGAGCCTTTGGAAACATTGCTACATGTATGTGTCATTGCTAGTTATTTTTCCCTTTGATATTATCTAAGATATTATTCCTCCAAACATTTAGATTCTCCTTCTTGAGACTTATAAAGGAAAGGGCAATATTTTGTCTCATGTGAAAACCTTTCAACCTTGTACAATGATTTTGTTCACGACTATATGTTCATGGATAAGTTATTTACTAGAACCTTTTGAGACAAACCCTTGAAATAGTATTTTACTTTGTCTCCTTATTCCATTTATTCTTTTCAAAAATTTATAATGCTTTCATTCAAAAAAAAAAAAAAGAACAGTATTGGCCCTTCAATTTCTTTGGCTGACTTAATGCATTGTAAACGAGGGGTTAAAGAAAGGATTAGTGACTTTATTGTTGAATTCAAACATTTGCATTCTCAAATTTCTTATCTTGTGCCTAGTGTAGATATGCATTATATATTTATTTGTAATTTGTAAAAGGACATTAGAGATAAGGTTATTCTTATTCAATTTACTTCTTTTTCACAATCATGTATATTGTTTCATCAATATCAACTACAAGTGAGTTAGTTTGAGAGAAACACTTCAATGGTTCCTATTACCATTGATAAGAGTGATGTTGCATCTCACCATAACAATTTTTAGAATCCTAATAATTGTTAGAGTAATAAGGTATTTTCTTATTGATTAAATCATCTTGATTTAATTATTAAGTTACTTATTATTTCTAGTTTACTAAAGCTAAACTTTAGGCATATAATAATTAATTGTTATAATGAAACCTAGGTTAGTTACCCTTTAGGATTTTGATCTACTTTCAGAGATTATTTTAGTGGCGAATCTTTTCCATTTGGCAATCCCATCTCATGGGTCGATCGTCATTTGCTGAATAGCACATGTAACGTAGGTCAACCACGTCACCAGATATTTATCAAATTTGGGTCCAATGCTCGTGGTAGTCGTCCATTATCTCAATCCAATCACCAATGTAATATACATTTTAGATTTTTTTTTTCTTTTTAAATTGCCATCCTTTGCATTTTGTTTCTTATTGGACAACGTTCTTTTGCCATTACTACAACCATATAATTTTCCCTTGGGTTGGGCGTCACCTACCATTTTCTCAAAATGTGTTGACCACCAACCCCACTTAGCCAATTGTTTCCTATTGTGAGCTTGCATAGAAAGGTGTGTTTTGCCTATATTTAAAATTCCTAATTGTTAATCCTACATGATTTGCCAACCTAGATTGGACTATAAGATATTATTATTCTTCACAACTTGCTATTTTATGGTCTAGAGATTGGCATTTCTTATTGTTGCCAAAGTTTTAGAGTGTTGAGTGCATTGCCCATTGACTTGTGGACTGTGGTTTTCGTAAATTAAGGTAAATAATTTGTAATTTATTTTTTATGTGGATAGTGGTACTGGTACTAGTTTATTTTGTAATATTGTCCAGTGTCCACTGGTGACTAGACATCTCACATGCTAAGATAGGTTTGCAAATTTTATTGGGTAGTATAGTAGAATGTAGTATCGTAGCAATAGTACCCTTTTTATGAGAATGAATCATATTATTGTTATTATATGTAGTCTAAGTAGTCTATTGTCATGGTCTTTGACTTGTCACTCTTTGAGTCTTTTGTTCAACAACTAAGTTGACTTATTTTTTGTAGCCTTTATCAGTTTGCAATGTCAAACAAGAGGGGTAACATGGGTTCTAGTAGGATCCCTAAAAGTAAACAGAGGTTGCCATTACCAAAATGAAAAACCATATCCACATATTTGGTGGTGGAAATGTTGGCAACCTACAAGATTCACAAATTAGATCTCTAGTGCTTATTGAAAAAAGAGATTCATCATAAGTTGGAGACCATATTGAAGAAGTTCAAGTTAGTAAACCTGATACCTCATTCGAGGACAAACTTGAACACAATTTGGAGGCACTTCCCTTAAGTAAGGAGTCACAAATTGATATTATAGACTTGAGTTGGTTTTGGAATAGACGGGTGAGAAAACCAAAAGTGATTCCATAAATCATGATCATGCACAAAAGGGGAAAAGAAAATTGGAATAAAAAAAAGATTGATCTCACTGAGATCCATCCAAAAGGAATTTTCAATTGGAATGGGTGGAAAAGTACTAGTTCATTGAACTAGTGGCTAATCCAATTGATGTTGAACCTCCTGTAGAATGCAGATGTAAGATTTGCATAGAGATAACAAAGAAGGAGAATAGGTTGTAGCTCAAACTTGATACCATAGAAAAGCATGTTGATAAAGTTTACAAAAAATAAACTATAGATTGAGTTGAAAAATCTATACTAACTTGGAAAACAAAGGAAAACTATTTGCATATCAGAAATGCCAAAATTTACAAGTTACACAAGTAATTACGGGAGAAGTGTTCTATAGTAAAAGGTTCCATTGAAGATTTCATTGGAAAAGCAATGGAAGTGCAAATTATGAGAAAAGTAGTTCAATTAAGTGTGGTCTTTTATATTTTGAGTAAAGGGCATCCTATGATGAACTACCTTTCAATTACTGCTTTATTACACTTTTTTAAAGTTTGAAACTATTTGAACAGTCACTAGTTAGTAAATAGCAGGTGGGAATGGGCTAGTTGTCTTGCATAGGTTGAAAAAGAAGATATGAAGAAAAAAATAAAACACTCAAATTTCAATGCATTATCTCTAGATATAGTTACAAAAATTGATAATACTTCTTGGGTGTGCAAGCATGTTTATACTATAAATGATCATTTTTGTCAACACTTTCTACTATCTATTGTTAAATTGAATTGTAGTGTGATAGCCAAAAAATTATATGATTTATTAAAGAGTACTCTAATTGATTATGGAGGTATGGATAGCATGGAGATTGCAAAAAATTTGGTGTGTGTTGTAGTGGATGGAGCTTCGATTATGCAAGGTCATAAAGGTGGTCTTTGTAAAAAAATTAAGAATGATTTGGCACCCTACACTATTCCCATTCACTACATGTCCCATCAAATGAATCTAGCTTTTAGAATTATCAGCTATTTTGGTTGTGTAAGTAAAGTGGAATCTTTAATCAAACAGATTTACCAATACTTTTTTCGAAGTCCAAAACGAGTCTGAGAATTTCAACACTTTGCTCAAGGACTTACTAATGGGAGGAAGCTTCTAAAAGACAAGGATACCAAATGGTTCTCTTTGGATGGACCAGCAGATTGATTATTTTTTGAATATCTATCATTTCTTGGACTAATCCACTCTGTGCAAGACAAATTCCCTCAGCTATATTCAAGTTTAACTAATGTTAAGATATTCTTAACTTTAGCATCTATTCTCCCCATGCTACAGGACATGAGAAATATTATGAAAAAAGTTCAACAAAGAGCTATGTACATTTCAGAATATAATAAGTTGCGTAAAATGACATGTAGTAGCCTGGATACTCTATATCAATTACTATCATTAGATGAATCAAAGTTTGCAAAGTGGATAGAAATCACAGATTTGAACAATCTTGGGAACTTTTTACATATTGGTGCAAACATGTGGTATGTGCTAGGGTATGTGGAGTTGACATACCAATGCAGTACTATGCCCACGTCGACCCCAACTCCAACCCCAACAAAGCAGGAAGTAGAATCAAAACTAAAGAAGGTACTTTCATGTGTTACAAGTGAAGACGTCAAAAAGATCAAAGACTCTGTGCTTGACTTTGTCAAGTGAGTTTGCTAAAATCTTTCATCACAAATTAGATTCAGATTCGCTCCAGAGGAACTTCTTGAAGCAATGTCTATTGTTTTTCCTCAATATTGGTCTCTAAATTGTTCGAGTGATTTTTGAAAAAAGATGACAACTTTGATTCAGCATTTTTGCAAACCTAAAGTAATCAATAAAGTAACTATAATGGAATTTTAGATGAATCTTGACTGAGAGATCAATCATATTCTTTTGCAAACATAATGAGGGAACAATATAATCTTATGGAGAATCCAAATAAAGAGGGGGTGATAACAAAGCTTTGGAAAAACCTTGGTTAGAGAAATTAGTTGAGAGAGTCAATACTAGAATATTTCAAGCTTATTGATTTATGTTTGACAATGATATTGGGTTCAATGGAGGATGAAATAGTTTTCAGTACTTTGGGCTTCCTGAAGTCAAAGGTTAGAAACAAATTAGACAAAAATTTGGAGAATTGTTTCAAGCTCTATAATTCTAGGTATGAGGTAGATAGTTTTCCTTATGACAGGGCTCTCAGCATTTGGAGAAACAAATGTGGAAGAAGAGGGATGGCCAACATTTCAAACCCAAGTGGCAGTAGCAGTGGTGGTGGTAGTGGCGGTGGCAATGGCAATGGCAGTGGTTCATGTCCTGATATTGGAAGCAATGAAGATGATGTTGACTTTGGCATGCATACTGACACCGATAGTGAATCTAAAGAAAACACAACGAACAATGAAATGTTATATGCAATAAATGAGGAGGATTCTAATGATAGTGATGTTGAGCCAGTCCAAGCAGAGTGGCAACTATAGCAGCTTCTCAACTTCAAGTTCTAACATCTACATGAGTCAAGTAGTAGGCTAGTAGCTCTGGTCTTACCCATTTCAATTAAAATTAATTTATGTGCTTTAGTCGTACCAATGTCTAAGACTCTATCTACTAATTAATTATGTTTGTAGATGTTAATTTATAGCCTTCATTCACTGTACTTTTTTAGATGCTTAATTTTTTTTTTTAAACTTGTTGATGTTACAAACTTACATGTTGAGATTTTCATTAAAACTAGTTTTTACTTTTAGAGTCTACACATGTTGAGATTTGCATTGATTGTATTTTTTAAACATGTTGATATTTTCATTGATTCTAATTTTAATACAATAATACATGTTGAACTTGAGAATTTCATTCATTCTAGTTTCTAGACATTTTTAGATTTTCATTGATTCTAGTTTCTTTAATAAATTGTAACATAATGCATTTAATAGAATAAGCTTTATTTTAAAAAAAAATTATATTATAATTTATAATTATAAATCAGCCTATAACGTAATACATTTAACAATTACAAACAATTACAACCCTTTGCAAATGACTCAATGTCAAATGACCCTGAATTCCCTTTGCAAATCACTCAATGTCAAATGACCTTGAATTCCCTTGTATAGATACAAGGGAGAAACGATAGTTGTAGGTCAATTTTTAATTGTATATATAATTAGATTATAACTACATAATACATTAAGTGTGTACAATCACATTGCCACATTACCAATTGTACAATTTTTTCAAGTAGTAGGGAATTTTTTCCATCTACTCTGTGTAGTAATAGTATGTCAGTGTTTGGCTATCCAACTATCCTAATATGCTGGCTCTTGATTCCTATAAAAATTAACATTAAAAAAAGTTGAAATTAAATCCAAAATTTGAAATTAAAGAGTAACAACTAACAAAATGTGTATAGTACTATCACTTACTAAGTTGTTACTTCTTAGTGATATCAACTATGACTATCATTGACATTAACAGTAATAGTTTGAGAAGATCACCTAGCTCCAATGATGTTCTTTAGGACACCCCATTCTGCATCATTTGGAAGCTTCTTCTTTTTTGAGGTTATAGCTAAATAGTTGTAACCTCATCAACAATGAATACTTAGAAGAGATATGTTTACATGAGTCAAGAAATTTATCTATAACTACATTCATTATTGATAGTGGTTTGATGCAACTTGCAATTCTTTCTAGAGTAGTTTCCTTAGGCAAGCTGCTTAAATTAGAATTCATGGTGTTGTGCAACTTTTTCATGTAATCTTCTTTTCTAATGAATTTGTCATTTGAGTAAGTTGGATTTGGTAATCCAACATTTAGCAAGTCTAGTATGCTGTGATTCATCTTCATCAAGTCTCTAGAAGTAGATTTGAGAGTTTCATCTATTTTCATTAATTGTTCACAATTGTGATAGATAGCAAAGGTCATTATAGAGGCATCCAAGCGATTGTTTATTCCTTAGTTTTCCAAATTGTAATGGACACCCAGGAATGCCCAAAAGCTGAACCAAAGCTGGAATTATATTAATTCTAAAAATGTTGCAATCAAGTACAAAGAGATGTATTCCAAAGGCCAAACCCTAAGGGAATGACATCTAGAATGTTACAAGAGAGGATGAACGTCCTCTAATGCCAAAAAAGATATGTGATTCACACATCCAAACTCTTATCAAATGCAATTCACAATCATCCGATACAATAATCCCATGCTCAACAATGAGACTTTCAGCCCTATTTATCCTTTTCTTCATCCTTCTAGAAGGAACTAAAACATTAATTAACTGCAAGGGCTAGAAGCTTCCTCCTTCCAATAATTAATGCATACCCTAAAAAACTCCTCCCTGGAAATAATTAATTAAATCAAGAAGCTTCCGTCCTTCCAATAATTAATACATACCCTAGAAGCTACTCCCTTGTAATTAATAATTAAATTAATTAAATACAAAGTCACCTTTAAATTGAATGACTTTATAAGAAATTAATTTAATTTTTTCTTATCCTCCACTTAGACTTTGGAGAACGTGAAGGCCAAAAGATGGGATCATTACAAATCCGCCCTCCTTGAAATTGCTTGTCCTCAAGCAATTAAGTAACATAATGGACTCCAACCTCCACCTGGATCCCAATATGTGATATCCATATGGAAGTTAAACCAACTGCAAACTCGCATCATCAGGACCAACCCCTGTAGCCTAGCATTCAAAACTTGTGTTGATGAAGTCAAAATGTCACCATAAGGCAACTCCATAGAAGATCTATGAAACGTCTTCTTCCCTTTATCCATCCACATAATATATATTGGACTGGAATGCATATTATCACCATCATGCATTGAAAAAGATGTAGTTGTAGGTGAACCATATGTACTCATGCTAACTGTATCAACAATAGGTGTTGCCGCATCAAAATATATGGACATAGGAACAACATTAACTGCTCCAACAGAAAACTGAACTGAATTTGTAGTTGATGAAAACTCATAATCATTAACCTGTGTGGCTTCATTAGAAAATACATTAACCACTACATTTATACCATTAAACTCCTCATTGGATGCTTCAACTGACATAGAAGTGGTTGCTGATATGATAGTATCCTCGCATTCTCCTAATTCCACTATTGCTATGTCATCATCCCCTGACAAGGCTTCATATGTGGTCTCTTGACTTTGCACGCATGTCTCTACTGACTCTATCAAAATGCCCACATCATAGCTGGCTAGCTTTATACGTGTCTTGATCCCACCTGAGAAATCGACTACCTTCTGCTCTGGAGCAACATACAAATCATCAATGTTGATGCCCATCTGTCTAGCCATAAGTTGCAACATCATATCCATTCGCCTATTCTGCTCCTATTGCATACGTTGCCTCTTCTCTAATGTACCCAATAACTGTATGAACATCACATCTTGATCTGGACTAATATACATCTTTATCCGGCTATCAATATGATCTCCACAGGATGGCAAGACTTATAGCTCTGATACCACTATAATGGACACCTAGGAATGCCCAAAAGCTGAACCAAAGCTGGAATTATATTAATTCTAAAAATGTTGCAATCAAGTACAAAGAGATGTATTCTAAAGGCCAAAACCTAAGGGAATGACATCTAGAATGTTACAAGAGAGGATGAACGTCCTCTAATGCCAAGAAAGATATGTGATTCACACATCCAAACTCTTATCAAATGCAATTCACAATCATCCGATACAATAATCCCATGCTCAACAATGAGACTTTCAGCCCTATTTATCCTTTTCTTCATCCTTCTGGAAGGAACTAAAACATTAATTAACTGCAAGGGCTAGAAGCTTCCTCCTTCCAATAATTAATGCATACCCTAAAAACTCCTCCCTGGAAATAATTAATTAAATCGAGAGACTTTCGTCCTTCCAATAATTAATACATACCCTAGAAGCTACTCCCTTGTAATTAATAATTAAATTAATTAAATACAAAGTCACCTTTAAATTGAATGACTTTATAAGAAATTAATTTAATTTCTTCCTATCCTCCACTTGGACTTTGGAGAATGTGAAGGCTAAAAGATGGGATCATTACACAAATCCCTATCACTGGATCTCTGTACTTTATTCAAAATTTGTTTAGCAAGATTTTTTGAGGAATTGGTGAAGATACTTTTTTTACCCTAAACATCTTTTTTTACATTTTCAAATACAACTCTAAGATTGCTATTTAAATAAAGCTATTCAAACAAAGTAGTATTGTTCTTCATTATTTTGTCTCAATTTTCTTCTTTGATAAGCTTAACCATGTTTATTACAATATCCTTGACATGATGATCTTTTAAAGATGTCATTATATTTTGTGCAATTACATTCTCCATCTTTCTCTTCATTTTAGACATCTCTATTTCACTCTTTTTTTGTATTTCCTCTAGTTGCCCTTGCCAATTAGCTGCTCTCTTCCTCTCATCCTCCAATTTCTTCTTCAAATCTTGGATTGTCTTTGCAGTAGTTACCTCTTTTTTCTTCTTATCCTCAAGTTCCCTTTTCAAATCATGGATTGTCTTTGCAGTGGACTCTTCCTTTTTCTTCGCATTATCCAATTCCTTCTTCAAATCATGGAGTGTTTGAGTAGACTCCTCTTTCTTCGTGTTCTCCAATTCCTTCTTCAAATCTAGGATTTTATTTGTAGTTCACTCCTCTCTTTTCTTTGCATTCTCCAATTCATTCTTCATATGGTGGATTGTGTCATTTTTTGCAAAAGCACAAGACTCTATTTTCTTCACATTCTCCAATTCCTTCTTCAAATCAAGGATTGGTTTTAAAGTTGACTCCTCTTTTTTCTTCATATTCTTCGATTGCTTCTTCAAATTGTGGATTGTGTTTGCACTAGACTCCTCTCTCTTTTTCTCATTCCCCAATTCCTTCTACAAATTATCAATTATCCTTGCCTTAGACTCCTCTTTTATCTTTTCATTCTCCAATTCAATCTTCAAATTATTATTTTCCTTGACAATAGAGTCTAGGTTAGTTTTCAATTTCTTGTTGACCTGTGCAGTACTCTCTATAAACTTGAACAACTATGTAGTAGAGGCTTTTTCATGATGAATTTTTTTTTGCACTCATCTAATTCTTTAATCAAATTTTTTAGTTGTTCATTCATCTTTTCTTGCTGGGGAATTGCCTTTATAAAAGAAGAATTATTTATCCTATTTTGCAATTCTTTGAATCTATTGTCTGTTGCTTTCTCCTTTTCCTTCACATTATCAAGATCTGTCTATAACTTTTCTATTTGCTTTGTAAGCCTTTTGTTTTTTTCTCTCCACTTTTAGAAGTGTAGAGTGGACCATTTTGTTTCTCTCTTTTGATATATTGATTTTGTCAAAAAAATTCACTTCTGAGAAATCCATTTGAAGACTGGTAACTTGTACATTGTTATGATTTACTACATTTTCTAGTGGATTATTATCTCTAGCCAAGGGAATAATAGTCATGAAGTTCATCATTTTGGTGTTTGGATCATATGTTGGAAATTTACTGTTAGTAGATCCCTGACGTTCAGCAACTACATCACTTTTCAAAGTCTTCATAATTTGCCTATTTCTTTTGCTTGTCTAATCAAGCTTTGATGCAAACTCCTTTAAATTAAAATCTAGATTTGTCGACACAATTAAGTGTTTGAAAGGTGAATTATTAGTTGTATTGTTGTATGCTCCTCCAAATCCAATTAAACTTACTCCACCTAGAATTGTATTTTGAGGATTTCCAACATACTAAAGATGGCCCATTCCAAATCTTGGCATTTTAGGACTATTTTCAACATTTTGTACAAAAGCTATTGGTGCATATGTTGGTGAAGTTCCTACTAACATTTCTTGCATTGTAATTGTCATAAATTTTTGCCTTTTTGCACAAGGCTCATCCATGCTAGTGCCAATGCTAGTGCTAGTGGGATCAATTACAACTAGATTTGAAGATTTAACAAATATTGTGTTGGGATGACCTTCAAAGTAGAAGTATAATATTTTTTGACCTTTCTAGATGAATCATCTTCAATCTCATTGGAGAGTCCAATGATTGGTTTTCTTCATCTTTTGGGTGGGTCTAGTATTGGAGCTAGATTCCAAATCCCTTCACCAGCTACACCAATGGGTCATATACCTACATAACCCATTTTTGTATCATAGTTGCATGTTTATTATATGTTTGTTTAATAGAATCACTCATTTGAATATTAACAATTTTCCTACCCTTGGTTGACCTAGAATCCTGAATACCTTGAATGTTTCTATCAGACTCAAGGTCCTTCAATCTTTGAATATCACTGTCACTACAACTACCAAAATCATATAGTACAGTTGGATGCTCTTTATTCCAATAATTTTTGAAAAGTTCATCCTCCTTAATTTCCTCAAAACTTGTTGAGGTCTTTGGTTCACCCAAATTTTGCCTCATTTTCCAAAAATCAATCATCTTGGTTTGGCACCAAAATTTAGATGTTCATGCATCTTTAATTGCTTTCAGCATAGAACTCTTAGAAGGTTAAGATGCTTTCCTGTAGAAATTTAAGTATGTCAGAGGCTTTGATTTGTGTGACTTTGATATGTGCAATGTTCATAATTTGGGATGAAAATTCTTGCATTGAAATATTATTTTTCGTTGCATATTTTTCCAGCTCTTTCTTAACCTCATCCCATGAATCCATTTTTTTAACTTTTCTATCAATGGCATCTCTTGATATTGATATTTTTCGCAAAGTTCCCATTGGCAATAAGTCTTATTTTTATTATGTTCAATGGATCATAATTTTAGTGACTAACAAAATCAAAGCCAAAAAAAGTTACCAATTCATTTTTGACTTTGAAAGCCTTTCTCTCAAATGTGAGGCCTCCAATTATGAAAGGCAAGGAAAGAAATATCATTTTCTTTTGTTGTCAATTGAAAACTTCATCTGTGCTCTCCATCTCTCGTACATATTCCATGCAAAAACCTTTTCTATAACATGCATTGGAAGTTTGCACGGTTCAACCACTGAACTGTAAAACCTTAAGACAGTGTACTCATTCATGAAGAATAGTTAGCCAATTGAATTTCACTTCCCAGTTGAATGCAATCTTTACAAGACACAAGCAATATAGGCATCGAAGTGCCTGTGGTTTTTTGATAAATAGGTGTTGAAAAGAAGTCTACAAAATGGTTGTAGTTATTATTGTTAGCAGTCATCCTCATCTTATGTGTCCACTCATATACTAGACTTGGAGTCTTTGATTTCTTTTGGTTTTTCTCATCAAACTTATATACCTCAATATCAAGCTTGTTGTTCTCTATCTCAATATTGGGCGATGCTTTGCTAAAAGAGGTAGCACAAGTGATTTGTGAATCTTAATGTCTTCATCTTTCCTATAGTTGTACATTTTTTAGTCATTAGTAATTATTCTTGCATAGATTCAACAATGTGTTGAACAAAAATATATCTTACATCTACCTTCTCAACTAACTAAACTCGACAATGGATATTATAAATCATTTCAAGGACACTAGCCCCCACTTCCTTGTTATTGTCCAATCCTAGACAAAATGATAACAAAGAAATAATATTCTGAATCCACAACACAAAAATATCATATTTATAAGGAGGCTTATGGTCTATGTCCAATGTAATAGTAACACTAGTATGATTAGTAGACGACTCTGAGTTTAGTAAACCCTTAATATATGAATCTTGAAAAACTTTATCCAGTTTGTCATAAACCTGTGCTAGTTTATCCAAGTCAATGTGCTTGTTAAAGCTTCTTGGTTTAAACCCTAACCCTAGGTCTAACAAAGTGAAAAAATCACTCTCATTTATCGATAAAATTTTCTCATGAGTGTTTTGGTTTACAATTACATTCCTATATTCATCATAATTTTGAGTGCATAGCATTACAATTTTAGGGTAAGGGAATACTTTGGGTACAACAAGGTTTGCTAATCTAGTAACCAAAACAACTAGTTTATTTGTATGTGTACAAATACTTTTGTTATATTTGTAATAATTTCTCCCATTTTGTGGATCTTTCCACTTATTAAACAATGAATATCTAACTCCAATGATTCTCAAATCTCCATGAATAACAAGATCAAAAATATCATGACATTTATCAGTGAAACCTGGGGTTTGTAGCACTTGCCTGAGTTCTACAATGTCTTTCTTTTTCTTTATGCTTGCACTTGTACTGGAGGTTTTTAACTTTTTTTTGCCCATGTCTGCTATTGGTTATTACACAAAATTCTTCTTCAAGCCCTATTTGAAAAAATTGTAAAGTATAAACCAAAGACCATAAGAATCAAGATTTCTATTGCTACAAATTGCATTGAAAAAAATTTAAAAATTTAAATACCTAGAATCAAGAATCGAGATCTAATAATATTGGTGCTAGTAGATACTCAAATAATTGGAGTTGTCCTGTGATACTCAAGTTTCACACATTCAATCTTCTGAACACAAAATGGGATTCGGTCACTCTTTGAAAAGTTGAAATTTTAAAACCCTTTCGTATCGAACTCTGAACTTCATACTCTAAAAACATAGGTGGTTAATAGTTAAAAGTTAAAATGTAAGTATTAAGTAATTAATGTGTTTAAGTACTTTACTAATACTATGTACAATGTACATGTAAACAACATCAAGACTCAATAATGTATATAACTATAATAACAAAAAGTAAAAGTTTATTACATTAATATACATTTGAATTTTAAAATTTGTTCATTTTAAATAAATTAATTAATAAAAGTTGAAGTTAATAGTCGATGTAATTTTTGGGTCAGTTTGTGGAATGCTATTGTTGTTGTCAAGAGTCATCCAGAATTGTGACACTTATTAAAGAAACATGTCATGATTCTGGATGTTTTTTTATAACAATGATAGCATTCTCAAAATTTACCTAAAATTCATCTCGGGGCATTGATCTGACTTTTACTTAACAATTGCCGAGTCGGGATTAAGTAATTTTTTTTTTAAAGATTAAACATAATTATTATTAATATTAATCAAGTCCTGACACTTAATCAAGCTTTGCAATGACAGAACATGTGTCACGATTCTGGATGAATCTAGGCACATGGGAAAACATTCCCCAAATCGGTCCAAAATTCATCTTGGGTCATTGATCTTCCTTTTAGTCAATGGTCGGGAGTCAGGTTTCAAACATAACTATCGACTACACATGTCTTGCTTTCGAGTAGAAGTAGAATTTAACTTTAATCTTCTAAAATTTGGCCCGAAGTAGAGTTGGGGTCATTGATCTATTGTTCATTGAACGGTCCAAATCAAATCATGAATCATTAAACCTTTTGCATAACTAATATTAATTATTTAAATTATAATTTAGGGGAGAGGACCCAATAGTTGAGCGGGGTCCAATGGTCGATTACCCTATCATGAACGTAGAGTCCAATCTTCCAAAACATTTTTACTATATATTGTAATTAATTGATCTATTTGTACATATAAAAAAATCCAAACATTGATAAAAAAATATACTAAGACTTGAACACATGAAAACTTATAAATGTTATAAAAAAATAAATATATGAATTCATTAATGAGTGAAATAACCAAAATTTTTGTCTCAAATAAAAATTAAAATATCATAGCTATTTCATATATGTGTGTCGCCCAAAACATAATAATTGATTCTTGGATGGTGGTTGATCTTCCTTTACCTTTTTAATATTTTCAATCTCCTGTAGTTGTAGTGCTTGGTTCCTGATTGAATATTCGATAGCAACTTCTAATGACATATGTCATTAAAGTTATAATATAATACATAATCTTTCATATTCTGAATAGAGGTTTAAGGACACCTGGAAAGATTATGCGGGAGATATGTTTGTAACCCTGAATTTTTAATAATCCTGATAATTATAATGTTTAAGAAAACATTATAATTTCATTTGTTCTTTTCCAAACTTTTACTTAGACACCTATGGCTTTCATGTTGAATCATCAAACACTCATTTGATATTATATATCATTGTCAGGAAAATTATCTACTGGTATGTAATGGATGTAGATTCATTTTATGTTAATCTGTGTCTTTTACATATACCAATATCTCTCGACTATATTTGAGAATAGTAGATAAGGAAATCAATCTTGCTCTGTCAGCATCCAAGCCTCCTATCTGAAAGCTGCGAGTTTGAATTTCTTGAACATCATATTTCTCCAAATTAATCTTCAAATGGAATCTTCAAATGTATAAGAATTGGAGCCTTATGTTTTATATATATTACTCATTCTAAGCAATGTCGGTGGTGAACCTTTCTATCCATTTTTCAAAAGTCAGTAGAGTTTGCATGCTCAATCACTTTGTTCAATTCTTTATGCGTATCCCCTTGCCGCCCAAAAAAAATTTGATGAAGACTACCCCTTAGATTGTTGCTAAATGTGATCGTGGATTCCATACATATTGTCACCTTCTCACTGGCGTTAGATAAGGCTTGGGCATATTTTGGACTATGTCAACTTTTGGTGAATCTCAAAATTTCTCCACCACACACGAGCATTGCTCTCAATTTTTCCTTATCTCCTTTAATTCATTGATCAACTACCTCAGGCCTGCTATATTTCTATAATGGAATTTCTTCTATAAGAAGGAGAGACCTTGGGTACATCTCTACTATTGATGGACACCACAACGGATGACAATGCATCATGATCCATGCCTTACTGTGCTTGATTGCTCCTTCAAAAACCACTCGGGCTTTTCCTCTTCATGTACCTGAGCTTATCCTATCTTTTGTCCAAGATGGTCTCCATTAGCTGGGCTTGGGTTGTGTTTTGTTAAACTATCAACATGCACTGTCGTCCCCCTTCTTCAACTCGTTGTGTGAGAGCTCGTGGTTTTGTCTGCTAACTTGTACTCATCATGAAGCAGAATGAAAGATAAAGGGAGTCACGGATATATAATATATATCACACCATTTGTTTGCTTTGCCAATGCCAACCTCCAATATATCAATCGTTGGTTGGGTTTAAGATTTCGTTCCCAATAGTGACAGGAGACATGGAGATGAGTCGGGCTCGAGCCAACTCTTATTTCTTGAACTCGACTCCGGATTCAATTCTTGTGATTCCAAAATTCAAGCTCAACCTTGGTCTTTTATTGCATACACAATCACAATGTTCCCATCGAATTTTTAATGCATATGAAATTTTTAGATCATTACCCAATCTCCATGGGTAACTTAATTTGTCCTCCCAACCTTTTCCTTTATGTTGCTTACATAATGAGAGGTGTGTCAGGTTTGGTCCTATTTTTCTCTTTGTGTATCATATTGATGTCTAAATTGCTTCGCATCCTCTATCATTTCATAATATCCACTTCCCATATTACCTATAGGTGAAGAGTCAATTTTAATTTCCATTCAAGTATTTGAGGTTCTCCAATTTCCTATCTGTGGAAATAAAGAAGCCTCATTGGTATGTATCAAACATTTGATATCATTATTAGGAAGCTTGATATGTTCATAACTCGCAAAGCCCCAAATGAAGTACTTTTCAAATATTTACCAATGAATGTGAATCACCAATTAGAACTAGAGTCTCCCAAAACTTGGGGAAAACTGGAAAATGAGATATTATTAAGGACCACTAGACTTCTGAAATGAACTTGGGCCACTACTTTCGCATTTGAAACATTTGATCCTTCGGACTTGTGAACTCACAAACTACATTTCTAAGCTGACCATGAATTTACTGCATTCGGACTACAATATTGTTTTGAACTTTTATGCTTCTGAAGGAGACTTCAAAGTTTGAATTGGATTCTAGTGATGAACTGAAAGTGGATTCTAAACTTTTCTAAGTCAACCAATCTGTACTTTGAACATTGAATTTGAAGTTTGCTTGTATTGAACCTACAGGATGGATCATCTAAACCACTCAACCATTTCGACCACTTTGAACTAAGGTTCAAAGTGGTTCAAAAATATAAATTACAAGTTTTAAAACCATGTCCATATTGGGTACTAACAAGGGCTCTAGCTATGGGACTATTTTTTATGCAAAAATACAGAACTCCAACAATCTCTGGCTAAAGACAAGTGTCTTGTCCATTGTTTAATAGAGTCAACAAGAAAAGAGGATTGGGAGATGCTTGTAGAGAGGGCAGAGGGGAGCATGGCAAAACCAACAAAACAACACTCCTAAACTACAAACAAGCTCGAAGCTTGCACATTATTCAAACTACCACTACGCACAACAAAAACTTATTTACAAAAAGACAGGCTAGTAGCTCATACCTCTAAGAATGCACTTATTCGCTCATGGAAACCCATTGACTAGTTCAGAGAAGTACATGCCTGTGTGGAAGAGTGATTGATATGTAGAATGCACCAGCATTAGTAGACATCTTGTGGTGACTGGAAAGATGAATTCAACAACTACGTGCTACTGGAACTCTTGCACTTTGGGAATACCAACTTGATCATAAAAATGGCATGCCTCCCATTCCACTTGTGTTTGCTGCAACATAATAGGAATGAAATGTTGTACAATAGTTCACAATTCTACTTCATCAAAATTCATGGATTTTTTAACATGTGAAGTTTCTTTACCATCAATGCTTGTTAACAAAATCAAAGATTGCATGGTTTGACCCACCACATTCTTTGAAAGATTTCCTTGCTTCATCACTACTTTAGATTGTAAGCATTCCTCTTGCTATGGTACATATGAGAAAGATTTAGAGAGAGGAATATCATACCCTTCTTTGTTATCCGTCAATTTTTGTTCTTGCTGATACACCATATCACGCTGATCTGAATCAATAACAGAGAGGGCATTAGCAACTTCAAAAGCAAAACTTTAATGTTCCAGAAAAAGGACATCCATTGATAACCCTTTTTTTGAATCATATGCAGCAAGTCCTTCCTTTGCAACTGGTACATTTAGGTTGGTCATTAGCTCATTTGATCAAGCAACACACTCCTCATTATTTTCAATATGCAAGCAAAAGAATCCTATCATCTTTAAAGCATTATCTTCAACCAACAAGGATTCTTGGAAATCTTCATCATTAAAAATAGTTAGATTCTGAAAAAGAGAAACATTAGGAGTGGATTTGGTTTCTTCTAGAACATGCCACTTCTTTATAGCTTCCTCATCAATGTAGTCTTTTTGTCCACAAAGGTATTCTTTCATTGGTGGAGTTTTTATAGATTTCATACCACTAAGAATCAAGGCATCATCCAACCTAATTTCTTCCTTTTGTGCATCCACCAAATTTTTTACTCCAAGGCATTGTAACCAAAACTTGACTTCAGCATCCATAGCAACAATAAAGAAGCATAACTAATTGCTTTCATTAGGTAGGTGGGCTAGAGGGATTTTACGAACACTTCGATTAAATCTATCAATAAACTCCCTTACAGATTCAGCTTCTTTCATCTGAAGTTGAAAAAGATTTACCAAAAATTGATAGGAATCAATTGTGGGTTGAAATCTCTCAAGGAATCTCCCCTTAAGATCATCCCAAGTTGTGATACATCCATCTTGTAAATTTTGAAACCATTCTGGAGCTTTTCCCACAAGGCTTTGAACAAACAGTCTGATGAATACATCTTCTTCTTGCACACCAAGAATCCCACATGCCACAGTAACTACTTTGATGTAATCAGTCGGATCTTGTGTTTTGTCTCCATGAAACTTGGGAAGGTATTCCGATGACCTTTTAGTGGGAAGGTATTCTGATGACCTTTTAGTTAAGGTTGAATACCAAGCCAAGGCAAATGGTCTAATCCAAGCCCCCCGTGGCTAAGCTACAACCACTGCCATGAAACACATTCGAACTCCAAAATTGAGGATTTAACAAGTTTGTAATATAGAGTCATCAATCTCTTGCACACAGAGATAACCATAAAACTAAGGAAACAAATGTTAGGCAATGATCTTCATTTCCTTCCCCATCAGAGTCACCAAAAATCTATTAGTGAATAGATTGTCCTCCAAGAAAATACGTGCAAATATAACCCTGAATGCCCAAGTGAGAAGACTAATCAGCTCCAATAGTTGGACAAGTTATCATTGGATAGATAACCTTCCTCTAAATTTTATTAGGTACAGCTCCCCATGTAAGATATTCAATGAATTAATTATGGATGCTTTTAACCAGAAAGCACGAAAGGATTACAAGCATCTGTTCGTAAACACAGAGTAGATGCAAAAACCTAATAGCTGAAAGGAAAGGAAAGAGCAGTAGATGACACAAGATTAATTTTTTGTATGCTACATTACATAATGAAAATGAAAATATATCTTCCCTCTTCTTGAGAGAATTAAAAATTAGAGCTTTAAAAGATACTTTGAAATGATAGTGTAACAAGAAAACAATGACATTAGAATGTATTTCAAAGAAAACTGAAAATGACGTAAAGATCATGATCAGTGAAAGGAAAATACATCATAATCAAAGTTTTGATTTGTTTAACCTCCAATCTCCCTTCCCTTAATGTAAAAGACCACAAAGACTCTTTTACACATTTACAACCAAAACCACTATCAAAAGAAAAACTGAAACTCTTTTCAAAATTACATTAACAATCAATATCTTATTCCTATCTCTAACACACAGTTCAGAAGAAGAAAATGAGCCCATGCTTTACCTCTCACAATCTCCCAAGAAAATGGAATAATCTAGAAAAAAATCCCTCCCTATTGTAGCACACAGTCTGCAGTCTGGAAGAAAGAAAAGAAATTGGAACCCCCATTATGTTTTGTCTTTTTTTTTTTTATAGAATTCTGGAAATCTTCTTTCAACCCCTGCAACCTTCCTTTTCTAATGAAATTTGTCATTTCTAATAACTAATTCTTGGATGGTGGTTGATCTTCCTTTACCTTTTTAATATTTTCAATCTCTTGTAGTTGTAATGCTTGGTTCCTTATTGACTATTAGATAGCAACCTCTAATGACATATGTCATTAAAGTTACAGTATAATACATAATCTTTCATATTCTGAATAGAGGTCTAAGGACACCTAGAAAGATTATGTAGGAGATATGTTTGTAACCCTGATTTTTAATAATCCTGATAATTATAATGTTTAAGAAAACATTATAATTTCATTTGTTCCTTTCCAAACTTTTACTTAGACACCTATGGCTTTCATGCTAAATCATCAAACACTCATTTGATATTATATATCATTGTCAGGAAAATTATCTATTGGTATGTAATGGATGTAGATTCATGTTATGTTAATCTGTGGCTTTTACATATACCAATATCTCCCAACTATATTTGAGAACAGTAGATAAGGAAATCAATCTTGCTCTGTCAGCATGAAAGCCTCCTATCTGAAAGCCGCTATATTTCTATAATGGAATTTTTGCTATAAGAAGGAGAGACCTCGGGTACATCTCCGCTATCTAAAGACACCACAACCGATGACAATGCATCACGAGCCATGCCTTATTGTGCTTGATTGCTCCTTCAAAAATAGCTCAGGATTTTCCTCTTCATGTACCCGAGCTTATCTTATCATTTGTCCAAGATGGTCTCCATTAGTTGGGCTCGCATTGTGTTTTGTTATACTATCAACATGCACTGTCATCCCCCTTCTTCAACTCATTGCATGAGAGCTCACGGTTTTGTCTGCTAACTTGTATTCATCATGAAGCAACATGAAAGATAAAGGTAGTCACGGATATACAATATATATCACACCATTCGTGTGCTTTGCCGATGCCAACCTCCAATATATCAATCGCCGGTTGGGTTTTAGATTTCATTCCCAACAATGACAGGAGACATGGAGATGAGTCAAGCTTAGTGGACTCTTGTTTCTTGAGCTCGACTCCAAATTCAATTCTTGTGATTCCAAAATTCAAGCTCGGCTTTGGTCTTTTATTGCACATATAATCACAGTGTTCCCATCGAATTTTGAACGCATATGAAATTTTTAGATCATTACCTGATCTCCATGGGTAACTTGATTCATCCTCATGGCCTTTTCCTTTATGTTGCTTGCACAATGAGAGGTGTGTCGGGTTTGGTCCTGTTTTGCTCTTTGCACATCATATTGATGTCTGAATTGCTTTGCATCCTCTGTCATTTCATAATATCCACTTCCCATATTACCTGTAGGTGAAGAGTCAATTTTAATTTCCATTCGAGTATTTGAGGTTCTCCAATTTCCTATCTATGGAAATAAAGAACCCTCATTGGTATGTGTCAAACATTTGATATCATTATTAGGAAGCTTGATATGTTCATACCTCGCATAGCCCAAATGAAGTCCTTTACAAATATTTACCAATGAATGTGAATCACCAATTGGAACTAGAGTCTCCCAAAACTTGGGAAAAATTAGAAAATGAGATATTATTAAGGGCCACTAGACTTCTGAAATGAACTTGGGCTACTACTTTCACATTTGAAACATTTGATCCTTCGGACCTGCAAACTCACAAACTGCATTTTTGAGCTAACCATGAATTTACTACATTCGGACCACAATATTGTTTTGAACTTTTGGGCTTCTGAAGGAGACTTCAAAGTTTGAATTGGATTCTAGTGATGAACTGAAAGTGGATTCTAAACTTTTTTGAGTCAACCAAAATGTACTTTGAACCCTAAATTTAAACTTTGCTTGTATTGAACCTGCAGGATGGATCATCTTAACCACTGAACCATTTCAAACTACTTTGAACTAAGGTTCAAAGTGGTTCGAAAACATAAATTACAAGTTTTAAAACCATGTCCGTATTGGATACTAACATAGATATTTTTAGATTAAGCTTTGGTTGAATGTTTAAAAAGTCATTTTTTGGACACATCTCACTAGATGCACTATTTTAACAAGTTGTGTGATGACTCACAGCTTTAAACCTTAGTTGTAGCTTGTAGGTAGTTCAATGTCCATTTCATATTTCATAACAAAAATGAAGGTCTTATGACATCTCATGTAGTGGCTACATGTTGACGAAGTTAGCCCTCACAACTTCTTGTTCCTCTCCCCTATCTTATTGTTGCATAATGCAAATTAAAACTTAAATCACAAAGTGTAGTAACCAATTGCAAACATACAAATTATTTGAATTTCTTGACAATTTTCAAAATCCATGATTTGGATGAATAAAATTAATGAAACATCGAATTTTTAAAAATATAAAATTATAATTTGTAAATTGTAATCAATTATCATTCATCGATCATTAATTGCTTGATAATGATAACTTGATTTAACAATCGTAGCATTTTTACTTAATTAAAATTGATTTAGATTATAATCAATATTTGCTAAATTGCTTCAGCTTGATAATGATAAGTGATAACTTAATTTAAATTTAAATAACTGTGGCATTTTTCATTTAATTCAAAATATGATAAAAAGTTAAAAATATTATGATGATCATGATATTTTAATAAATTTACATTTCAAAATAGGAAGAAATAAATTAATTAGTTAATATTCGATATTTTATATGAACATTTACATATAAGTTATAATTTGAACTTTTTATTTTCAAATCAAATTTCAATATTATCTATGCAATTTAAATTGCATGATCGTTGATCAAGATTCAAGATTCATGATTCATAAATCATGATGTTACATGTATCATAAGTTTAACTTTAACAAACTATTTTTTTATTTATTTAATATTTTTAAATAAATTAATAATAGTTAAAACTATTATAACTAATAACTGTTAACTTGCATGGCCCTAGCCCCTGTGTTCATATATTATCAAATTTTACAAGTTTTGAAATTTAAAGGACATGCATATACATATTGCAAATTTACAGATTTTCATTGGATAATTTTCAATTGAATAATGTTTTACTATAAATCATTAATCAAATATGAAACCATAAAGGGATTGTTGAAACTCTTTTTTTATTTCTAACTTTATAACTATTAACAATTAATTTTTTATAACAAAGTCACAGACTAACATTTCAACAGTGCATTGAGATGCCAAAAAAAGAGACGTAGACTAACAAGAACAACAATTTGAGAAGCCAAAAACTATTATTTTTATTGATAATATTTTAGAGTGTACAATGTACATAATACCAATTCATAGCATTCAAAATAGCTAATTAAATCAGCCTAGTTTTACTATTTCATAATTTAAATTAAAGGGCAAGGCCCAATCCAAAGAAAAATAGATATATTAAAAATATTTTTTTTGCCCAAACAGAAAGGGTCAAGGAAATAGGATTCAAGAAGTAGGAAATAGTGAACCAAGGAATAGGGAGGCTAGGAGCATCAGCAAGTTGATGGGCCGAGAGCTTGAGTTCTTCAATCAGAAAGGTCTTTGAGCCCCTCCACAAGGAATCTCTTGGAGAAGATGATGTCATTGAACTTGTCCAGCCATGTGAAGTTAGTCTGACTGACATTGTCCCACAACAACCACTTTCATAGAAAATCCTTCCCGAGCCATGCCCACTTTTGATGGTGAGTCAATTATCGTTCATTCATGTTGAGCAGGAAGGGATGCTTATGTACAATGCTCCCTATGCCTTGCTCCCAACACTTGTCTACTATGTCTGCAAGAGGGATGCCAATGCCCAACCCTAGTACCCGCTTGACCAATACAAAAATTTTGATATCATCTTCTAAAAATGTTTCCTTAAAAATATTATGCAGAAGCATCAGAATGTCTACTTGATTATCTCCAAGGTCAAGAAGAGACACGAGGAAGCAGGAGGTAATATCTATGGACACGTGGTACCTCTTATCATTTCCTAAGAATTCATGGCTGAGGACCATGAATAAAGCATGGTGGATAAAAGGACCTTGGGCATCTTCATTGCAAACCATGGCTAGGACATCATCAAGTATCATGCCCAAAAAGGGCTTTTGCAAACCCATTGTAGTGCATTTTAGGTGAATTGGCCATATCCATGACTAAGAAACTTTGCAAACTAAGAAACTCTGCAAACCAAATTCAGATTTGAGAATTTGAGAAATGATAATGAAAGAAGAATTGAAGAGGCTATTTAATGGTAGTTGCATTAAATTGTTTGGCGTTCACAATCTTTCATATCTTATTTTTTTGTATTCCTATTAATTTTCAAGTGTGCAAAATGTACTCGCATTAATGTTAGATAGTTGAAGTGCCTGCCAAGGTGGTTTAAAATGGAATGTAATAATTGTAAATGTTAGTACCACATTTATGATTTTAATCTTGATGTGATGTTCACTACATTTTAGTTAATGGTTTCCGTGTAAAACTTTCCACATGTCTCCATTCCAGAGAATTTCATGCGACTCCAAGTCTTTTCAAGCTACTAGCCTCAAAATGCATCTTCTGTCGTTGATCTCTAATTAATCAACGGTCGATAAAACTATTGTATTAATGATACAAAAGTTACTGTAGCCAACTTGGTAATGGTGACACTAATGTAACGACATTATTAATAATAGACCTAAGACAATACACAAGTTAAATTGATTACTTAGTAGTCAGTATAGTCGCTAGCAAATACATGTGCAAATTTGCTTTCAGATTAAACAATTTTTTAGTTTACCACTAAAGATTAGTCAAGACCATTATTATTCATTTTCCTACAAAACAAGTAATTCGCCTCTAACATTATTAATTCATTTTTGGCATAGTCATCATTTATTTATTTGTCATTAAAAAAAAATCACCACATTTAAAATGATTTTTGCTAGGGAAAGAAACAAATTGCCAACATATAATATTTTATTTCCCTACATGGAAAAAAAAATTAATCTCTTTATAATTTACAAATCCATGCATTCAATACAATTGCAATTTATCTTTTTCCACATCAAGAATGTCTCATTTTCTATAGATCTCTAAATTCAAGCCTTTTTTGATTTGCTTTTCTATTTTTGTGATAGGTGTTTGCATGCAAGTGATTCATTGGGGTTCTGTAAATTTGTATTTCTCAAATTATGCATGGTATCGGAACTCTAGACTTTCATGCCCATGTTCTCTTCATGAGACTTTTGGCCTTGATTTTTATATCTATATTTTCCAATAAATGATTTTGTATTGGATCTAGGGGAACTTCATTTTAGGTCACTTTAAGCCCAAATGAACATCACTGTTGAGCTTAGAGAGCTCAAAAACTCCCCACTTTCATATTAAATTTGTCCATTTCGGACAAAGTTGCAATCTATGGCAAAAACAATTGGCCCATATTGTATGACATGGACATAACTTTTGAGGTGGTAATTTTTTTAACAAAAATAATATTTTAAAAATTGGCTTAAGATCTTTTTCATTAAAAAAATGCATTCTTTTGAAGCAAGGCGCATGCTTTTGAGATAAGGCATTGTGTGTGTGTTTTTTTTTTTTTTTTTTTTTTTTTTAATAAGTTAAAAACTGAGTGCATTTATTGCATGCACAGGCTAGTGCTCCATAGCTCCACCTTGGGCCCACAACTATAATCATCTCCATCAGCCTACAAAGGCTCCCCAACATTATTTTAAGGGCATAAATTTAGGGCCCACGACAAGAGCTTTTTTGTGTTTCACACCCACTTGTTCTAGCGATCACTATGTCTTTTGGACATGGGGCCCATTTTTCTTGGCAGTCATCTATTTAGGGTACCCAAAGGCCTGTGGGCCACGTTGTCCCTGTACTCTACTTGATCCACCACTTCATGTGGCTCCCACATCCAGTCCACTGCCCAATGTGACTTTTCTTTATCAACCTTCTATTGCACATAAGTTCCTTTTAGTAGGAGCACCATAAGTCTTTGGGTCATGCTTTTTGCAATTCCTTTGTCTTAGGACTCATCACTGGCTTCCATGTTAGCTTAAGATCATCAAGGTTGCCACATAGACTTCCACATCATCCTAAGCCCCACCTACCCCCTTTTTCCAATAAACAATGGTTTTATTTCCCTTTTAGGTGGTTTTTTTGAAGGGTGGTTTCTCGGGCCATGCAATCGATCTTTGCCTAGTCACGATGATTTTGCATACCTATCATTTTTTGCCTTGGTATTTTTGGTCTTCTATCAATGTTTTTTCATTGTAAATGTAGTTTCCCATATTGTTTTGGGCATATTTGACATTTTAAAACACATGCCTTTTATGGCCATCAGAACTATTTTGTTGGCACCAACTTCCATTTTCTAGACAGATTGCTTTTTCTACCAAGTTGGATTTTTTTCTAGTATTCTAGACATTCTTATGGTGCTTTTTTCCTCAATAGCCACTTTGACCATCAAATTTGGGCTCGTCATCTACTGATATCAGTCCCTACATCATTATTGCATGTTAGCCCTTCTGGCTCTATTTGGACCTACCTTCGATGTTTCGCTCATATCTAGGGCATAAGGTCTTTATTTTTCACAAACATGATATTATCATTAAGATGGTTCTAATATCATCATGGTGGTACAAGTTATTTTCAGTTTTGATGCTTTATTATAGCTTTTTTTTTTGTTAAGGTTAGGAATTCTAATTTGCACTCCAAGAGACATCTCCAACATCTGATCTCTGTTTTAGGAAAAATTTAGATCATTGGAAAGTTGATTCTATTCTTTTTATAGTGATGCTAGTTATTTTTCTAGATTCTACTCTAGGTACATTCTATTTTTTTGTTTTAATCATTTTTGCACTCTGGTGGATATCTTGGTTGTTTTAGGTCCATGGATTATTTTTGTTTCTTTGAATGACTCGTCATGGGTTGTAATTTCTATTGTATCAACCTTATATCTCTTTTGATTTTTTTGATATCTTTTGTAGCAATTTTTTGCAAATGCACTAAAATAAAGTGTCACTCTATTGCATTTTGGGATCATGTACATCTTTGTGTCTTGTAATTGCACTACATTATAAAGTGTCATGGGGGGTTTCATGTTGGCCATTTTCACCAACTTCTTTTGTCAAATGGGTGTTCCTATTGGAAGATTGGGGAGATTATTGGAAGATTGGTTGGAAGCATGAATGTTGATAATATTCCTATGGAGGAGTACTACTATGATGATATGTTACATTCATGACTGACTTTTTGATTGATGTCAACATAGCATGTTATATGTCTACATAGCAGTTTTTTGTGGTATTTGATAGAAGAACAACAGAAAGATCAAGTTGGTATGGATGGCTAGTTAAGCATGATAACCACCTGAGGTTATGAGAGATACTTCTGAGTATCTAGTATATGTAGTTAACATCAAAAGAAGAAAGGATAAGTCTAGAAGAAGTTATGTAAGTTTTGGTGATGTTTGTTCTAAGATAGAGTTTATAGAGGCATGTTCTGGTAAACTTGTTATATCTCTTAGCATAGTTGATATCTTGAGGATCGAGGTTGAGGGCATGGAGAAGATATGTTAAGGATGAAATTGTGTGTATGAAAAGTTATTCAAGTTACAAGGTTGAAGATTAAGGTTATTGCTAAGTGTAACATTTTCTTAATGTGGTCCTATAATAATTAATTGAGAAGGTCTAACAGCCAGCTTAGGGAATTGTTTTATGGACTCGGTATAAAGGAAGGACATTTTCCTTTATCATATGTAAGGCTTTAGAATTATTGGAAAGCAGCAAAGAGTGCAGAATGTGAAGTTGAGGAGAGTAGTGTGGAAGTGAAGGAAACTACATTGCCGAGGTTTTTTTGAGTGATTCGAGGTTTGATATTTAGATCTGAGGTTCATGACCTGGTCTGTAAGTTCTAGCAGTGATTGGTTTGGTTAACAGGACAGAGGAAATGATAGAGGAAAGAAGAAGATAACAATAAATTACTTGTTTGAGCAATGAGCTCTTCTTGTAGTTGAAATTACATGTTTGGCAGTGGGCTCTTCCTGCATACATTATACCACAACTCCTAACAGGGTTGGCACAACTCCTAATAGGGTTAGAATCTCCTAACAAGGATTCAAAGTCTCCTAATAGGGATTCATTGTACTAAATGTTGTAATAGACTCCTAATAGGGTCCATCCTCTAACAAGGAATATTTATATTAGTACATCATCTTGTGGGAATCATTCCCACTGGGGTTTTCCCTTTGATCAAGGATCTCCCTAATCAACATATCTGGTGTAATTGTCTATGTGCATCTTTGTATGGTTGTTGTTTACTTTGTTTGAATGGTTAAATTTGTTTAAAGAAGAAAAATATTTTAATTCTTGGATAACTGATTCACACCCCGCCCCCAACTAGTTATCTTGGTGTACTATTGTTTCTAATAGTTCCTTCTATAAAATTAGCCTCATCACGTGTCAATGACATGTGCCTTTATAGTTTTACTTCTTATGTACTCTTGATGTTCTTGGTTCTTTATTCTATAGAAGTTCATGCATTCAATTTTAGTGTACCTATCTTACCTCTCAGCATTATAAGGGGTTATGTTGGTTCTAATTATTTCTTAGTTTGATAGAGTGAGCTATGTATTAAGTATTTATTCCTATGTACTTTGCAAAAATAGTGACTAGGTACTTATGCATTTAATTTAGATGGATCATTTACCATATGGACACTCCTTCATTCCTATTTTTGGAAGTCATGAAGAAATATTCTATCTTCAATTGATTATCTATTCAGACTTAGTCTTCTCTACCTATTCATTTTCTATTTAGTAGAGGTTCCTTATATCAGCAGTTTGATAATATTTATAGCTTCAAGCTTCAGTGGTGTTCTTCATGATCATCCTTGTATTCCTATCTCATGGAATATTCTCTAGTTAGGAGGCTTCCATAGTCCTCCACTAGTCTTTCAATATTTTCCATCTCTTCTTGGAGCAGGGTTTTTACCATGTGGTTTTCTACATATCTCCACTTTACATGGATTTGGTTGTGATTGGGTACCTCATCACACCTTGTTATCGAGACCCAAATTTACTTGCAATAGTAGTTTCTAGGTTTTTAGCTACTCCCTAAGTTTATCTTAAAGGGGGTATTAGAGTAATAAGGTATTTTCTTTTGATTAAATCATCTTTATTTGATTATTAATTCACTTATTATCTCTAGTTTAATCAAGCTAAACTTTAGGCATATAATAATTAATCCTTTTATTAATTATTATAATGCAACCTAGGTTACTTACTCTTTAGGGTTTTTATTTACTTTTATAAGGATAAATCTCTCTTTTTTTAATTTACGCATTGATACATTCAATACAATTTCAATTTATCTTTTGCACATCAAGAATGTCTTAAATTTTGTGGATCTTTGAATTCAAGCCTCCATAGCTTTGCTTCTCTCTTTCTATGACAAGCGTTTGCATGCAAGTGATTCCTCAAAGTTCTCTAAATTTGTATTGCTCAATTTCTACAATAATTACATAAAGATAAACAAATCATCAAATATAATAAATGATCAAGTGGCAGAAACACCCAAAGGTGTGCTCCCTTTGTTATATGTTTTTAAACCTAATTGTTCTTATACTCCATTATTTGAATCTTTTCATAATGTGATGACAATGCTACTCAATGCTAACTATTTTGATGTGGAGCCTAATCTGACTCAGAGATTTATTTGGCATAGTTTCCCTGCAGATTATTTCTATGGGGGTTTGGGGCAGTGCCCTCAAGACAGGGTCAAGGGGCAGCACCCTAGGTGCACTCCTTATCACAATATAAGGTGGGGTTGAGGGGTAACACCCTCGCGGGGGTTTTCGGGGGTAGCACCCCCAAAGCCAAAAATGAACTTATATTGTAAAAGGCATCAACTACTATTGTTCTATTATTCTAGCCCTAATTTTGTAAGTGGCAAAAAGATTGTATAAAAAGGCTTAGCGTTAGGGATTTTCATAAGATGTGATGCAAAAATTGGTTCTTGCAGTAGTATTGAGTTGTAAGGGATTACAGATTGTAATCAAGTTGTAATCATTGGATCATAATAATATTAGACTTGTTGGTGGACATAGCATAGAGATTGGGTGAACCACGTTAAATCTTGGTGTCTTGTATTCTTTTATGTATGATCTACTATTTTTTGATATTGGTTATATTTGCATATAACTGATATTTTTTTCTGAGGTTAATCCTAACAAGTGGTATCAGAGCTAGACGGTCATCATTTTTTTTAGCCAAACTATCATCATTTTTCTTAGTGATCCTCTATAGGAAGGTCTCACTGTTGATTGGGAGTCTCACGGTTGAGTGGGAGCAATGGTAGATGAGGGTAAGCTAAAGGTGGAGAAGTTTAATGGGCAAAACTTTTAGTTATGGAAGATGCAAATGGAAGACTATATTTATCAGAAGGACTTATGGAAGCCGTTGGAAGGAAAATCCAAGAAACAGGAACTATGTCAAATGAGGACTAGGAGATTTTAGACTGAAAGGCACTTGGAAGCATTCAATTATGCTTGGCACCATCAGTGACATTTAACATTACAAAAGTGGAGATGATGGAACGGTTAATGGAAACCCTAGCAAAATTGTATGAAAAGCCCTCTGCTTCAAATAAGGTATTTCACATGAAGTGTTTATTTAATATAAAAATGGCAGAAGGTGGACCTGTTACAGACCATTTAAATGAATTTAATATTGTTACTAGTCAGTTATCTTCTGTGGGTATTAATTTTGATGAAGAAATTAGGACTCTCTTGATTTTGTGTTCTTTGCGTAAAAGCTGGAATAGCTTGGCAATGGTTGTGAGTAATTATTTTTCTGGATCTAATACCCTAAAATTTGATGATGTGATCGGTGTTATTTGAGTGAGAAAACTCATAGGAAATCCTCAGGTGGATCTACATCAGGAAGTGTTTTGAATGCACAAAGCAGAGGTAGAATGACTGAGAAAGGAAATAATTTTGGAAATCATGGGAAATCAAGAGGCAAGTCAAAGGGGAAGAGGTCTTAATCCAATGGACCGAGAGATTGCTGGTACTATGGTGAAATAGGGCATAAGAAGAAAGATTGTTGGACTTGAAAGAACAATGAAGGAGATAAACCAAAAGGGAACAAAGAGGCAAATGTACTAAGTAACAAATCCGAAGAGGGTGCTTTGCTTCTGTCTTTAGAAAGTGTTGATGATTCATGGGTTTTAGATTCTAGTGCTTCATTTCATGCTACACCTCATAGAGGTTATTTTATTGATTATGCCTAAGAGGATTTTGGGCTTTTTTTTGGGGGGATAATGAACCTTGTCAGGTTGTTGGCAAGGGAAAAGTTAAGATTAAGTTGCAAAATGTGAATCATTGGCTACTACATGAGGTAAGACATGTTCCAAGGCTGAGTAGGAATTTAATTTCAGCAAGGCAACTCGGTGATGAGGGTTGTGTAGTTACTTTTAATGATAAAAATTGGAAGGTTTCAAAAGCTTCCCTTGTAGTAGCAAAAGGTGTGAAAGTAGGCACCTTATATCTTTGTACAAGTTATATTGTTCCTTCTACTTTGATTTTTTTAGAGAAAAATGAATGTTCAAGAATAGTTGCTATAGTTGAGTAGGAAGAACAAATAGTTGTTGTAAATTCTGATACAACACTATGGCACAATAGACTTGGGCACATGAGTGAGAAAGGTATGAAACTACTTCATTCAAAGCAAGTTTTACCATGTCTAAAATGTGGCAATGTGGATTTATGTTAAATTTGTGTGTATGGAAAACAAAAGAGAGTGAGCTTTGTGAAGACTGGGAAGGAAAAAAGAAGTGAGAGATTAGAGCTTGTGCATATAGATGTATGGGGACTAACTCAAGTATCTTCCCTTAGTGGCTCTCATTATTATGTTACATTTATTGATGATCTATGCCAAGGACAACATCATAAGAACCTAGAGGGGTAATGCGTAGATCAGTCCTAGTGGACATGTCTCCAATCTGCATCTAACAACTCCACACCATGGAACTAACTGACACTCTGGCTCCCGAGGCTAACTCTACCTCCCAACTAACATCCTGTCTAACTACCACTAGCCCACAATGCTCCACCACAAATGGAGATATAAAAGAGTCAGTAGCCCCAAAATCAAATAAAACTGCAACCATATGGCCCTGTATAATACTTGTAGCCTTGATAACTGTGGCCTGATGCTCAGCCTGGCGATTGTCAACCGCTGCAAAAGCTCTATGGGATCTACCCATGTCACCAACTGTCGGCTCTGAAAAAACCCTGCTCTGACCACTGGATGCCTGTCCCTGCGAACACTCCCTAGCTATATGACCCATGCCACCACAAGTTTAGCATGGTCCGCGAGTATAAGATCATGCACCCTGTGACCCAGACTGTTGTGGGCCTCCTGACCTGCTAGATCCGCTGAATCCTCCCCTAGAAGACTGTTGAGTCTTCACTAACTGTGACTGTGGGGCTTGCACTCTCTGATCTTGCCTAGGACCCTGTGACTGCCACTGCTTGGGCTTAGAGCCCTGATAACCCTGAGAAGGTTTCTGCTACTGCTGCTGCTGGGGTTTTGGTTGCTGAGACTGCTGGCCCCTAGAGGACCCTGCTGTATAGTTCTGATTCCCTTTTCAAGGGGGTCTCTGCTGGGAGGAGTTTCAGTTCTGAGACCGATCCCGTGACTCTTGCCTACCTCGAGTATCCTCAGCAACTAGTGCTATCTCCACTGCCTGTCTAAAGGTGGTAGGGAAGGCCATCCTAACTGGGCCCTGAAAAGAGAAATTCAGACCAATGATAAAGCGATGCACCCATAGTTTCTCGTCCTTCATGTATTCCACATAGGGAAGGAGCTCGAGAAACCTACTCTCGTACCAAGCCACTATAAGGCCTCTCTGATAAAGATAATAGAACTCCTCTATCTGTTTCTGCTGAAAATGCTCTGACAAGTACCTCTCTCAAAAATTTTCTAAGAAAGATTCCCATGTGAGGGTGTCCATCCTCACTCCACCGATGATCTCCTCCTGATGCCACTAGTTGGAGGCATCCCCTCTCAGCTGATGAACTGCTAGGCATGCTTTTAGATTACTCCCATAAGAGCGTAACCCAAAGCACCGCTGTAAGCTCTGCAACCATGCCTCTGCTACTGAACCCTCAGTGGTACCGGTAAGCAATGGTGGTCTGAGTCGAATCAATTCCCTGGTGTCATCTCCTACATGTCTAGGAGGTTTGTCAAGAGGGGGTCCTCTCTAGTGTATGGACTCTTCCTCGTGTTCACCCTGACCCTCTATCTGTCTCGGTGGGGGACTCCTAGTCCTCTCTTTGACTCTAGGCCCGCCTCCTCTGGGTCCCTCTGCTTCTACTACTGGAATCTGCTGAACTGGCTGAACTACAGGTACCACTCTCTGCTGAACTACACCAATTAAAGTCTGAAGTGCATCTATAATGTCTTGGTTCAGGTTCGGTGGTGGTGGAGGTGGAGGTGGTGGTGGAGGTGGAGGTGGTCCATCCTCCTGTCCCGCTCTACCACCCCTAGTCCTACGACCTCTGCCTCGCCGATTACGAGTAATAGGTGACATCTACACAATTAAAAGTTTGAGTTATGTTAAGAAAGCACAATGGTTTAAGGTTCCTAGTGTTGAAACACAGGCTCTAATACCAAAATGTCATGCCCAAACTACGAGGGCAAAAACACACAACTTTTTTTTTTTTTTTTTAACTAATAATTAAACATGCTCTAAGTTTGATATGATTGAGATAAAAGTTTTAGTACAGGTTCTTTACATTACAATCCTAAAGTTTTAAACATGAGGACGATAACATCGTTAAAATTTTAAAACTTTCATTATTAGATTAATATCGATAAAATTATGATATTACATTAACTTATAATGATATGCAATAAAACTTACATAAATAACAATGTACATGAATTTGGATCTAAAATTACTTGCAATATTAAATCAATCAAACCTACATTAAAACTTATTTAAATAGCCAATTAATCGATAAATTTAATCTACTTAATGGTTAAAACAGTTAGAGTACATTTAAATTAAAACTAACTAAATTAGTATTTACAAAATTAAACATAACTAAGTAACTAAAAATTATTAACAATTACAACAAAAGTCCTTAATCAAAACATAAAATAACCTTAAACTTTATTAAATCAACTAATTATACTTTAACAATTTAAAGTTTCATTTTAAACTAACTATATATATATACAAAAAAATATATTAATAAAGAACTAAAAACAAATAATTAAATAACTAACTAATCTAAAACTAAACTTAAAGTTTCAAAACTAACTAATTTAACTTACAAGCTAACTAAAACTATAACTTAATCTAACTACAACTTAACTAAACTCTTAACACTCTAACATAATTAAAACATTTAAACAAACTCAAACTAAAATAATTAAACAAACTAACCTACACCTAACCCAGCTAACTCTAACCTACTAACTCTAGTCTATACTAATCCAAGCTAACCTACCCCTAACCACTAATCATACCACTTGGCTACAAGTCAGGTCGATTTGACCCCTCCCTACACCTCTTCCTAGGCCCCACGCAACCCCAAGCCTTCACACCAGGAAAAAGGTACGCAGAGGAGATGAAGTCTTATGTTTTTGAACAAGCATCAACTTGCAACATTAATACAACCCAAAAGCTAAGCCAACGTCCAAAATCTAATGTCATGTCATGACATAGCTCTCTCCACCCAACTTTTCACGCAGCCCAAAGTAGGGGAAACGCAACCCAAGAGGTGGGCACATGAACAGAGATGAGCAAGGGAGTTTAAGGAAAAGAAAGTGACCACCACAATTTCCTCTCTCAACATAAATGTCACCTTCCCCAAACTGGCCACTAGAAATGGAGAAGGATGGGGATGGGACAAGGTGGCAGGATGACGTCACCCACCCATCCAATCCACTTTGACTTGAGACAAGACACAAAAGACCTTTTTAAAACAAGTTTAAACTGACGTCCAAGGCCAAGGAGAGCAATAAATTCATAAAGTTTAAAAGGTGATAATATAGATATTAACTTTTTAAAATATACATATTTATATATTCAATTTTATGCACCCATGAGATTAACATAAGATTTCTTTTATTTCTTTATTCTTTTAAGAAGGAATCTATGCAAGAATATGCTCTGTGGTCTTGGAAGGAATGAAATTTTCTCCTCATGTATTTTCCATAGAGTTTTTACTCCTGGGAGTGCATTTTTTTTTGAAGCAAAATTTTGACAAGGCATGGTCATGTTATTTTATGCATTTCATTTATATTACTAAGGTTTTAATCAAATCTATTATTAACATTTTTCCTTTATACAAGTATTCCAATGCAAGGGAATACATTAGGTATAGGCTCTCAATCTCTTATTTAAACATGTATGTTTTATATTAATTCTTCAAGGACATGGTATGAGTTCTAAATTCTGATTATCATTATTATTTTTGATTTCAAGAATACAAACCCTCAGTCCAATTGATCATATTTGAAGAACTTAGGAGGTGAATGATACTATACACATAATTAAAAAAAAGGTGGTGGATTATTCTAGTTCAAATTTGATTATAACCACCATGAAATTTATCAAGAAATGAAATATCTTCAATTTCGTAATATAGGGTTTGCTCTTGATTTGATCTCATCATAATACTTATACATCATATTTGAAACTCACTATATCAATTCAACTCTTCATTATCATAATTAAAACTTGAACATTCATAATTCAAGACATTATCTACCAACGATTTTCTCACAAAAATAAGCCAAATTTTTAAATTCACAAGGAAACATTGCAAGGATAATTTCATAAATCTCTTTTTTTTTCTATTATGCATCCTAGTTCAAGGCTCCACTGGGAAAGAGCTAGTAAGAAAACCCGGTGTCATTGCCATTTACAATAAGGTTTAAAATACAATTTACAATAGGATCTCAATCCCAAATTTCAACAATTAAATCAAAATTTTCCTCGTGATCAAAATCAAGGAATTTGTAATGTTTTCTGAATCTCTTTTCAAGAACCATGGAGGAAACTAATAACTAATCGGGTGACAACCAAGCAGAACCAAAAGAAATCAAACATGCATAATCATACATGGTTTACACAATAGGATTCACAATGAATCAAGACTAGGGAAAGGTGGATTCTTCCAACAGGAGAAGTCAAGCACAACACCAATTCAGATGCCCAATTGGGGCTAATAACCAAGAACTTCCGTTCTTCCTTTTAATCATGTCATACTCATACCAGGTTTGTGCTGACAGGTAGGGGCCCATAACACCCTACCCTTTATCCCTCTTCTCATCTTGAGAAGAGACTCTACACTGGTTGGAGTCCAACTAAACAGACCTTTCCCAAAATTGGTCACTTCTGCCCTCTCTAAGGGTGAGTAATACCAAAACACCCATGCAAGGAAAACTCAAAATTGCAAACATAATCAAGAAAGGAAAACAACCAAAATGACATGGTTTTCAAATCCTCCCACATACCCACAACCATACAACAGTGAAACAATAACAAGGTAACATGAACATGAAACCAAACATAAAAACTGAATAAGGGAGATGAGAATTTCCTACCTTCACAAAGAGGTAATGGAAATGAACAAGTTTGAGTAGAGTATCCCTTTCCTTCCTTCAAGCTTCAAGAAATCTTCTCTAATTGTAGAGATTGGGTAACCACCAACTAGTCCAAGGAAGGCCTCTAAATAAGCCTCCAACTCAACCACCCAAAAGAAGCAATAACTATTTCCACCCACTAGCCACTCTAGAAACTCCTAACTCAACTTACACTATGGTTAAACCCTAAGTGGAGATGAGGTGAGGTAACTCAAGATAACCATGATCAATTTTTGCACAAAGGCAAAAAGGGACTTTTTGGGTGACCTCAAAAGTCAAAAAAAAGGGGCTTAGGGGTTGGAAAAGACCCCTAACCCATACCCATACCCTTTGGTTAGAATAAAAACATAATTAAAAGCCTTAGGAAAGAGGTTAGAGTCAAATAAAATCTAGGAATAAAATAGGACCATCTAACTACTCTATCATGCAAAAAGGCACTAATCCAGATTAAGGGATGACTAACCTTGATTAAGAACCCAATAGAAAACTGATATTAACTTAAACCAACTTGGTCCAAAAGTTAAACAATTAACCCTAAACAGCACACCGAAGCACATAAACATTTTACGAGTGTCAAGCGACACTGAAAGAACACAATTATGAACATTAACATTCACTAAACAAAGAAGATGCATACATACATCTCACAATACAAATATGAGAATTACAAACAAAAAGGTTTTCAAATTTAGCACATAGAGATCAGTTTTGTTCCTCCGTAGGGTTTCTCAGCTAAAATATCTGCACACTCATTGCACACATCAGTAGTCCCGTAAAATCACATGTACATAAATTTATGCGTATTCAAAAATTCTCATAAATTAAAACATACATCAATAAGGGTTTCTTTATCCTACTTAATTCTTAATCATTTAAAATCTCTTAAATCAAAGTTTCGATCCTACCTTTACTGATTTCATCAACATACATATTCATGAACATTAAATGACAATCATCCAATATATCTGAAGTAACATCACACAACATGAAATAATAAAGTATGTTCTAAGCATCAGATAATGTCTCGACATCTCGAGCCGTGAATAAAAAAATAAGGGTAATGTATCACTATGCTACGATGGGTCGGGGTGAGGCCTCACATCCTCCCCCACTAGGCATGAACTTCCTCCTGGAGTTCATCAAAAAGGTACGGGTACTGAGATCGCATCTCCGCTGCATCCTCCCATGAAGTCGTGACCTCATCGTAACAATCCCATTGGATCCTAACCTAGTCCATCTCTCGCCCTCGAAGTGCTAGGGTCCGTCGGGCAATAATGTAGATAGGCTCCAGTGCTAGCTGTCCATCTGAATCCACCTGTAAAGCATCCCAATCTATAATATGAGACTCATCATAAATGTATCCTCTAAGTACTGAAATATGAAACACATCATGGATGCGTGATAGGATAGGTGGCAAAGCTAAACTGTATGCAACAGGTCCTATCCTCTCAAGGATCTCGAATGGCCCAACAAACTGGGGTGCCAACTTAGAGCCCTTTCTGAATCGAATCGGACTCTTGTGTGGTCGTACCCTCAAGAACACTCTATCACCAACCTGATACTCTCGATCTGTCCTCTTCGCATCTGCATACTTCTTCTGCCTATCCTGTGCTTCTCTCAGGCGCTGTCTAATCAGGGTCACCTGCTGCTCCATTTTTTTTACTAACTGGGGATTGATAGATACCTGATCCTCGATCCTGTCTCAACTCAAGGGCATCCTGCACGGTCTCCCTTACAAATCCTCATACGGAGGCATACCTATGGAAGAATGATGCCCATTATTATAGGCAAACTCGACAAGGTGAAGGTATTCCTCCCATTTGACCTAATGATCCATCACGTACATACGTAGCATGTCCTCCAAAACTTGATTCACTCGCTCGGTCTGGCCATTGGTCTAAGGATGGTATGTTGTACTAAAATTGAGCCTGGTGCCCAAAGCCAACTACAACTCTCTCCAAAATGAAGAAGTGAACAAAGAATCTCTATCAGATATGATCTTACAGGGAACACCATGAAGTCTAACAATGTCCCGCAAGAACACCTGAGCTATGTCTCGTGCTGTGAATGTAGTACGCACGGGTGAAAAATGGGCAACCTTGGTCAATGTGTCAACTATCACCAAAATGGCATCATGGCGATGAGATGACATAGGAAGACCAACAATAAAATCCATAGATATAGCGTCCCATTTCCACACTACAATCTCATGGGGTTGGAGAAGCCCGCCAGGATGACGGTGCTCCACCTTCACCCTCTGGCACTCGAGGCATCTCGCAACTATGCTAGCAATCAGCACTCTCATGCCTGGCCAATGATACAACTGCCTCAAATCTGCATGTAACTTCTTAACACTGGGGTGTGCTGAATAAGGTGCTCTGTGAGCCTCAAGTATAATGAGCTCGCGCAAACCCCCAATGGAAGGTACATACATACGTCCCCTATGCCGCAAAAGTCCATCGCACTCCAAAGAATACTCTGCAAACTTCCCTTCCAAGGGTCTTTGAGAATGTACTAACTGACTTACTTCTGCATAAAGCTCATCAGCTGGTAAGTGCTACAAGATCCGCTCTCTCAAGTCAATGCAAGTAGTCACAGATGAAAGTTCATGGCGCCTTTGGCTTAAGGCATCTGCAACCACATTCTCCTTTCCCTTGATGTAATGAACATCAAAATCATACTCACACAGGAACTCCATCCACCTTCTTTGCCTAGCATTAAGGTTCGGCTGAGAAAATATGTACTGCAAGCTCTGGTGATCAGAATGAAGCTCGAATCTATGACCCAGAAGGAAATGTCGCCATCTCACCAAGGCATGAATCACTGCCGCTAGTTCTAGGTCATGAGTAGGATAATTGAGTTCATGAGTCTTCAACTTCCTAGACTCAAAGGAAATAGGTCGTCCTTCCTGCATAAGGACTGCTCCTAAACCATCTAAAGATGCATCAGTGCACACCACAAAATCTGCAATAGGATCTGGTACTGCAAGAATCGGTGCACTCGTGAGGGCTCTCTTGAGCTCTTCAAAAGCTCTACCACACTTCTCTATCCACTTGTACTTCTTCCCCTTCCTCTGAAGAGAAGTGATGGGGTGTGCCAATCTAGAGAATCCTGAAATGAAGCGTCAGTAATAACCTGCTAGCCCCATAAAGCTCCTCACTTCAGTAACACTGGTGGGTGCTGGCCAATCCATGATAGCCCTGATCTTTGATGGGTCTACTAAGATACCATCACCTGATATGACATGACCCAAATAATGTATCTCGGGTCTGAAGAATGCACACTTCGACAAGCTACCAAACAACTGATTCTCTCTCAGCCTCTGCAATACCTGTCTTAGGTGCTCTTCATGCTCTCTCTCATCATGAGAACAAATTAGAATGTCATCAAGAAACAAAACCACAAACTTATCCAAAAAGGTACGAAATACTCCATTCATGAGGCTCATGAATACAGCTAGAGCATTTGTAAGGCCAAAAGGTACCACGGTGAACTCGTCGTGGCCATACCTAGTACAAAAAGCTGTCTTGGGGATATCACTATCCACAATCCTCAACTGATGGTAACCCGACTTTAGGTCAATCTTTGAAAATACTTGGGCACCTTGCAACTGGTCAAAGAGATCATTGATTCTAGGAAGAGGATATCGATTCTTGATGGTTACTTTTTTCAATTTTCGATAATCAATACACAACCTAAGTGATCCATCCTTCTTCTTGACAAAGATCACCAGTGCACCCCAAGGTGACACACTAGGTTGAATATGCCCCTTCTCCAAGAGTTCCTCCAACTGAGCCTTTAGCTCACTAAGCTCATGAGTAGTCATCCTATATGGTGCTCTCAAAACTGGCTCAGCTCCTGGCACTAGGTCTATGTGAAAATCCACTGCTCGCGGTGGAGGCATACCAGGAAGCTCTGAAGGAAACACATCTACAAACTCTTGAAGGATTGGAAAATCATCAAGGGATGGCTCCCTTTTTGAATCTTCCTCTCGGTCACTAATAGTGATGGCAAACAACTGACAACCCTTTTGCATGCACCGTCTAAGCTGCATAGCAGAAATCATACGAAGGGACATTGGCCTCTTCACTCTGAAGATCTCCCTAGAGATACCATCGTCATCCACACATTCCACCCTCTTCTGTCAACAATCCATCTTGGCACTGTGGGCATAAAGCCAATCCATGCCAAGGACAACATCATAAGAACTTAGAGGGGTAATGCGTAGATTAGTCCTAGTGGACGTGTCTCCAATCTGCATCTAACAACTCTGCACCATGGAACTAACTGACACTCTGGCTCCTGAGGCTAACTCTACCTCCCAACTAACATCCTGTCTAACTGCCACTAGCCCGCAACGCTCCACCACAAATGGAGATATAAAAGAGTCATTAGCCCCGAAATCAAATAAAACTACAACCATATGGCCCTGTATAATACCTGTAGCCTCGATAACTATGGCCTGATGCTCAAAAAACTCTATGGGATCTACCCATGTCACCAACTGTCGGCTCTGAAAAAACCCTGCTCTGACCACTGGATGCCTGTCCCTGCGGACACTCCCTAGCTATATGACCCATGCCACCACAAGTGTAGCATGGTCTGCGAGTATAAGATCGTGCACCCTGTGACCCAGACTACTGTGGGCCTCCTGACCTGCTAGATCCGCTGAATCCTCCCCTAGAAGACTGTTGAGTCTTCACTGACTATGACTGTGGGGCCTGCACTCTGTGATCCTGCCTAGGACCCTGTGACTGCCACTGCTTGGGCTTAGAGCCCTGATAACCCTGAGAAGGTTTCTGCTGCTGCTGCTGCTGGGGTTTTGGCTGTTGAGACTGTTGGCCCCTAGAGGACCCTGCTGTATAGTTTTGATTCCCTTTCCAAGGGGGTCTCTACTGGGAGGAGTTTTGATTCTTAGACCGATCCTGTGACTCCTGCCTACCTCGAGTATCCTCGGCAACTAGTGTTATCTCCACTGCCTATCTAAAGGTGGTAGGGAAGGCCATCCTAACTGGGCCCTGAAGAGAGAAATTCAGACCCATGATAAAGCGATGCACCCATAGTTTCTCATCCTTCATGTATTCCACATAGGGAAGGAGCTCAAGAAACCTACTCTCGTACTGAGCCACTGTAAGGCCTCTTTGATAAAGAGAATGGAACTCCTCTATCTGTTTCTGCCAGAAATGCTCTAACAAGTACCTCTCTCAGAATCTTTCTAGGAAAGATTCCCATGTGAAGGTGTCCATCCTCACTCCACCAATGATCTCCTCCTGAATAATTAAAAGCCTTAGGAAAGAGGTTAGAGTCAAATAAAATCTAGGAATAAAATAGGACCATCTAACTACTCTATCATGCAAAAAGGCACTAATCTGGATTAAGGGATGACTAACCTTGATTAAGAACCCAATAGAAAATTGATACTAACTTAAACCAACTTGGTCCAAAGGTTAAACAATTAACCCTAAACAACACACCGAAGCACATAAACATTTTACAAGTGTCTAGCGACACTGAAAGAACACAATTACGAACATTAACATTCACTAAACAAAGAAGATGCATACATACATCTCACAATACAAATATGAGAATTACAAACAACAAGGTTTTCAAATTTAGCACATAGAGATCAGTTTTGTTCCTCCGTAGGATTTCTCAGCTAAAATATCTGCACACTCATTGCACACATCAGTAGTCTCGTAAAATCACATGTACATAAATGTATGCGTATTCAAAAATTCTCATAAATTAAAACATACATCAATAAGGGTTTCTTTATCCTACTTAATTCTTAATCATTTAAAATCTCTTAAATCAAAGTTTTGATCCTACCTTTACTGATTTCATCAACATACATATTCATGAACATTAAATGACAATCATCCAATATATCTGAAGTAACATCACACAACATGAAATAATAAAGTATGTTCTAAGCATCAGATAATGTCTCGACATCTTGAGCTGTGAATAACAAAATAAGGGTAATGTATCACTATGCTACGATGGGTCAGGGCGAGGCCTCACAAATTTGAAGATTATTTCTCCACAAATGGTATTCGTAGACAAAAAATTGTTCCAAGTACTCCACAAAAAAATGGAGTGGCTAAACACATGAATAGGACTATAATGGAGCATGCAAGAAGCATGAGGTTGCATGTAGGGTTTCCCTTAAACATGTGGGTAGAGGTTATCAATACTATTGTATATTTTATTAATAAAGGTCTCTCTACTCTTTTGGGTTGTGGTATTCCAGAGGAAGAATGGACTGGTAAGAAGGTGAGCTATTCTTTTCTCAAAACCTTCAGTTGTGAAGCATTCGCTCATATAGATTCTAAAAATAGAACCAATTTGGAAGCTAAGTCAAAGAAATGTGTATTTTTTGGGTAATGTCATTAATGAATTTGGTTATAGGCTTTGGGATTTTGAAAATCATAAAATTGTACGAACCAGGGATGTCATATTCAATAAGAAAGTTTTGTACAAAGATCTATTGCAGCAACATGAGAAGAAAGAAGATGATTATGTAGTGTTGGATGATACTCCAAAAGTTGATGTTCTAGCAGTTCCTCATGATGTGCAACAACCATAACAAAAAATACCACACACCCCAATGAATGTTAGATAGTCAACAAGGATAAGCAAAGCTCCAAAAATATTTTCTCCTTCCTTGTACTCTATTTTACTTACTGATGTTGGTGAACCTGAATGTTATGATGAAGTTGTGCAGCTGGATACAAAGATTCAGTGGGAGTCTGCAATGAAAGAAGAAATGGACTCTTTGCTGAAAAATAAGACATGGGATTTATGCAAGTTGCCTACGGCTAAAAAGGTATTGCAAAATAAATGGGTTTATAGGTTAAAAGAAGAAGATGGAGGCAAGAAATGATTTAAATCTAGGTTAGTTTTAAAAGGATTTGTACATAAAAAAGGAATTGATTTTGATGGAATATTCTCTCCTGTTGTTAAAATGACTTCTATTTGCACTGTTTTAAGTATTGTGGCTACTAAAGATTTGCATTTGGAGCAACTTGATGTTAAAATAGCCTTCCTTCATGGTGATTTGGATGAAGAGATATATATGGCATAGCCATAGGGATTTTAGGTCAAAGTTAAGGAGAACTTAGTGTACAGATTGAAGAAAATTTTATATGGCTTGAAGCAAGAACCTTGGCAATTGTGTCTAAAATTTGACAGGTTTATGCATGAGCATGGATATAGCAGGTGTCATTCAGATCATTGTGTTTATTTTAAAAGGTTGGATGATGATAGCTACATTATTTTATGTTTATATGTTGATGATATGCTTGTAGCTGGGTCTAACATGGATCATATTAAGGGGTTGAAACACCAGTTAGCACATGCATTTTCTATGAAGGATTTGGGGGTAGCAAAACAAATCCTTGGTATGAAGATTTGTAGAGATAGAAAGAATAGAAAATTGACATTATCTCAAGCTGATTATATTGAGAAGGTGTTGCAACATTTCTCTATGGAGAATGCTAAAACTATCAGCACACCTTTACCTGGTCATTTGAAGTTGACTAAGGAGATGTGTTCCAAGACACAAGAAGAGGAGAACAATGTGTCTAAGGTAACCTATGCTTTAGTTATAGGAAGCTTAATGTATGCTATGGTATGTACTAGGCCAGATATTGCACATGTAGTGGGAGTTGTTAGCAGGTATATGAGTCATCTAGGAACTGAGCATTGGAATGTAGTTAAATGGATTCTCAGATATTTGAGAGGAACATCCAATAAGTGTTTATAGTTTGGGGGCTCTACTACTACTTTACAGGGATATATTGACTCAAATTTGGTAGGGGATATTGATACGAGGCAGAGTTCTACAGGTTATGTATTTACTATTGATGGGGCAGCAGTGAGCTGGGTTTCTTGATTACAGTAGGTTAATGCTTTATCCATTACAGAGGCAAAGTATGTTGTTGCTACAGAGGTAGCCAAGGAGATGATATGGCTTCAGTTCTTCATGGAAGAATTGGGACACCCATAGAGGGATAACTATTTGTTCATAGATAACCAGAGTATCATTCATCTTGCAAAGAATTCAACTCTGCATTCAAAGACAAAACACATATAGTTGTGGTACCATTTCATTCAATAAGTTTTGGATGATGGATAGTTAAAGCTAGAGAAGATACATACAAATGACAATCCAGTAGATATGTTTACAAAAATAGTGACAAGGGAGAAGTTGAACTCCTCTTCAGCTTTGATTGGTCTTCTAGATTGAACAGACTAAAAGAATAGCAGAGTCTAGGGTGGTTTCCTATTCCAGTGGGAGCTACAGGTTTCATAGTGCTATGATCAGTCTCCAAGTGGAAGTTTATTATTGTTGAGTCTAATCAATCTCCAAGTGGGAGATTGTTGTGATGTGGAGCCTAAGTAGACTCAGAGGTTTCTTTGGCACAGTTTCTCTCCATATTTTTTTATGGATGTTTGGGGGCAATGCCCCCAGGACAAGGTCAAGGGGTAGCACTCCAGGTACGCTCCTTGTCATAGTAGAGGGTGGGGTCGAGGGGCAATTCCCCCATGAGATTTTTTGGGGGCAGTGCCCTCAAAGCTAAAAATGACCTTATATTGTAAAAGGTGTTGGCTACTATTGTTCTATTATTCTAGCGCTAATTTTATAAGCAGCAAAAAGCTTGTATAAAAAGGCTTAGGATTAGGGATTTTCATAAGCTGTGATGCGAAAATTGGTTCTTACAAAGGTATTGAGCTATAAGGAATTATATATTGTAATCAAGTTGTGATCACTGGATCATAATAATATTGGACTTGTTGTTTGTGGATGTACCCCAAGGATTGGGTGAACCATGTTAAATCTTGGTGTCTTGTGTTCTCTTATGTACCATCTACTATTTTCTAATATTGGTTATATCTGCATGTAACTATTATTTCTGTCTGAGGTTAATCCTAACACTAACACCATCAAACTTCCCACAATTAGATCATCAAATACTAGAAAAATTCTTCCTAAATCTTATTATGCCAATTATTATTGTCACTTTCACTATTAACCTATTTACAACACTAGACAATGCTACTCTTTGAAGAATACTATTCAATATCTTATTAATTCTAATTCTATATTTGTTGATGCTACTATTACTCATGGAAACAAATTTGTTACATGTCCTCATCAAAATTTATAAATTTAAACCAATCCTTTACCATCTCACTCTACCAACACTATTTCCCAACCTTCTTCATCTGCAAAATATATTAGTTATGATAATAAAATTGAACAATCCAATCATGTGGAATATGCCCAACCCAAACCTATACCTCAACCTCAATCTCAACCTAACCCAAAACTTTTTATTACCTTTGGTCATGCCAAGATGATTAAAGCACCTATGGTCCTCTTTACATTACTTCTAGGGTACATCATATCCCTTCTTGTGGTGTTTTATTTGACCCTACTTTCATGGTAAATTTAATAACAAGATAATATCTTTTTAGTAAATAATTGCATAAGTATTTTTATGATTCATCTAATGTGTGGATTCAAACTTGTAATGGTTCTCTTTATTTTCCTCATGGTACTATATCTCTTCTAGTCACACTTTATGGTAAATTTATCAATACTGCATTTGTGGTCATTCCTACTTATGATCAATTTCAAGTTAAGTTTGGTATTCCTTGGCTTTATTACATGCAAGCTATTGATTCTCCTATGCAAATATGTCGTAAGTTTCCTCATGATGAAGAGATCAAAATTGTTGACCATAGTCTTTATCATCCCTTTAGACCTTGAGACTCTATTGACCTTGATTTATTATGGCCTTCTATTAATAACAAACACTACTACATCCTGATCATCTATTCCCCTCTTATCAAGTTTTTAAGGTAAAAAAATTCATGAACTTAGTGTACCCAATCTTGATCCTAGTTAGTGTTCTTCTTATCATACCAAGTGTTCCTCCTTTATCAACCTCTCCACCTCTTTCTCCTATTCCTACCCCTCATCCTAGTGTTTTCCCCTCCATTTTTCTATCACAGGGAGATAGGGAACCCATGTTAATTGATACAACCCCAACTCAAGTATCTTTTAAAACTAAACATAATTGATGTGTTCCTGATCATCCTCAATTCTACAAGCTAAATATAAAGCTTGCACTTGTGTTTCCCAAAATAATTAATCATCCCTTATACATCCTTCTTTGCATGTCTATAATCATCTTATGACTAAAATTATGGATAGTAATGATGAAATTAAACATTCATATATTGGATTATGTTATGATAATTCATAGATTAGATTCTATTATGATTTATTTAGATGAAGAATATACTCTTGATGATATTGTTGATGCTTGATGCTAATAATTCTAATGGTTTATATGAGACAAATGACCTTGATCATGATTACACCACAAATTCCTTATCAATAATTATCAATCACTCTTAGCATTGAACATAGTAATCCAAATTAATAGCATGGTTCTTTTGTTTGGAACTATCTATTTTTCCTTTCATCATTCTTGATATTTCTCTTCTTGCAAGCTTCCCACCTTTTGTTAATCAAATATTTTGCACCAATCAAAAGACATTTTATTGTTTTGTTTTTGAAATAAACATATTTTATAAAGTTTAGTTTTATATTCTTAAATTTAATATATTGTAGAAATTATTTATCTTCTTTTTTATTGGTTTGAAATCTCCTTACTATAAGAGACTTTCAAAAACATATTTTATAAAGTTTAGTTTTATATTCTTAAATTTAATATATTGTAGAAATTATTTATCTTCTTTTTTATTGGTTTGAAATCTCCTTACTATAAGAGACTTTTTTTTAAGTATGATATTTTTTAGGTTTTTTAAGATTTATTTATAATTATAAAAGAATTTTTTATTTTAAATAGTTTTATTTATTTATTATATATAATTTTAAATAACGTAATTTTCTATATAGCTAAAATTTCATAATTGTTTATTTCTCAAAATATAAGTAATAGATCAATTAGCTAGTTTATTGAGATTTGATTCACTCTATTTAAATAGAATTAAATAAGCAATTAAATTATTTCATTACAAGCATTCACAAAAATATTTCTATTAAAAAATGTATTCAATTATTATATGTATCATTATATTTATTATTATTTTCATAACTATATATTATACAATTTTATTATTATTAATATTACTAGTACTTATTAGTATAATGAAAATTTCTTAACTGATTATTAATTAAATTTATCTACACCAATTAAAAATAATTATTGAAGCCCTTCAATTAGACTCAAATTGGGGTATGCCCATTTTATTTTCTGTAATAATATAGGACTTTTGTCATGAGCAAGACTAGAGGTTTTCTTCTCCATTCTTTCCTACTGCTCATTTGAATGAAGACTTTGTTAAAAAAAATCAAATTCTATATAATCTATAGGACTTCAGCCTTTTACTGATCAAGCTAGCTAAATAATAATAATAATTTGAAATAGTTATAAATTTAGTTATTTTTAAATAAACTCTACAAAATTTATAAATCAAAAATTATTTATTCTTACATTGATTGGCTTGAGATATTATTAAGACTTTTTTGTGCCTCCTTTTACACTTACATTTTCATTTTTAAGTTTACATTAAAAAAACTATAGGTAATGAGTGGAAGCCTACAAAATTTATTATTTATTGTTTTATTATTTGTTGAAATTAATTATTTTGTATGTGTTAAGCTCAAGTAACCCAAGACCTTTTGAATGAGAAGCTCACAACTTATCATTGTGATATAGACACTTGACAAATTTTTAAGGTATTAATTAAACATTTTATAATGTTATAATAGCTTAAGTATTTTGACAAAATCTTAAGTTAATTTTTACTTCTAATTTTTACAATGTTGGAATGGTATGTTATCATTTATCAAATAAGAGTTTAGGATTTTTCAATTTTAACTTTTTAATTTAGAAGTTATTAGTTTTACTTGTTATGAAACACTATTTTAATCAACCCATTTAAACTAAAATAATAATAGATTAAAATATAATATTATAAGTTAATTTATAATATATTATGATAGTCATGATATATTTAGAATGATAATAATTATTTATTTTAATTATGTCAAGAGGTGTACTTATAAAATAGGAGCATATTTATGGGAATATCAACATATCAATATACAAAAAAAAATATGTCAATAAAAAAGAAAAGGAAAAAGGAGTTATAAACAAATTTTATTTTTTTGATATCAATTCAAAATAGCATTCACAAAACCTTGAAAAGCTAAATTAGAATGCATAATGCTATTTGGCAATGACAACTATTAACAAATATAAATATTTTTTAAAAAATAATATATTAAAATGAAAAGTCAAATTAAAATAGAAAATATCAAATGACATTCACAAACATTAATAAATATAAACTTAAAATTAAATTTCAAATGGAATTTTCAGATAGTATTTAATATGTCAAATTACATATTTCACGAGTAAATATAATTTGAAAGAGCACATTTTGAAAATTTGAAAAGACACAACTATAAAAGAGTATGTCCTCATATCATTTTTCACAATTAGTTTCGTGTATTGGATGTGAGAGCTTAGAGGGATTGGAGAAAGTTGGAGAGGTTTGATTTTTGGAAGAATATTCATTTCAATAATAGACAACAACAATAAAAAATAAAGATGAGGATAAGGATTCTATACCTAAAGAGGCCCACATTGACATTGTCCATTACGAGTTGAAGAGTGTTGATGAGGAGACCGGGGAGAACAACATTAGTGGAAAGCTTTTGTTCCTTAACAAAGCTAAATTGAAGGTGGACATGACTCTATAGGTTGATACTTGGCTCTATAATGAAATCATAACCCTAAAGAAAAGTGTTAAGGAGCTGCAAAAGAATCTGGATATTGAAAAACACAAAAGAATTGAGTTTGAAGGAAAAATCAGGAACATTCCTAAGAAACTTATTGTCTATGAATCTGGATTGAGGCAACTGATCAAGGATAGTGGCCAACAGATGGACATGATTACTACCAACTTATGTGTGGTGGTGATTAGCATTGGTAGGAGGAGCAATGAGGAAATTATTTCCCTCATGCTTGCCCAGATGACTGGTGGACCTAGCAGAAGGACTAGGCTGAACACAAAAAGGGCCATTGAAGTTGCCCCTATTTCCAATGTTGAGGGTCTCCTTCAAGAGGTTTCTGATATTGCGAAAGAGTTGTCTAAGGCTATGGAGGAGCTTGAGTAATGGGTAATTTCTTGTTTTTCTTTTGTTGGTTCGAGTTTTTGGTTTTGTATATTTATGTTGGTTATCTTTTATTGTGGTTTTTTATTTCTAGCTAGTTTATGTTTGTATGCCACTATTTAGGTTCCAAGTCCTTGTAAAACTTGGTGGACTCTATCTCGTATATTTTTATTTTTTTGTATGGAGTTTTGGGTCCCCTCAAAACCTATTTTTACTATAATCCAAAAACAACAAAAATAAAGCGAAACTTCTTATTTTTAATATTATGTTGTTTAATACAATTTGATTTTTAGTTTTAAATTTAACTTTAAAATATAAATTTTATAGTTTAAGTTTAATATTAAGATTTAAAATTAGTTTTAATATAATGATTTAAGTTTTACATTTAGTATCTAGATTTAGTTTATTTTAGATTTACTTAATTTTTTATAATATATATATCTAATATTGTATGACAATTTTACCATATTAGCACATTATTAAAATATTTTATTTTATTTTTTAATATAAAGGATGTAGAAATAGTTTAAGATCAATTTAATAATGTATCTATATGGATCACAATGTTACTATATTAATACATTATTAAAAGAAAAATTAATATAATATCATTATTTTAAATTATTATTTACGTTATTATATTTCATAAATAGTTTTAAAATATATTCATATGGATGGCAATGTCACCATATTAATACATTATTAAAATATTTCATTTTTAAATTTTTATATAATATCTATATATTAAGTAATTATATACTTTTTTGTATTTGATCATTAGTTTATTAATGAATATGTCGTGTAACAAAAATGAGTTATCAATTACAAACGAGTTAAATTTTCAAAAGTTAAATTAAAATAGAAAGTGTCATTTAATATTCACAACTATTAAAACCTCGGGTTGGCAAGGTGTTGAAGCATTATAGTGGTGGCTCTCCCCTTGGGATCACAGACCAACCATGTTGTTGAGGCAATGGCCTCTCTCAAAATAACTAAATTGGCCAAAAACTAGGACATCTCCAATCTATGGTTAGAAGGAAACTCACTGAATATAATTAAATGCCTTAAAGGTATAACTAGACCTTCTTGGGATACTAAAAACATTATATGGGAAACCAAAAATATACTAAATTCCTTGGATGGTCACTATATCTCTCATGTGTACCATAAATCTAATACTATGGCTGACATGATTGCAACTGAGGCAATTAAGTGTCAAGGGACCGTGACCTGGCAGGGTGACAAAAGCCTCCCTATGACTGTCATATTGTGCATTGATTATAATCAATGGAAAGCAAGGGCTAATTATGGATAAGGATGAACATGCCTAGAAAGATTGTTTCATTGATTTTGAAATGTAAGGACGCCCAAAAGAAAGGCAAGTGTTTTAATGATCCTGTCATTCTGCACACTTTCTAGGTGATTTTGAGAATCACTTCTTCAATTTTGGTGGCGATTGTTTTGGTAAGTTTTTGTCAGAATTCTCTACAAGTCATAAATCACATAACCAATATGAGAGGCTAAGGAAGGAGATGTGAACCATCTAACTACAAAAAATGGAAGAAATGCTCAAGGGTTTGGGAAATTTTGGAGAATGGGAACCTCACCACCTTCATGGTGAGACTTCATGAAGGAAATCTAGAGGTCACAAGTCTTTTCCAAAAGAAGTGGAGTGATGGAATGTTGAGCCTAGATGATAGAAATTATACCATCAGTGAGGAGCTCATTTCAACTGTTACTAACATTTTGATGGAAAGAAGGGAGTTTTATAGAGACTAGAAGATTTTTGATGTGGTTATTGATGATTTCCCTAGGGAGCCAGGTGAGAGAGAGACCCTTGTGAAAGATGAAGGTAAGACCTACTTTTAGCCAAAATGTATCAAAAAACTTTGGAGGTTTTTCCTACAAGCTATCATCTATTATGTCACTCTAGATACCAGATTATCTAGAATTTTCTCACACCACTTTGTCTTGTTGAACCATTTTAGGCATAGTATCAAGGTTTTTATTCCTTTTTACCTTTTGTCTGATTTAAATGCTAGTATAAATGGTATTAGGAGAAAAATGTTGCAAATCCTCCTTTACACGAGGGTCTTATTCTGCTCATTTATGAGCATATTAAAGCTCATTCAATTGGGAAATTTCTTGAGTTAAAGGGCGAGGAGGAAATTGGTAGAGATTATGATAATTTTGATGGTTTTTCGAACACTGAAGATAGTGAAGGGATACACGTTGATGATGAGGACTTAGGGATAAAGTCCAAAGGTAAGGGAAAGCATTCCACTCACAACACTCTTGGTAAATCCCCAAGGAAATATGGACAGGCTATTAATCTTATATTGGTTTTGACAAAGTAGTGACAAAACACTTGGTCATTATTGAGCTAAGATCAAAGCATGCCGAGCATAATTGTTCAGATAGTACATGCTAAGTAATATGACAGTTTAGTTCCAAGCACTAGTAGGTGTCAATCAATTAGTGTGTGTTGAGTCATTCAGGTGTCGAGCCAACATAAGGATATGAGTAAATAGTATGTGCCAAATGATTTTGGTGCCGAGTAAATAGAGTGTGTTGAGCTACTGGGGAGCCAAGTATTTATATTAAGAGCACGGTGAAGGTCAACCATCAGAGCCTTTGGATGTCGAGTGAACAATTTATGTCATAGATCTCTGTAATGGAAAAAACTTCTATGTAAACCATTTTTGGCCGACATAATCATAATTTTGATTATAAGAGATAATTATGGAGCCATATTACAAATCCTTATTAAATACATGTGACCAATTAGATTGAGGAAAGAATTAGGAAGAAATAAGGATCAACCAGAGTTGTTGATTCTTACCTATTCCATCACTGCCAATGTTTATTTAAGAAGAAAAAACCCTAAGAATAATATGAATGTGTGAGGAGATGAATGCTAAGAGTTCAAAGGGAATTCATGGTGATTTAGATGGCTATGACAGAGTTATACATTGTAGAATCTGTTTGAGAAGAACAAAATAAAGAAGTGAAAGGACAGAGGAGACATATCTAATTAGGGGGATCAAGGTTTAAATAGTAAGAAGGAGATCTGACATCAAATAGCAAGGTGCTAACTAAAGGATCATGGTGTTGAATCATTCTAACAAGTGATGCAGTGAAAATCTCTTAGCCAAGTAGTCCTAACAAGCTATTGTAAATCTCTTAATCGAGTACTTAATTGTAAGTTTAAATCCTCTAATAAGGTGAGACCTAACAATCTTTGTAAGCTTTTAACAGGGTAGATCATATATTATGATCAAACATATTGTAGCCATAATTAGCTACACTTTACAATTGTAGTAGTGAAGATTTGTGGGTGTCATCCCCATCCCAGTTTTACCTTCTCATTGGAGGGTGTCTGGGTAACCAAATTTATTGTGTTATGTGTTATTTACTTTATGCTATGGATGTGATGCATGTTAAGTTATGAGATGAATGTTGGCGATATATTTTAGAGGAAAAAAATTTAAGTGTTGATTCACCCCCCCCCCCCCCCCCACAAAACTTACTTTTCCACAATTGTTATTTCCAACAATAGGTATCAGAGCTTTGTTCTCTAGAAAGGAAAGTTTTACATCTTTGGAGGTAAGATCTTGAAGATGGAAGTCTACAATTTGGGAAAGACTATTAAGAACCATAAGATTGAAATAAAACTTGTCCTACATCAACTCAAGGAGGCAAGAGATGAATTGTAACATTCATTAAAGAGAAGAAAGGAATTGGCTATTCAACAAAATGACACTCAATACCAGGAAGAAGACACGACTAGATTGTTTAAGGATGGGAACTCAAATGAATTTGATGTAGCTATTATAGACTTGATGTAAAAGAATGGTGCCCTAACTGAAGAAGTTAGAAATCTCAAAAGAGAACAAGAAGTACAATTTGTATTTCTATGTGGGATAACTAAAATAAAAAATAAAGTTGAGGAAGACAAAGTCATGATTGAAGAAGACAAAAGAATACCGACTAACAGACTTGAAAAGAAGACATCATATGTGCAAAATCTTTTTAACATGCAATTGGATACAATGAATTAGTTGATGCTTGTAAATCGTGAATTAAATGGAAAGGACATTGAGATCGTGACCCTAAAGTTACATAACGATCTACTACAAAATGAACTAAGAGCAGAAAAGGAATTCATTAAAAGATTAAACAAACCAAGTGAAGCCATAAAACACTTTGAGAAATTGATGGAATCACCAAGACCTAATAATGATACTACTGGATTGGGATACACTAATACTAAGGAAGGAGAATCATCTAAAAGTGGTGAGCAAAGGAATAACAAAGCTAAGAACTACAAAATCACTTGTCATAATTGTGGAAAATTAGGTCATACAACAAATTTTTGCAAGAGAAAAACTATCAACCATAACCCCAAACAGAAATGCAGAGGATACTGCTACAACTGCAATAAACAAGGAAATCAAGAAAATGAATGCAAGACCAAGACCATGAGCACTCTGAGATTTGAAGGATATTGTTACAATTGTCAAAAGTAAGGACACAAAGCATATGAATCCATATCTAAGACCAAGTGGACATCAAACAAACAGACAAAAGTACACAAAAATAGAAACTCCTATGATTGGGATTACATCATAAGGTACAGTTATCACTATTGTCAAGAATATGAACATGTTCCTCAAAATTGCATAAGGACACATTTTAGAGGCAACTATAATATATGGTTGAGTGAGATTACATGCTTTAGTTGTCGCAAGACTGGTCATGTCAACAGAAACTGTCCAACTAGGTCACCAAACTGAGCAATGAATTCAGTAAAAGAAAAGAAAATGTCAATGTTGAGAAAGTAAAGGTGCAGATGAACAAAACATGGAGAAAGAAGGAAGATTGTAGTACACCAAGTTTAGATGAGGTCACATCATCCAATGGATCACGTGATCACATCACCCCCAACTAGGAAATAAAAGGTATGTGTGGAACTGACATTTGAAAAGTTATATTATGCATCAGTTACAAATATCTAAGATATGAAAAGAATAAATATGCATGAATCAAGATGGAATGAAGGAGTTAAGAGTTATTCTATAGATATATTATTTTCTATGTTGTTGCCAAGCATGGAAGAAATTGGAGTTATTGTTGAGTGATGGAGTCAAGGCTAGTATGAGCCAAGCTTGCTATGTTAGCCGAGCATGTTGAAAATCCTATGATAGCCAAGCTTACAGATGTATAAGCATTGAGCATTTAATGTCAAATTTGAAGGGTTATATAGTCAATTTTTGACTTATTTGCATTCACCAGAGTTTGAAAAGCATGAAGAACATGAAAAAAATTGGTGAAAGGAGATTCTAGTGTTTGCAAACTAGATCTAACTACTTCTTGGTAGCATTCTATGGATTCAAGAGGTATTTATCTTGTGTCGAGTTATGTTGTTTTGGTTATCGCAAACCCTAGGAAATTAAAATAGCAAATAATTCTTCTTCTACAATTAGGAAAGAGGGAAAGGAAGTTTTCAATGCTTAGTTGATTGGAAATGATGTTAGGTAGCCTCCTTTCTGAGCAATTCTAGAGATTTCATACAAAGGAGATCCGTTTGGTATGCTATCCATGATACCACCAAAGATTCTCATGATTTAGCATGTGAGATATTTATATACTGGAAATATTGGAGAGGTAGGAGACATAGATATTAGAGACATTTATAGTAAGCTATGGATAATGGTTTTTGAGGGAAGAGAATAATATCATTGAGTGAAAAGGGTTAACATGTGCCATAGACTTTCCTCAGATGTTTAAAACTAAATGGATTTGAATTGTTCTAAGTCATATACATAAAAATTAGACTTAGTTAGAGGGTGGACCAATAAGGATTTCTAAAAGGATTGTGTATAGAGTAAGAGGGTATCCTACCCTTGACCAATCGGAGAGCATGCAGAGTGATGCAAAGGAGGTTATTTATAAGAATATAGGTGTCATGTGGAACAAAAGAGGGATGTCAATCGACACTATTTCAAATCTCATTTTTGCCTTTGTAGTCATAGTTATTACCCATAAATTCTTCCAATCAAGCTGACTGAACAATGTTTCCTATATCGTAGTGGACTTAGGTTACAAAATTATGAAGAGAGATCATTCATATGACCTTGTTGAGTTACAACTACAAAAGTTATAAGAAAACTTGGAAGCCATTAGGAAAGCCAAAAGTGCATCTTGCAAGTTTGGATCATTGATTGTTTGCATATTTTTCTATGTGCAAAACACTTTCCCCTCTTTTGGCAAAGTTTCTTGGAAGACCAACAGGTTAGCTACATAGCAAATTACATAATTCATTGAGCAACTTGGAGACAATTTTGAGTCAGTTTTGACTAGTTATTTTGAGAATTTTAAAAAACTCATGAAACAAAGATTGATAATGCACATATCATTAATGGAACAACTTTACAATGATATGTGTTTCCTAGTTAATGCAGATTATACATATGTGCAAGTAGCAATACCCAGGGTCAAATGGTTAAAACCATTGCCATAAGAGATTAATGTGGATGAAGCCTCAACATCCATCACAACTTTATTAGAAAAAAAAATTGACAAGGATGCAACATCCTTTGGAAACTATGATGAGGCAAAATCTAGGATAATAATTAATTTACAAACTACCTCTGTTATAAGAAAGAAGAACAAAATAGTGAAGAAACTAAAAGAGAAGTTTGGTGAAGGTGATGAGGAAGTAGTAGAAGAAGAATAAGAAGTTGAAGAAGAAGAAGATGATGATGATGATGATGATGAAAATGAAGCAGAAGCAAAATTCCAAGCACTACTGTAACTTACACAAGGCCTAGGAGAAGATGAAGATGTTGATGCAGAAGGTACCAAAGGAGAAGAAGTCGAGGAAGCACCTAAGGCTACCAAGAAAAAGAGGAAGGAAAAGGAACAAGTAGTGGAGAAACCTAAGAAGACCATGAAGCAGCCACAATAAAATCTTGTTGTACCTTTAACTAGATCAAGCACTAGTGCAACCACTACACAGGCAAAAGAGCAAGTGACACAACAGAGTCGAGTCAGCCTATTCAAAAGACCTTCAACAGATTAAGGAAGAAGTTCAAGCCACAAGAGAATTAAAATGAGGAAAAAATAGAATCTAATGAATTATTCAAAGTGGTAAGCCACAATCCCTCTTCTAACATTGATAACTTGTGTGAAAACATTAAAACTAATGCAAATCTGTTAGGTTTTACACATGTTGATTTTGATAAGCTAGGGAGTGTTGATAAAAATAAGGTTGAAGAGACCACATATGGTATGATGGCTACTTTCAAAACTACTCCTCTAGAGATTTCCAACTCTTTACCTAAAAGTCTTTATGACAAGGTTGAGCAAAAGTGGCAATTTAGTTTGATCACTGAGAGACAAGTAAGGGAAACTACACTAGCCTAAGTGATGCTTGAATTGGATAAACAGGTGATTGCTAAGGCAATGGAGAAGCATAAAGGGAAATTTTCTCCCAAGTACCGAGCATTTAATATATTGAAGAAGAACATAGAAGATGTGGTAACCAAAAGTACATCAATTTGGAAATCTATTTATGGGTTATCCACTAAAGCAATAACTAAGAAAAGTGAACAAGAAGAGAAAGAACCTGAAAAGAATGAGGAAGAGAAAGATAAAGAGGTGAACCTAGTCAAGGAAGGTAATGTGGAGGGAATGGAAGGAATGATAGAGGAGGTAATAGTTGAAGAAGAGCAGCAAGATGTATAGGATACATAGGTGTCAAGTGCCAGTCCCCCACATGATGACCAAGAGAGTCAAAAGGACACAGTGAGCATCAAGGATGTTCCTAATAAAACATCACAAAATGTCAATCCTTTGACTAAAGAAAATTTTGCAACACTCTACCAATGCAATACTTTTATGCAATAATCCAATATTGATGAGAGTGGATAAGATTCAACAGGAAGAAGTTGCATCTACAGGGGAGAAACAACAAGATACATCAAATGTGCCCCCACCAACTACAGAGATAAAGGAAAAGGAATCATAGGATCTACAAAGAGATCAAAGTGTAAACCTAGAATAGAAGGATGTTACAACTGAGACACCATCTATTATGCCCACTATTGTCATACAGATGAAGGAGGTAGAAGCACAACCTACAAGTATATTTGTGCCTAGCTTATATAGTTCAGATTTATTAGTTGTAGTGATTATTGATAAGGATGGAATAGAAATGCATAAGGGTCAAGAAGAAATTCTTGTACCTATTCCACCACCACAGGGTGAAGTCCAAAAGGAAGAAAATAAGACTAAAGAGTTGAAGCTGACTACTAAACTTGAGGAGAAAATTACAATATAGACTCTGGTTACATTGCCAATTTCTACATCTCCTCTCAGTTTTCATACTCTTCAAAGTACGAGTACACATGCCACACCATTATAGATATCAAGGCCAAGTTCAAGCACACCAAAGAGTGTTGAAGTTACATCATTTGAGGATGTAAGCTTAGATGAGGTGATTGAGCTACCAAGGTTTGATTTGAACACAATCACAATTGAAGAAATGAGAATTCTTCAAGACACTCTACAAAGGAAGAAGAGGCAAGAAATCTTAAGGAAGGAGCATAAGAAAAAGAAATTTTTGCATGAAATCAAAGACATATTTTTTTATGCTTTCAGTCTCCCTGAAATGAATGAAGATAAGCCCATTATAGAGCAACTTGTCACCATTGTGGACAAGATAAAGGATGAAGACCTTGATTCTAATGTTAAATTATTAGAATGGTAGAAAGGAAGTTTCATACAAAGGTTTTAGAGAAGATATCTAGTGCTATTGCACTAAGACAGGTTGATCTTGCAACCAAAATGGAAAGTGTAAAGAAGGTGCTAGAGAATATTTTCTCTCTCTACACAAATCCATGCAACGTTGATCTATTCACTAAGGAAAATCAATAAGCTATTGACCAGCTGCAAGAAGATTTTCATCTCATAGGTAGTACATTAAAACTATCTCCTAGTAATAGTCAGATTCATTTTCAGAGGTTACTGACAACTCAGAGTAGACTTTTCAAGTTGCAAGCAAAAGATGCCAATATCAAATCTACTCTGATCAGTAGCCAACCCATGTTAACACCTCACATGGAAGTGTTACACAAGGAACTAGCCTTTGCAGATACATTGATGAAGAAAGATTCTCAACTTTCTACTCATGAAGGCTCAATTGATCTAGTTGCTAGTCTTGAAATATAGATTCATTCATTAGATGCAGCATTGAAGATTATCATGGAGCTACACAAACCATTCCTTAGACAAACATACTATAAGTGTACAACCTAAATGACATAAGTGTCAAAAAAAGTGGGATATGAAGTTTTGGATAAGTATTTTTTGTGAAATTTTGAAATAAATTTATCAAGGTAGAATATCTACTTAGCAGGAGTAATGAATTAAGAAACAAAAATGAAGTATTTACTCAATCGGAGTAATAAGGTAGGGAAGATAGACAACAATTTTGAAAATTTTGAAAATTTGAAGTTTTGTATTAAAGTCGAGCAATGAAGATACATTATCTGACTTATGCAATAGATATGAATGTATATGTCATGACAAAATATTTTTTCCACTCGTATCACAGGGGGAGATTGTTAATCTAAGATTGGTTTTGACAAAGTAGTGATAAAACACTTAGTCATTATTTAGCTAATATCAAAGCATGTTGAGCATAATTGTTCATATAGTACATGATGAGTAATATGACAGTTAGTGTCGAGCACTAGCAGGTGTTGAGTAGTCAATATGTGTAGGGTCATTCAAGTGCCAAGCCAACAAAGGGATCTAAGTAAATAGTATGTGCCAAGTGATTTTGGTGCCAAGAAAATAGAGTGTGTCAAGCTATTCAGTAGCTAAGTATCAGTATTAAGAACACAGGGAAGGCCAAGCATCAAAGCCTTTGGATGTCAAGTGAATAGTTTATGTCACAGATGTCTTTAATGGCACAAACTTCTATGTAAACCATTTTTGGGCCAGCATAATCATAATTTTGATAATAAGAGATAAGTATGGAGATATATTATGAATTGTTGTACCTATTGAAATCTCTGGCTTGGCATACACTATAGCTCCTTGCACATTCATAAAATTATATATATGTTGCATGTATGGATTGGTTGTAACCAATTAGATTGAGGGAATTATATTAATTTTGTAGCTCCTTGTACTTCCCTATACAATAAATTCTTAACATTCGTCTCCTTGCACATTAATAAATTTATTAATATGTCTCCTTGCACCTAGGCATACACTATAGCTCGGCATTTGTATTATACTCAGCATCATCTTGAGAATTGGTTAAGTGTATTGACACTCAATTGTCAAAACCAATCTAAGACTAACAATCTCCCCCTTTGACATGAGTGGCAAAAACACTTAACTAAACATTATGAATCTAATCTCTATGAGTATACTACATATTTTGTTCGGCATATGTACGAGACTTTCAAAAAATTGTTCGAAATTTTGTATACCTTGAAAATTTTGTAACTCCCCCTGAGCTGATGTACCATTTCTATAACCAAAAATCTTGTGTTGAATTTGTCTGATGCTAATGTATCTAACATTCTTTTCCTTGTCTGCCTTATCATTCTTTTACCTTTGTTTTTGTGTACCCTAAATTTGTTTGTACTCTGTATCTGCTCCCCTTTCACATCTTCTTGTAGTTTTTACATCCTTTTAGCTTTATTCCCTTATTACTTCCTTAAAATGTGAATTTGAATATCTCTTCCTTTGGATATTCTTTATTACTTCCATCAAAGAATGTGTTATCTCCCCATTCTTATTTACATCTCCCCCATGCAATAATAAATATCTCTCCCTTTTTGACACTTATGTCAAAGGGTCGTATGAATGAATAGAATATTTAGCCAAAAATGTTTTATTTACCTCCATAATCATCTTTTAAAAAGCATTCCAATTGTCTAAAGCAATTTCCAGTGATTTGTGTTGGATGGTTGTCTCTGCTACAAGATGTACAAGGCCTTCTAAAGTAGAAAGATTAGGATCTTTCTTTAGAACATTTTCTACATAGGCCATTTCTTTATGGAGTACTTCTAAATATGGGGTAATGGAAGATTGAATTTGTATCAATTTGGCCTTGACATTCGCCTCTTCTACTGTCAATATAGCTAACTCTTTCTGTGTGTGAAGCGTAGTTGCAAAATATTTCTCACTTTGAGCTGGATCTTTGGGTAGCTATCTGCTAGAAATCTTGAGGTTTCATTCCAAGCTCAATATCCTTTAGCTAGTTTCTTGTGTGAAGAATGATGTCACATAATTTTGAGTATAATGAGAAGATATTCTCAAGTATTGCCTTCACTTTTTCAACCTTCTTAGCCAATTCAACTTGTGAAAGTGCTATTTCACTAGATATTTTCTCATTGACTTTCATTTCAAACTTCTTTTTAGACCATTCTAATAATTTAGCATTAGTATCAAGGTCTTCATTCTATACCTGGTCCACAATATTGGACAATATCTCCATGATGGGTTGGGTTTCATAAAGTACTTGCAAGCTAAATGCATCAAGGAATATGTCTTTGATTTCTACAAGTGCTTGCTTCTGTCTATACTCATTTCTGAGTATCTCTTGTTTCTTCCTTCTCTCCAGTGTCTCTTGCACTTCATTAATCTACACTAGGTTCATTGTCCTGGAATCATAACTAGGTATGACTATTTCCTCATCAAGTGTAGGGTCTCCCTAGTGAAGTACCCTTGCAACCTTGGTGGAGCTCGAGCTTGGTGATGAAATCCACTATGGTACTGCATTAGTGTTCGGCTGCTTGTTAGGAGTCCCTGAGATAGGCAAGTTTGCTAATGTTTGTATTGCCTCCTGCTCCTTTTCTTTGGGGGTTTTCTCCTCTTCCTTCTCCTCTTATCTACTACCTTGATCAATAATGATGATTTGAGGAGGTGCACCTTGGATTTGTGCTATAGGAACATCTTGTCTTGTTTGTTCCTTTGCTACCTCCTCGGCAGTTGTTGTTGATGTGACTGTATGATCAACCTTAGCAGTTTTATCTTGTGCTTCTTGTTATTTAGGTTGATATAGTTGTGGGAGGTTGTGAAGGTGGCTCTTGTATGTTTTCCTTCTCCCTAGTGATTTCTACTACAGCCTTTTGCAACTCTTCTACACTCACCAAAACTGGATTTGTACACAATTGTGATTGCATTGTAGTTTGATGAAGGATCTTTTTGAGATCCTCTATAGCGAGTGGATTGATGTTCTGACCTAAGGTTTCAGGAACATCCTTTACAATTATTGTTTCTGTAGGTTTTTTACGTGGAGGACTTGGTGGTGGCAATTGGGTGTCTTGGACACTTTGTTCTGGCTGTTGCTCTTCAGTTATTGCCTCTTCACCTTGTGTCTTCTCCATTGTTTCCTCTTCTTTTTCTTTCTCTATCTCTTCCTCTTTCTCATTTTCCTCTTCTTCTTCATCATTTCTCCCCTCAAATGGGTCTTCCTACCCTTCCTTTATAGTTGTCAATCCATAAATTAATTTCCACATCTATGTGGACTTTTGTACATCTTCAATTTGGTTTTGCAAAATTTGGAAGGCTCTATATTTGGGTCCAAATTTGCTCCCATTTTTCTTACTATCCTTAGTTATTTGACCTTTAGTTAGGTTTGGCATTACACAAGCCAATATAGACTCCCTTATTTCCTTTTCCATCTTAAGGCAGTAATGCCATTTATTCTCTACAATGGAGCTTAACTCCTTAGGCATTGAATTATCTAGTTCAAGTGGGGTGGTCTTGAACTTAGCCATCATAATGTAGATAGACTCTTCCACTATGTTCTAATGTTCCTTTGAAAACTTATTAAAATCAATGGTCTTTAGACCAATTAGATCTGCATTATCCCTAATGTTATTGCAAACACTTTCCAATTTAGACTTGGTAGAACGTCTTACTAATCTGAATTGATCTTCATCAGACTCTTTCCTTTCTTCGTTTGATTCAGGAGGTGCAACATACTTTCTCCTCTTCTTTGGTTCTACAGGCCCTCCTTTCTCTATTGCCTTTTGCTTCTCCTATTCTTTTGTCACTTGGGTTGTTGCCCTGGTATTTGCCCTTGTAGTAGGCTTGCTTGGGCTTGGCTTTGTTGCCTTCTTCTTCCCCTTTGGCTGTGCAACTGGTTGTTTTTGAGCTTTTCTTTTATTTGGATGAGCCTTGGATGCTTCTTGTTTGGCACCTTCCTCGCCTTCAGCATCCTCCCCCATACCTTGGGTTAAAGCAAGTGGTCCCTGACCTTGTTCCTCTTCATCATCCTTGGCTTCTTCACCTTCTTCTTCTTCTGCTTTTGCAGTGCCCTCACCAAATTTGGCCTTTAGCTTCTTAACAAGTTTATCCTTCTTCTTTAGTGTGGAGGCAGCTTTTAGTTCCATGTCCACCTTTGATTTGACCATGTCATAGGTTCCAAAATGTGGTGCACTCTTGTCTACTTCCTCTACTAGTAATGCAGTTATTGTTGCTGATGCCTCATCTATATTTATTTCATAATCAAGAGGTCTTAACCATCTCACTCTTGGTATGGCAGCTTGAATGTATGTGTAGTCAATATCTACAAAAAAACATACATCATTTATATGTTTCTCTACTAAGGAAACTAGTATTCTTAGCCTTTGCTTCATTGACTTCTTGAAGTCTTCAAAATAGCTAGTCGTTAGGGTCTAAAAATTAGCTCCCATCTACTCAATACATTCATTTACTTGAGCTATGATTGACCTATTAGTTTTCCATGCAACTTTTCCAAAAGAAGGAAACTCATTCTGCACATAAAAGAATATGCAAATCAAAATAGCACCAAATTTGCATTGGGCTCCCTTGGTTCTTCTGATTGCTACTAAATTTTCATTAATCTGTTGCAGTTGTAGTTCTACAAGATCATAAGTATGATCCTTTTTCACTAATTTGTAGCCTACATCCACTACAATGAAAGTTACACTATTGATTCTATTGGATTGGTAGAATTTATGTGCAATGACTCTGATAGCAAAGTCAACAAGAGGGTCTTGAATGGTATCAATTGTCATCACTCTCTTGTTCCACTTGGCACCAATATTTTTCTCAATTGCCTCCTTAGAATCACTCCTAAGGGTCTTTGGCCAAACTAGGGTTGGGTACCCTATCACTCTATGTAAAATTCTTTTTGTTATTTTCACAGGGCCATCCTCCAACCATAAGCTTCCATCATGTATTCTACTATGTACTAGCCTAATCCGTTCAGTCTTGAATATTGTAGGGAATTTTAGGGCTCACATCAAACCCTTCTTTTCAACAATCTGGTATTCTTCCTTCAACACTCTGTTTTCACATAGTTTTTCATAAGCTTCCCTCATCTCCATGTCACCTATGGCTCCAATCTTGCTATTGTAACATCTCCTAACATCTTGAACCATAACTACCTTAGGGGGTATGATAGATAGGACTCCAGTTGGGTCGTTCTTATACACTACTTCTGGTATTGGGCAAAAATCAAGTTGTTTTACCTCATTTGACACTAGTTGGACCTCAAATGGTTCCTTCTTCTGAGTTTTCCTAAAGCTAGAAACCTTTTTTGCAATCTAGGGTTTGTACCCAAAGAAAATGTAAAACTATGTAGCTCAGCACAAACGTAAATACCTCAAAATTGATGAAATATTGCTGAAATGTTGTTGAAATCTATTTAATGATTGGATTCTCTATTGTGAGGTTTCTCTGCACTCTTTTTTGTCTTTTCCCTTCGTTCACGATGAAGAAAAATGATTCAAAACATGATAATATACCCTATTTTCATTGCATTTAATGCTTAGTGCATTTACAGCTATCCACTCAGCTTCTGAAGGATTCTACATTACACAGCTTCCATTGCCTTATCATCACTCGTCTTCCACAAAAGTATTAGTTTACTTAGCTTCAATTGAGATTTCTCTTTGCTCGACTTCCTCTACCAACTTGGCTCCAACTAATCATTCGGCTCCTACTATTTTGACAACCAACTCGACTTGTACTGGATTTTTATTTGACATCTGAGGGAAACTCGACAACACTTGTAAAATCTTGAAGTTTTAAATTTGCATTTCTAATAATGTTGATTTCTTCTTTTTAGTACTTGCTTATTTAGGAACTGATGTATGATAAAGCTTTGAAAATCAGTCCCTCATGCCTTCTCTTTTCTTATTTGATGAAGTGTGACCACTTGACCTTTTAGGTGAAGTGATCCCTTCATTTGATGTGCTACACCCATTTTTCTTCTTCCATGTGTTCAACATCTACCTTCTCTTTACCTTTTTTGTTCTTTGAGTTGGGTGCCTTTGACCTTGTTAGGCAATTCTTACTGATATGACCAGTCTTCAAGCAATTGAAACATGTGGTTTGGCTCAACCATCTGTTGTAGTTTCCTTTGAAATGTGTTCTTATGCAATTTTCAGGAATGTGTCCATATTCCTGACAGTAATGATAGTTATACATGGTGTTGTAGTCCCAATTGTAGTGATGACCATGGTTATTTCCCCTTGCTAGCTGATTAGGTGTCCAAATAGGTTTTGATCTACACTCAAAAGCTCTATGTCCATACTTCTTGCAATTGTACCAGTGACCTTCAAATCTTGGTGTCCTGATAGTCCTAGTCTTGCAATTATATGCTTGATGTCCTTGCTCTTTGCACTTATGACAATAACTCACATTCTTAGGTGTGTCATGTTGATGGGCATTCTTGCTCCTACATACATTAGAGGTATTTCCCTTTTTACCATAGAAATGACAAGTAGGTTTAGTGTACTTACCTTTATTACTCCTTTCTTCTACAGTCTTGGATGACTCTCCTTGTTCAGTGCTAGTGTATCCTAGTCCTATAGTATCATTGCTTGCCCTTAGTGATTTCAATAGCTACTCAAAGTAATTGATGGCCTCATTAGGTTTGTTGAAGCTCTCTACAATCTTCTTTTCTCTTTTTAGGTCATTTTGTAATTGTTCATTTTGTATCTTCAGTGTAGAGATCTCAATATCCTTGACATTTAGTTCATGATGTGCATTCATCATCTGGCTTAAGGTGTCTAGCTACATATTTGAAATTTTGGCAAGCTCAATTGACTTTTCTTCTAGTCTGTTGGCAAGGTTTCTCTTGTCTTCTTCTAGCATAGCCTTGTCTTCAATGGCTCTTTTCTTCTATTCAGTCACTTCACAAATCATCATAGCTTGTGATTCTTGTTCAAACTTGAGTGTTCTAATTTCTTCTACTTGAGCTCTATTCTTCTCCATCGTGTATGCTATTGCTACATCAAACTCTCTGGAATCCCCATTTGCAAACAATTTTGAGGTGTCAATCTCATTGTATCGTGTATCATTCTCAGCTATGGCAATCTCTCTTCTTCTCTTTAAGGATTTTCTTAATTAATCTCTGGCTTCTTCCAAAGCATGTAAAGAAAGTTTTATATCAATTGCCTGATTTTCTATGATCTTCCCAAGTTTGTAGACTTCCATCTCCAGATCTTTTCTCTAAGTTGTAAGGCTCCTCCTTGTGAGAACTTGGCTCTGATAACAATTGTTAGAATTTACAAGTGGGAAGATTTACTTCTGAGAGGGGGGCTAAATTAGAAGTAACTAACTTTAACCATTTTAAAACCTTTTAGCTAAAATCATTCACATGCATTTAATTCATCTAATAAACATGAAAGTAAAGACATGCATGAAAACAGATAACACAAGATTTGGTAACCCAGAAACCCTCCAAAATGAGAAGGTAAAACTGAGGTGGGGATGACACCCACAAAGTATCACTATAGCAATATGTAATTGTTCAAGGTTACAAAATTTGACCACTTCCAATAATCTGCCCTGTGAAAGGCCTGTCCTATTAAAGACTTTACACCCTGTTAAAAGTGACCTGGTTAAAGGATTTACAAACATTCACTTAGAATGTTACCCTATTAAAGCATTTATAATCCTGTTAAGGATCTACAATATGGCTGCTAAACCAATATAGCTGCTAAGCCAACCTATCAACATAGGATTTCCATTCTTATAATACAATGATTAGAAGGTATGGTAGAATGTCTTGACCTGATGACTTGCAATCCTTAATTGTTGATTCCAGATCCTTGTTCAGCACTGTCTGTTCTGATCCTTGCTTGATCTAATATGTCACTCTTTGAAACTCTGATACTCTATTCTTGATCAACTAGATTCTACAATGTTGGTCTGCCCTTCTCTAAGTCTTTACACCTTCTACACTTTGCTATAATTCACCCATACACTTCCTCATGCACTTCTCACAAGCACACAATGGGGTTTCATCCTCCTTTTAAATATTTTGAAGACTTAGGGTTAGGTATGAATCTATGATCAATAATCACTCTTCATTTCCCACTCAATTCTTCCACTTTTCCTATTGGTTGCATGCCTTCTCCATTTTTCTTATTGGTTGCATGCTAATTACATAGGTAATGCAAAAGATTCATTCCTATCTTCAGGATCCTTTGAGATTCATCCTATGTCAGCTTAAAAAATAGTTTACATCTGAGTTTGTGAAGGCACAAACTCATATGTTGATTATGTGTTACTCAGTACTTACTAGTTGCTGATGCTCAGCACATATAGGAATTCTGTTTCACTTGGCTCTTATAGAATTTTTGTTTCACTCGGCTTCTATACTCTACTCGACACCTATAGTGACTCGGCATCTATAGTGACTTGGCACTTAAACTTCACTCCACACCTAAAGTTCATTCGGCACCTATTGAAATCTCTGGCTTGGCATACATTATAGCTCGGCATTTGTATTATAGTCAACATCATCTTAAGAATTGGTTATGTGTGTTGACACTCAATTTTCAAAACCAATCTAAGACTAACACAACTCCCCCCCCCCCCCCCACTGAGTCCCTGATTGACATGGCCACTATCTATAGGTTGGAAGCCCAGGCAGTGGAGCTAGAAAACAAAGTCAATAGGATTGAAAGTATGCTTTGGAGTATAGCTAAATAGAGCTATAATATTCTCAAAGCCTCCAATGAGCACATCAAGATTATGGAGTGAAGCACAGGGGGGAAAGCCATTATTATTGTGGATGAAGATATTGGACCTACAATTGAGAACAAGGAAGGTATGGGAAGAAGGACCAAGGCTACTCCAAAAAAAAATGATTGTTGAAGCTTCCTCTGAAATCAAACAAGTCAAAGATGTCTCTGAGAAGATGGATGTGCTCTAGTAACAAGCAACAAAGATGATTACAAGAATACATTAATGACCAGATGTCCCCTAGCCCATTCTGTGTCTTTTTAGTTTTTTGGCTTTTCTGCGTTGTCTTTTGGTTGTTGGCTTTTTGGAACCTGGCATTGACATTAGTGTGTTTTTGCTTTAAGGGCTTTAATGTTTAATCTCTAGATATTTTGTACAGGGTTCTAGGGCCCCTTCAAAACTTCAAAACCCATTTTCTTAATCAAAAACATTCACAACTATATATATATATATATATATATATATATATATATATATGTCGAATCAAGCTTGGAATTTGATGGTCACCCCATCTAACATATGACTTTTTTATGATAGTTTAGTGTCATGATCTATCCTTTTATGTTTCTAACAATGTTTATGGATATTAATTAGGAATTTTTCTTGTTTGCCAACTCTGGTGACCTTTGACTTGGTCAAAAAATGTTTATGGATATTAATTGGGAAAAATAATTAAGTTAAATGCTTTTAATTTCAAAAATAGATGGAAAGTATACATGATGCATTAATGTTATGTTTAAGGATCATGGTGTTAATGATTAATGCTACTATTCCATTTACGTTATATGATTATGATATTAATGATTAATGCTTACTTTTATGATGTGGATAGATTGGACATGCTTTACCAATTATTATGAATATGAAAATGATGCTTTGTGTACTGACTTATTTTGTGTTTCAGGTGTCTAAGTGGTTCCAAGGAAGGTGAGAGTGTGGTTGAGGTAGAGGAGGTTAGCTCCTCAATAGGATAGAGGTGGAAAAAGACTAGAAAGAGGGATTGGGGTAAATGAACTTCAATCGAGATAGTTTGTGCCCATATGTTCAAAAAACACCAGGCTTACATTCTTCTAATTTCCTTTCTCTTATCCAAGTAATGTCAATACTAATTGCACGTTCTTGGTTTAAGACTTTAAATTCATTATGTGGAAATATGCTTATGAAATGCATCTTGAATTGGAAAATAATTGACGAATACCAATTTGTATGAACCTTTCTTGGAGATGTTGTTGTTTGTTGAGCTAGTAGTTAAAAGGAAATAGATCTATGTTTTGGGTGTTCTTATTAGTTCCTGCCATGCATGTAACTATTGCCAAGGCTCCTTCCTTAAGAATTGATTAATCTTATTTCTCTTCACCAATTGTATTGTAAAGATAATATTTACTAACCTTATTATTAGTTCTTGCTATGTTATAAGTTGGTATAAGTTGGTCACTGATTAGGCAGGAATATGTTTGCTAAAATTTTATTAGTACTCAAGTCAGTGGCAAAAACTTTCATAGCAACCAGAACACACAATTTTGGAGATTGTGGAAAAAAAAGTGGGAGTTGCAGATCATATTTGGCAAAAATAAAGGGCTCTAGGTATTACGAAGCAAAATAGATGGCATTTAGGACTTATTTGTGACATTCAAAGCAGTTGTGTAATTCTAGGGAATTTATGATGCATATAATTTTTTTAGGATGGGGACTAAAAATACTCTATTCAGAAAACTTAACTACTCCATACTACAGAGCATATTACTAGCAATCACACCTTGGTGTGCAATAGGTACGTCATAGTGATATGGAATATCCTTGAAGTATTTGTTCTTTTGAATGTCTCTTCTTTTCGTCCTCTTTATATATCCTTGTCTCTTGATGTTTACCATTTATATCACTTTATATCTCTTCCTCTTTAGCTCTTATTTTATGTCACCCTCTATATATATCTAGATCTCTTTCTATCGCGAGCTTGTAATCTATCTCTATCTCATTCTCACCCATCCTCACACTCTATATTCATATAATTTTTATCTCTAACTTTTTCTCCCCTATCCATATCTAGACACATCTCTCTCTCTCTCTCTCTCTCTCTCTCTCTCTCTATATATATATATATATATATATACACATACATACATACATACATACATATATATACATACATACATATATACATACATATGTATGTATGTATATATCTATATATATACATACATACATATGTATATATATACACATATATGTATATATATATCTATATATATACATATATGTGTATATATATACATATGTATGTATGTATATATATAGATATATACATACATATATATATGTATATATGTATGTATATATATATATATATACATACATATATACATACATATATATACATATATATACATACATATATGTATGTATATATATGTATATATATATACATACATATATGTATGTATATATGTACATATACATGTATATATACATGTATGTATATATACATCTATGTATATAACATGTATATATGTATATATACATATATGTATGTATACATGTATATATACATATATGTATGTATACATGTATATATGTATGTATATATGTAGACATACATACATGTATATATACATGTATCTATACACACACACACACACATATATATATATGTATGTATGCATATATACATGTATACTCTTTCCATCACCCCCTCCCTATACTTTTAAATATCTACATCTCCATATTTCTTCTCCCATCTCTATCTCTCTATCTTTTCCTTATTACCCCCCCCCCCCCACTCTCTCTCTCACGCATTATCTATCCATCTTTCTCTATCCCTATAACCCTCCCCCTATATCTCTCTTTGTACATCACTTCCTATCTCTCTACCATCTCTATCTAACCCTTATTACTCTTTCTTGTCTCCACTTCCCTCTCTTTTATATCCATTCACATTCTTACCTAGAAAAGATATGAAAGCATTATACATGACGCTACTACGCCATAACATGTGAGTATGTGTATATTTGTGTCTCCCACTTTTTATCCAGATCTCTCTTTCTTCTCTTCTCCTACCTCTCTCTATCTCTATCATTATGTTTGTAGCTCTACATCTACATCTCCATATTTCTTCTCCCATCTCTATCTCTCCATCTTTTCCTTATTCTCCCCCCCCCACTCTCTCTCTCACACACACACATTATCTATCCATCTTTCTCTATCCCTATAACCCTCCCCCTATATCTCTCTTTGTACATCACTTCCTATCTCTCTACCATCTCTATCTAACCTTATTACTCTCTCTTCATCACTCTTTCTTGTCTCCACTTCCCTCTCTTTTATATCCATTCACATTCTTACCTAGAAAAGATATGAAAACATTATACATGATGCTACTACGCCATAACATGTGAGTATGTTTGTATGTGTGTATTTGTGTCTCCCACTTTTTATCCAGATCTCTCTCTCTCTCTCTCTCTCTCTCTCTCTCTCTCTCTCTCTCTCTCTCTCTCTCTCTCTCTCTCTCTCTCTCCATTCATCATTGCATATCTCCCTCTCTCGTTCTTTCTTTATGTCTCATATCTATCTATTTGTCTCTCATCTCTATTTATCAATGTCTCCTCTCTATATATTTATCTCATCTTTATCGATCAATTTCTCCTCTCTTTACCTATTCGTTGGATGTAACATAATAATGGTCCACAATTATTGACAACAATGGATGGCCATTGACACTTCTATGGTCATATATTATTTTTCACCCATTTTTATTCTCCCTGAATAAGTATGAAAGACTTATCTTTTTGAATTTTCTCTTTCCTTATCAATTATCTTCTCCTTCTTTTTTTTGTATTTTTTTTTCATATTGCTAAATTGTATTCACTTTTACCATGCTTTTGTCCTAGCTATCCTAAATTTCATATATTTTGTATTGTGTTCTATTTAATGCCTTAAATGTACACACATCATATAGAGAGACTAAAATATTGGTAACATTTTTTTTTAAAAAAAATTCTTTTATGGATAGGTGACATAAGTTAATAAATATAATTTACAAATAGTTTTAAGTTATATATGCCTTTGTTCTCTTTCACTCTCTTCATCTCTATGACTATATGTTCACCTCCTTTTCTTTCTATTTCACCTTATATGACATCCTCTTTCTATTACTATATATTTCTCTAAATCTCTTATTTTCACCATATTTCAAATATAACATTACCTTGTTAATATACTATTTAAATAAAAAACATAGAATTTGATTTATGTTATTTTTAAAAATAATCTAGAAATAATTATAGATACATTAATTTAATAAATATATCTTTTATTTATTTGCTAGTATTTTTAATATTAATTATTTATAAAAAACCAATTAACTAATATGAATGAAATATATGATTATTTTAGTAACATAAAACTTGTATTTTATTATCAAATGTACATAAAATATACAATAAGACAACTCAAAAAAAATCAAACAAAAAAAACAATAAAAAGAAATAATTTCAAATTTAAATATAAAAACATATCTTTTAAACCCTCTATAATCTATTGCATTTCTTTTTTAATTGAAACTTCCAACTAAAATCTCTTCAACTATAATTTCCATCCACACTTCAAAATTAAACAAACCCTCCAAAAATAATTAATATAAATTATTCTTAAGATAAATATAAATAAACTTCTACCACCAAATTTTATAAATATAAAATTTTATAGTTAGTAATCATCTTGAACATATACCTCACTTTTAATATTAACAAGGGGTGAACTATCTTAAATAAAAAATAAAATAATTATTTGTAAATCTAAATAGGATCATTTAATAAAATATAATATAGAATTAAACATAAAATTATAATTTAAATTAGATATACAATTAAACATAAAATAAAACACACACAGAAAAGCCGAAATAAACATTTGTCCCAAGAATGGTAGACAGATCAACCATAATGAGAGAATGCACTACAAGGGCATTGACTTGAAGTTATTATTAAACTGTATCTATATAGTCATGTAGGAATTACCACATTTCATATCGATCTCATATTTTTCAAGAGATATAATTTTTGCAAAACTTATGTTATTAACATTGATTCTGATTTAGTTATCATTGGGCTCATTTGTGTATTGTTCTTCCTTGTGTCGAGCTTAACCGCTACCATCTGATGCTACTCAAGGCCGCTAGTAGAGGAATTGAAGAGTCCATAACTCTAAAGAAATTTCCTAAGTGCTTTGCTTGTCCCACACAAAGTTGTAGCTCCTATGAGATCAATGGATTTATGATACCCAGACGGTTGCTAGATGATTGTGAATGCATGGGCCATTGAGAGAGGGTGATGCAACGCCAACTCTTAAGGAGACATGATTTTTGAATGTCACAATTCATGTCTTAAACTATCCCTTGCGTCACCCTACTCTATGGAGAAACTAATTCATAACCAATAAACAATGGCAAATGAGAAAAAATCATTCTCACTGTTATTACCAAATAATGTGTTAGAAATAACATTGTTCTGCCTATCAATCTTAGATATTCCTATAGCTTCTATAGTCTTGACATTCCTCAATCACAGCCAATACTAATTGAAAAGAACTCATGCATTCCATTCACGAATGCAACCCTCGCTATTCCTCTTTCCTACTTGTCCTTCGTAGATGTGTTAGTGCTTTGTTAATTAATTTCCCATAGAAATTGAAGGAATACAATTTTAGTGGTTCAAACCTACGAGCAGACAAATAGAAAATTTTGGGCTCTAGACTTTCGCAGTTACGTACTCAAACACTAAGTCTCCTCACATCCAACTTTGTAGCGAGAGTGCATTCACGGAGAGAGAGAGAAATTAAATTTCTCACCAACCACAAACTACATTGTAAATTGGGCACATACATTGCATGGCAATTGTAAAGAAAATCTAATGGTAAGTGTACCCTAAATGGTTATTGACACACCTGTAATGCTATAGATCGTAGATCTATGAAGTTAGACCAAATTTTGTCCAACTCAAACTTGTCAAGTCACCATTAATTCTTTCCCTTTCAATTGAATGGTCGAGATTTCTTTGATGGTCATCCAATCTTATGTTGTATTTTTAACCATCGATCTTCAAAATCAGCTCATTCTCTTCATATTGGGAACCCCTACGGCGTAATTAGTGCCTACACATTACAGAGGCTGGAGGATTTTCATTGGCCAAATTAGAGGCTATGATAATTTTCACACAAGAGAATGCTCGTGTATAGAGGAAGGGTGCAAAAATCGAAGTCTTCTGATTGCCAAGCAGTAACGGTTGTCAATTCCTATTATCAAGTAGATGGCAGATGGTATGCATCAACAATGGCAGTTCTGCTCTTTGGCATTAGGGTTTGATGTATGATAGCAATATTGGTTCTTAGGCATCTTGGAGACTCATCTTTTGCAGATTTGGAGAAAATCATACTAGTAAGTACATGGATGCTTTCTACCTATGCCCGGCTATTTGTGGCTTTGGTGCTCTGACAAGTTGTAGGTGACAGTACTAAAAATTTCTTGTCACGTTGATAATTGTGCGCAGTCTTGAAGCAGGGTGCATGTAATAGGCTTCAACAATTCTTCAAAAAATAAATCTCTCAGTGATGAGTGAGCCATACTAAGTTATGAAGATCATTCATTCATTCATTTAATCAATGTATTTTATTTATAGAATTTGACAAGATTTGTGCTTTCATGGAATATATTTAAAATTCAGATTTGAATAGTAGAAATATGGAATGGGTTTAAATTAATTGAGGGCTTTTTTTATGTCTAGGCTTTCATTTGTCTCTTCCACTGCATGAATGCAACCTTCCTATTGATAATCTTAACATGGCAGTCAATGTTTTAAAAAAATTAAACAAATAACGAAAAAACCTTTTAACCTGCTCCATGTTCATGTTTGTTATTCTACTATTTGATATCTTTTTTCTATCTGGCATGCTGCTCTAATAGGTAGGGATTCGTGGAAATCTTTGAGAGAAAGCTAGTTCTCTTTGTACAGAGTTGCTAAGATTTGTGGTTTCAACTCTTCTATTTTATATATAAATCTCTCTACTAAAACTGAAGACTTTATCTCTATTTTTGTTGTGAACCTTACACACACCCTTTCCTTGTTGATTTTCTAATAGATGAAAGAACAGGTCTTGTAGATGACACTTGCTGAGCTTTTTAGATAATCTGAGGGTTTAGTTCTACAATTAGTGAAGCCTCTACAATACCTATACTTATTGGTCTTCATAGATCAGCTTCTTCCTCACCCAAGTGCAAGGAGAATTTAGTTGGTATCTTTCTAGCACTTTGCTACCATAATGGAGCTTAAATTATAAATATGTTATTGAGAATTTTGTCACTAATGCCTTGTTTGTATAGCCTTCTCACTTCGGGCGCTCCTCAAATTAGAAATAAAGCCACTTCACTATTTAGAATCCTTCCCAATTTCCTCAAAACATTCTCGCCTTTCAGAACCAAAATCCTATTGCTTTGGTGAAGTACTGAGACACTCCTCTGATTCATTCTTTAAATTTGTTTGATTCCTATTTGTTGTACACTGTATCCTTCAACCAAGGATCGATGGAAAATGTAGACAAATCTATCCTAATATAGACATTTGTCTTGTAAACTACATACTCTGTGATGAGGGCACAACCCAAGACAAAATGAACACAACGGGAAAAGGGGAATATTATTATCAAAATGATATGCTATCACATTTAGTACAACAAAAGTAGACTCCATAACATGCCCTATGGGCTTACAATGTTATCAGATTATGGAGAAAACCCCTTCTCAGAGTACCTTCTCCCAAACTCAACCAAAAATTGCTCTTACAATGCCAAAAATGACCTTGTTGGTGTAAATAATTAATTATTATTACACTTTACTTAGGAATATACATAGTCATATGAGTTGTCTTGTTGACAACACAAGAGCTAGCAACTTATTAGAGCACATGTTGTCTACAACATCTCGTTATGAGATACACCTATGTAAACTTATCTTCTCATCATCACACAAACTCCTATGCTCAATGGAGGATAATCCACCTTTGGTGGACATGTGTTGAGTTGTAATCCTTATCTCTTGTGAAATTTCTAGACATATCGGTTGCCCTTATATACAGGCACCCTCTATGATGTATTCATCCAATTATCTGATATGCATTATCATTTTGATCATTATTGAGGTTCTCTTTTGATCATCATTAGTCTCTCTTGTGCTATCTATTGAGCTTCTTGATCTTGGTGTTGAATTATTGCCTTAGGCATATTCTTACATGGTATCAAAGTTATACCAAATTCTTACATGGTATCAAAGCTATACCAAATTCTTACATAGTATCAAAGACATAGGAGTTTCATTACATAGCCATTGGAGATATTTTTTTTGCAGGTCAAGATTGGAGCTTGCTAGTGTAAATTAGATATTGCTATCACATTCAGAAAGTCAAAGAACCCCTAAATCGACTTTTGTTTCATCAAAATCAGACATTAGATGTGAAATCTGGAGTCATTTGATTTTTGAAGGTGCGATGGCGGTGATTTAGGAAAAATAATTATAGAGGCAATTTTCAAATAGCGATATCTCCCTCATACGGACTCCTTTTTTCGAGCAATATTTTTTGTTTTGGGGTAGAATTGCATGATCTACACATCGGTGCAGGATGTTTGAGATCTTAGTTCCTGAATTTTTTTGCAAAGCACAAATCCCAATTTTTGCAACTTCAAAGGCTTAGTTCAGGCTCATCTAGACACATATTCAAGTGCTATTTTTTTTTATAGTACATGATTTTCTATCTACTTTCTAGATCTGGTATCAATTTGGAGTAATTCTAAGTAGACATAGTACTTTCAGAATTTGGTCTTCTTTTGCCTATTTTGGCACTTGTAATTAATTAGATACTTGCGAGGTCTTGCGTCTTATCTTATTAAGTTTGATATAGCTTCATATTTGTTGTTGTAACTAGTAAAATCAGAAGTCCACTTAGGCCCTAAATTGGCAAGTGGCCATTGTAATCGCAGTAAATATAAAGTGCCAAATCATGCATAAGAGGGGTTTCCTTGAATTTTTTTGGTATTTTGGAGGTGCATACATTATTTGATCTCATAGAGTCATGTCAAAAGTGTAACTTTTCTTTAAGATTCAAATTGACAAAAAAGAACTATTAGAAATGCAGTGCTTTGATGATTGATCATCTAAGAGAACATAAGGAAGTGTTTCCTTATCTATATTCGAAGATATTTCCACCTAATATTAATTAGGGACATCTTTCTCTTCTTTGCTTTATGTATAATAGTATGAGTAAGGAATCTTTTGCTCCTCTTAGTAAGGCAAGTACTCCTCATGATGTTTGGATGTGTCTTTGGGAAGCATATGGAGATCCACGAGTCCCTCCATTACTAAAGGACATTCTACCTCCAATGATTCTAGTTATGGTACCTAAAACTCCAATTGAGATCATACCTCTTGATGCTCTTGTTACTTCTACTGATCTAGTTCCAACCACAGATGCTCCTATTTCAGTGCAACAAGAAACACCATGTCTTCCTATTTCAACTTCATGGGATGACTTCCTTTCAGACATTGCATTGTTGTTTGTGGAGTCTTACATTGAAGATTTGGGAGACATTATTGATGACATCCATCTTCTCTTTGTTGAGGAAAATTCTTTTTCACTTGTTGCGAGGGAACACTTTGACCCTTAACCACTTGATCTTTCTTTTGAGACTGACATGATTATGGATACTTCTTTTTAGCAATTGGAGAAGGACTCTTTTACTTAAAAGGAGACATATTAGTCTTTAGAGATTGTATTCCAATTTCCTCATACATCATATCTTTTGAGGATTCTTCCTACTAGTTGGGGAGCATTCTTTACTGCACCTATGGCACCACTTCTTCCTAAAAGGAGGAATATCATTTAGTTTTCATGGTGCAACTTCTTTAGTCATCAAGGAGCTTCTTTCATGGGTGTGCATTCATCATTAAGGGGAGGCTACATTGCTTCTCTTCCCATATCTTCCTATAAGGATAAATCCTTGTCTTTGGAGTTTGATTCACTTTCATACATGGACTTAGGCATCCACTAGATTGGCTTGTGGCATCTACATTCATCAAGGACTTGTCAACATATGAGCAGACTTCAGAGGCAACATCCATAACATACTACATATGGATTCCTCATCCATCTTCCTATCCACAATGGGAAGTATACTTGCACCTATACTTGGTGTATCTTCATCCTAAAGGAAGAAATATCATTTGTAGGTATTGGATACTTTTTTGTCTTCATGACATCCTTGCAGGAGATTATTCAATGTGGGGGGATACCATCATGTATTTTTCTTATGGGGGATATATGCTTCTACATGTATGATGTATGGGGGGTCTTGCTTACTCCATCCTTTCATGCATCTTGTACTACTTCATCTCTCTTTTTGGAGGAGATTTTTCCCATGAGGTTTTCCCTCTTTCTCCATTTTCAGAGAGATTGCATTGCATTGTATGTAGAGCATTGCATTTGTACATGGGTACCTAACATGGCTTAGTAGGTTGGACCCACATTGCATCTTGCATTTAGCTTTGTGAGCTTAAGTGCATTCCCCTAAGTTGAACTTAGGGGGGTTTTAGTGTAAATAATTAATTATTATTACACTTTACTTAAGTTTACTTAGGAATATGCATAGTCATATGAGTTGTCTTCTTGACAATACAGGAGTTAGCAACTTATTAGAGCACAACTTATTAGATCACATGGTGTCTACAAAATCTCTTTATGAGATACACCTATGTAAACTTATCCTCTCATTGTTGCACAAACTCCTATGCTTAATGGAGGATAATCCACCTTTGGTGGACATGTGTTGAGTTGTAATCCTTATCGCTTGTGTGCTTCTAGACATATCGGTTATCCTTATATACAGGCACCCTCTATGATTTATTCATCCAATTATCTCATATCCAATTATTTGATATGCATTATCATTTTGATCATTATTGAGATTCTCGTATAATCATCATTAGTCTCTCTTGAGCTATCTATTGAGCTTCTTGATCTTGGTGTTGAATTATTGCCTTAGGAAAATTCTTACATGGTAGCAGAGCTATACCAAATTCTTACAGACCTTAAGTAACCAGAATTAGGTTTAGAGTTAAGAATACATTTTTAAATATTCCATTTGACATCCATTGCAAAAATAGGTGGTTTTAGAAAACACGTAAGAAGTTGATGCAAAATCAGAAGAATCTATAAATGGTAATCCAACTTCTGGGAGGCATAACTTTTGATTTGGGACTCTGATTGATGAATCGTTTATATTTTTGAAAAGCTCTCCAAGCACACTATAGCCCTATGGATCAACTTCACTTCGGGCCTATACAAGGTCATTTAGTGCCTCAAATCTGACTTTGAAGCGATCTAAGGGGGTCTCTAGGCAACGTAAAACTACAATAACTTTCAAACTATAAAGCCTTTTGACCTGATTCTTTTTTTGGAGTGCTTTAAATTACAAGTATAATCATCCCTACAAATTACACCCTCTAACTCATCATAATTATGGCTCAATTATAAAATAACCTATTTTCTACATTGGCACATATCTCAAGGTGCTAAAAAATACTATCCCAGAAAACCAACAGTGGAACTATGAGAGTTGGATTCTTTATTTGACCCAAATGGGTATCCAGAAATAAAAACACATTAAATAGAAACTAACACTAAGCATATTTTTGGGTGATACAGGATTGCCCTTACACCACTGGATACTCCTGTATCAGACACCCAAGGTAAATTGAAAAGTGACCCTGTCACTTTAAAGCTAGTAGAGGAAACCCAAATGGGCAACCTCCACAGTGGATATCCAAGTTGAACCTTCCATTGGTCATCCTTTCCATTTCACCAGGCATTCTTCATACTACATGTTTTTGGTACTTTGGCCAATACGACTATCTAGAATTTCTTCAATCTCTTCCTTCTCATAAGTAGGAATTGGACATGGCTCCAGCATCAACTCCTCCTCTACACCATCATCATGATATTTTGTTAAGTCTGTAATATTGAAAATAGAAGAATTATGAATCCCATCTGGCAACTGCACCTCATATGCATTTCCTAAATCATGTTTCTTCAAAAATTTGCAGCGACCAAATTTCTTCATCTTTAGCTTGTTGTAGATACCCACTGGAAATCGTCTCTTCCTCAAGTATACCATAACCAGATCCCCAACTTGGAACTCCTTATGTCTCCTCTTTTGATCTACTCTAGCCTTATACTGTAGGTTCATCTTGGCAATATGTGCATGTACCTCCTCATGTAGGTTCTTGACATGTTCAACAAAGTCTTCTACCTGAGCACTTGTCCTCTCTCCTTCCTCCATCTTCCTCAGCTCTGGTATAGTCCTTGGACTACTCTCATATGCAATTTGGAATGGTGATCTACCAGTACTCCTATTCACAAAATTATTGTAAGCAAATTATGCTCGTGGTAGAATCAAATCCCATCCCTTGGGCTTATCTCCTACTAAGCACCTCAGCGAATTGCCCAGACTTCTATTCACTACTCCTATTTGTCCATCAGTCTGCAGATGATGTGAAAAATTGAACTTCAATTCTGTCTTCAACTTCTTCCACAAAGTCCTCCAGAAATACCCAACAAATTTAGTACCTCTATCAGAAACAATACTTTTTGGAAGACTACGTAGCCTCACCACCTCTCTAAAAAATAAATCAACAATATGCACTACATCATGAGTCTTATGGCATGGAATGAAATGTGCCATCTTGGAGAACCTATCAACCACCACAAATACTGAGTCATTACCCCTTTGTGTCCTTGGCAATCCAAGAACAAAATCCATACTTATGTCCTCCCAAGGCTTTGATGGAATAGGAAATGGCTGATAGAGTCTAGTATTTTGACTAAATCCTTTGGTTGTTTGACATACTCGACAACTCTGCACAAACTTCTTCACATCCTATGACAATTGAGGCCAAAAATAATGTTCACTAATAAAGGCAATGGTCTTATCTCGACCAAAGTGTCTTACCATCCCTCCATTGTGTTTCTCCTTCATCAAGTTCTCCCTAATGGAACTCCTTGGAATACACAATTGACTACCTTTGAACAACATACCATCCTGAATCATGTAATCTAGCCACCTGGTCCTATCTAGAGTAATAGGTTCTTTACAAGCCTCTGCAGAGTCAGGGTCCTCAAGGTACAAATTCTTGAGTTCATCAAACCCATCCACTTCAATCTGCATTTCTATCAGCAATAATTGTCTCATACTTAATGCATTTGCAACCCTATTAAACCATCTGCTTCTATGTTTCAATACAAATGTATAGCCTTGCATGAACTCTATCCATTTCAAATGTCTCTAATTTAATTTACCTTGGCTATTTAGGTACTGTAATGCCTGATGATCAGTATATAAGACAATTTATTTTGGTAACAAATAATGCCTCCATTTCTTTAAGGCCTAAACTATTGCATAGAACTCCTGATCTCAAATAGAATACTTTTTCTTTGCATCATTCCATTTTTCACTAAAATAGGCAATAGGTTTACCTTCTTGGCTCAACATAGCCCCAAAAGTACTGCCACTAGCATCGTGATCCACCTGGAACACTTTTTTGAAATCAGGAAGTGCCAACATAGGTTGCTTTATCACCTTCTTCTTCAGCAATTCAAAACTCCTTGCAACTCCTATAGTCCACTTGAACTCTTTTCTATCCCCCCTCATTATTTCAGTTAGGGGTGCACATATAGTACTAAAATTCCTAATGAACTTTTTGTAAAAGCTATCTAGGCCATGGAATGACCTCACCTCAGTGGTAGACCTTGGAGTAGGCCATTCCAAGATGACCTTCACCTTCTCTAGGTCCATTTTGAGACCATCAGCTGATACAACAAACCCCGAATAGACTAACTCCCTTCTGAAAAAGCTACACTTCTTCAAATTAATCAATAATTTCTCTTCCCTCAACCTTTCAAGGACACTACAAATTTGCAATAAATGTTCATCCAAAGACTTACTAAAAATAAAAATATCATCCAAATAGACAATAAAAAAATTTCTCAAAATTTTCTTTAGTACCTCATTCATAAGCCGCATGAAGGTGCTTGGCACATTGGTCAGTCCAAAGGGCATGACTAACCACTCATATAGACCCTCCTTGGTCTTGAATGCAATCTTCCACTCATCTCCCTCTTATATCCATATCTGGTGATAGCCACTCTTGAGATCTATCTTTGTGAAGTACTGAGCTCCACTCAAGTAGTCCATAAGATCATCCATCCTTGGCAAAGGAAATCAGCACTTGATGGTTATTTTATTTATAGCCCAAGAGTCTATACACATTCTCCACTCTCCATCCTTCTTTGGTGCTAGCATTGCGCCTATATTGCACATGGACTCAAGCTCTCTTGAATCAAACCTTACCTCAACAACTCTTGAACTTGTCTATTTAGCTCCCTAATCTCAATAGGAGTCATCTTGTGAGCAGCCTTATTAGGAAAACTAGCTCCAGGGACTAAATCTATTTGATGACTAATTTACCTTATTGGTGGCAACCCTTTTGGAACATTATCAGAGATGACATCTCCATACTCACTTAATAGACCTGAAACTTCAAGTGGAACTTCACTACTACCTTCCTTATCCTTTCTAGGAATTAAAGCATAACACATATGCTAATGTTTCATGCCATCCATAAATTTTCTTCCATCGACAAGACATACCCTAGCACTACTGCATACCCTTTCACCCTCCTTTATCAAGGGCTTCAATTTGTGGCAAACTCCATCCTTTGTCAGAGAGTATGTATTTGCATGACCATCATGTATAGCATGTCTATCAAATTTCCATGACCTTCCCAATAATAAATGGTAGACATCCATTGGGATGATGTCACAGAGAGCCTCGTCACGATAACTCCCAATCTTGAACTTTACCAAACATTGTTCACTAACCAAGACCTTATGATCATCCTACACCCAAGTAATCCGATAGGGATGGGGTTGTTTCTCCCTCTTGAAATTTACCTTTGAGACCATCTCCTCTGACACCAAGTTGTCAGTGCTCCTACCATCAACAATCACATCACAACATTTACCCTCACACTTACACCTAGTATGAAACAAACTCCTTCTTTGTCCAAGTTCAATCTCACCGCTCAACAAGGCCCTTTCATTAACCAAAACCTCTCCTCTTTCTGCATCCTCTGAATGCGATGACTATGCATCATCCATATGAGCAACCCTTGCTTTACCATCAGCTCTCCCATCTATCCTTCCTTAGTGTTGAGGGCATTTCTAGGCATGATGACCTTCTTCATTGCAATGAAAATAGGTACCATAAAAGCCTCCTATTCCTGAACCTTTTCCACATGCTCTACCTCTTTCTCTTTGATCTCCAAAGTTTTGATCATGGGAGCGGTTGAAACCCTCGTTCCTCTAGTTTCGGCTGGTACCCACATCTTTATTTTTGTTCTAGTTCTCATTTCAACCTCTAAATGACCTATCACTACCCCTTCCTCCTTGAATGTGCCCTCTTTTCCTTCCATCAAAATTTATGTTTAACTTCTCCTCAACTTGCAAGGCAAATTGATATGCATCTTCAATGCTAATTATTCTAACCAAACTTAACTCCTCCTGAATGCTAGGTCTTAACCCATTAAGGTAATAGGCAACCTTCTCCTTGTTTGCTTCCACATGCTCTACCCTAATAAGGACTCGATAAATTCCTCTGTGTATTCCTGGACAAATTTTCTCTCTTGCTTTAACCCTTGCATCTTCTTGAACAAATCAAGCTCATAATCAATAGGAATGAACTACTTTAGTTTGTCCACCATGTGATCCCATCTATGATTTTCACCTTTTCTCTTCTATTTCTTTCCAACTAAACCTCTTGCCACCTAAGTTTGGCATGGCCTTTCATTTTTTCCTTCACAAAGTTAACCCTATCAAGGTCCCCAATATCCTCATACTCAAAATATTCTTCTAGCTCATTGATTCAGTTGATCAACTCATCTAAGTTTAGATTTCCCAAAAACATGTCGACATCAATTTTAGGTCTTTTTCCCAGCTTGGAAATGGCCCTAAAAATATTCTCCTCCATCTGGTTTAGGACTTCTCTGTCTCCTTCCCCTTCCTGCACAATATTTTTTTCTACTTCATTTTCCTCCTCACTTTCATCGCCTACGACAATATTCATCCCTCTACAGATCTCCTCTTGCAATGCCTGAACTTGTCTCTAGAGGGCTCTAACCTTAGGGGGAACAACTCTGGCCCTTCCACCATGCTCCCTTCATGGAGGCATCTTCTCACTATATCAAAACCCATAACCACACAGTCTCGGTACAAATTGCCTCATAGTTGACGCTCTGTCTACACACTCAAGAAAACCCACTTTGATACCACTTAATGAGGGCACAACCCAAGATAAAATGAACGCAACAAGAAAAGGGGAATATTATTATCAGAAGTGATATGCTATCACATTTAGTACAACAAAAATAGACTCCATGACATGCCCTATGGGCTTCTAAGAGTACCTTCTCCAAAATGCCACCAAAAATTGCATTTACAATGCCAGAAATGACCTTAACCTAATTTTGGTTTAGGTTAGGAATACATTTTAGAATATGCCATTTGGCATACATCACCAAAATAAAATGTTATAGAAAACACGTTAGAAGTCAATGCAAAATTAGAAGAATCCAGAAATGGTAGTCCAACTTTCGAGAGGCATAACTTTTGATCCGAGACTCTAATTGATGAACCATTTACATTTTTGGAAAGCTCTCCAAGAACTCTATAGGCTTTTGAATTGGCTTCACTCAGCCCCCATTTTTTGGGCCTATACGATGCTATTTAGTGCCTTAATTTGACTTTGAAGTGCTCTTAGGGGGGTCTCCAAGCAACTTAAAACTGCAATAACTTTCAAACTGTAAAGCATTTTGACCTGATTCTTTTGCTAGAGTGCTTTAAATTACAAGTATAATCATTCCTCCAACTTACACCCCCTAACTCATCATAATTATGGCTCAATTACAAAATAACCTATTTTTTACATTAGCACATATCCCAAGGTGCTAAAAAATACTAACCCAAAAAACCAATAGTGGAACTATGAGAGTTGCAATCTCTATTTGAACCAAACAGGTATCCAGAAATAAAAACAAATTAAACAGAAACTAACACTAAGCATATTTTTGGGTGATACAAGATTGCCCTTACCACTGGATGTTCCTGCATCAATCTGCATAAAAAGTTATAGCATATGATCATGGATCAAATATAAATTTATCCACATTCTAATAACCAAATAATCTATACATTATCCACATATTCTATTGATAATATGGATGGAATATAAATATACGGTTTAAAGACCCACTAGCTTTGTAGTTTTTAGTAAATAAAAACTATTTGAATTGAAAAGTATAATGAATGATAGTAGTAGACTGGTGAAACCAAATTTGCTTTGGCCTAGATGATTTTTCAATTGAATTAATAAGGGATAAAGTTGAGTTTGGTTTTTCCCTCTTCCTATGTATCTACTAGCAATCACTAAAAAATTGTCTTTACTTTTCAAATTGCCTTTAAGATCAAATTCATTAGTGAGAATGAGATGAAGGACAGGTACAAAAGCAGGAACAAATGATGGTGGGGTGTTAGATGGGATAAGGAAAAACATATTTTAGGCCTTGAGTGAATTTAGGGTCCATCCAGCAAAGTTCTTTTCTTCAGTCTACTATTGAATGACAACTTTACAAGCTAGAAAAAATTGAGCAATAGAAGGTTAGGAACCAGTTATCTAGATTTTAGATGGAGAATGCTATAGGTAAATCACTTTGAGGTATTCATGAGGATGTGAAGGTCATGATTAACATTTTCAAGCTTTAAGTGATCCAACTAATAAGTCAAAATCATTCCTCTCCATTGACAGAGCTTTCTATGTCTAGTCTTATATAATATAAACTTGATCTCCTGGTTGGTTGCCAAAATAGTGAGTCTCCTTTCTTATTTACAAATATATTTTTTCTTGGTTGTGACATCATACCATTACTAAGCGAGCTCTGTAAATAAGAAAATTGTTTCCCACCATTCTCTAAGAACATGACAATATGATATCTATATAAAAGAGTGGTCGGGTGCTAAACTCTTAAAACCCTCATTGTTGGCAATACATCATCATTCTATTCAACTTGTGTCTACCAATGAATGAAAAGAAGAATGATTCTTTTTGCATTGGGATTTTCAACATCCAACTCATTAAATTCAGGTTATCTAAATGTAGATGATTCATCACTATTATCATTAAACAAAATATCTTCTCCCCAAATAAGGGAAGTAGAAGGGGTGAAATCCTCTTCACGTGTCAAAGCAACAATAGTAGGTTGAGTGTCATCTTCAAATTCGCTAGTTGTAGAGACTTCTCTATCAAACTGTGGCGGGTTATCTTCAACACCCCTAGGCCTGCATAGTATCTTTTATTTTTTGTCCCCTGGCATGACTTATGGGTTCTAAAAGAGCGTTCTTGTTATCATTCAAAGGTCCTTGATCATGATAACCAATTTTTCTCAAAAGTTGGTAGCCTTTCTCGTATCTTTTAAGATAAATAGGGGTCGTCAAGATGATTTAATCATTATCCTCTTCCTCTCTATATATCTAGTCTCTAACGGCTTGATCTTTGTTCTCATCTTCTAAAAGAATGAAAGATTGAACAGAGGTTCCAAAGATAGTTATAACCAATGAAGTGGGTTTCATCATCTCAGGCGATTTTCCATAGGAGCATGGAGAAACATGTAATATTGCAATATATTTCGAGGTATGCTCCCCCATGCCAATACTCATCAATTTTAGCTTCTTTTCACATTATGTAAATGATGGTCTAATGTCACTAGAAGGTCAATTTTGTGGCACTAGCGACTCTATAATAGTAAGCATATTGATAGACATGGAATTGTCACCTGGGATCACAATCTCTACACCATTGAATGTAAATCTGATACATTGAGGGTATGTTGATGTTACAACTTTGTATTTTTATGGGTCCATGGCCTGCCCAACAAAAGATTATAAGCAAGTGGGATGTCTAATGCTTGGAAGACCACATATTTCTCCACAGGAACCACATAGATAGGAAGTACAATTAAACCCTTGGAGGATCATTTGAATTCATCATATGCTTTTATGGTTATCTTCCATCTAGGATCAATTGCAAATTCAAACATTCCTAATTATTGAATTACACTAAAGGAAACAATATTTAACTAGACACCATTATCTATCAGTATTTGTCAAACTCTGGTGTAGTAGATTTGAACTTTGATGTGGAGAGCGAGGTTATGAGGATGACTAGGAGACTTGTCATCTTCTTCTAAAAAAATGAGATAATCAAGCGAGGAAATGTGGTTCACCATAGCTTGGAATTTCTTAGCATCAATATAAGTAGGAATATTAGCAGTGTGTAGAGCCTTCTCTAGGATCTCTTTGTGCAAAGGAGACAACTCTAGCAACTCGAAGATGGAAATTTGAGTGGCAGTCTATTGCAATTGACTAATAATGTCATAAGTGGATATAGCAAGTGGAGCCACTTGTTTAGAAGATGAGGTTTGTTTGGGATCATTAGCCACTTTGAGAACAACTTTAGATTTCCCTCTAGTGATAGCATTTAAGGCCTCATAGTGAGAAGAGGAAGAATCTGTTATCCTAAGGGACACCCTGGATCTAGTGTCTTTGAAGTTTTGATGAGGGTTGTGCATTCTCAAGAACACCTTAGGATTCTCACCGTTAGTGTCATAATTGGGTTCCTTATCAAACTTGAGACCCATCATGTAGACATTCCCAATAGGTTCCAACATATTGATTGTGTTATATGTGTTGGTGTATACGTAGATAATCTCGACATCATTACCTTATTTGTTAGCTTTAGATGCCTCTCCTTTTTTGTATCTAGGTAATGGTTATTTAAAAGTCATATGGTTAGAATTTTTAACTAAGCCATCTGTGATAACTTTTTCTTCATCAATAAGATCTTGAATGACATCCTTGAGTTTGTAGCAATTATTAGTATTATGACCCTTGTTTCTATGGTAATTTCAATATTGGTCATCTCTCCACCAATCAAGTTTGGTGGGTGGGTCATAGGGTCAAGAATTGTTAGGAAACGTGATAAGATTATTAGCAACCAAAGTTTTCAAGACCACTTCACACAATTCAACCATTGGTGTGTAAGTGCATCTTCATTTAGAGGATCTCTTAGCCTTGTCGAAAGATTGTGGCTTTGAAGTCTCTTGTTGCTTAGAAACATATATATTGTTGGATAATTGAAAGGCTAGTTCCTCAATCTTAAGAGAGCCTGCAACTTCATCACTAAGCACATACTTGTTTTTGTTCCAAGGCTTGCCCTTATTCTTCCCATTTTTGTTGCTATTTTTATCCTTGTTGAGAACAATGTCACTCTTTTTGACAACAACATCTTCAATGTAATAAGCACTTTCAACCATGTGGTTGAATGAGCTAAATAGTTATTTCCTAAGATCATAATACAATTCAGGCACAAGTGTGTTGATGAAGATATCGATCTTCTCAATCTCAAGAATTTGTCAAGGATACCTAGAATGTAGCAATCTCCATTGTTGTAAATATGTAGCAAACAATTCCCCTTATTTTTGTTTTATGTTGCACATATCCAACATAGTAATAGGGTGTTGTATGTTGTACATATATTGTTGGATAAATTGTTGTGTAAGTTCGTCAAATGTTTTAAGGGGAGGTGACTATTTGGTTAACCATTCCATGGCTTGTCCCCTTAAACTCCTAGGAAATAGTCTCATGAAGTATGTGTCCTCATGCATGAAATCCATGCTAAGAGCATAGAAGTGACATACACGGTCATGCAAGTCACCATTTACGTCATACTTGTCATACTTGGGAACTTCTATATCTTGAGAAAATGGCATTATGTAGAGACTTACATCAAATGGGAGAGCACATATGGTTTCCACAAAAGGAGGTATTGGGTTCTCTTTTTCCATTTGTAGTTGGGCAAGTTGACTTCTTAGATCTTGCATTTCTTTTCAGAGAATCTCAACCTCAGTTGGTTCTCTTTTCAAGCATAAGATTTTAGAGAAGTTCATCTTGTTGAAATCTCATAAGGTCCTCACTAGTAACCTCAATATATGCCTCACTCTCATGGTGTGAGGAACATCCCACAACATGTGTCCTTGGAAATCTTAGTAGAGTGTCATTCTCATTATTGCCAGAAGATGGGTTGTTCATAAATAGGTTGCTATAATTGTCATGAGTATGTCTATTTTTATAGTCATGTGTGTAAGTACTACTCTCAGCATGTGGATGAGACATTTTCCTATCAACTATATGCCTAGCTTTTTCTAATCTCTCTCTATCTAGTCTAGCTTGCTCTTCTCTAGGCGTAAAGAGGTCTTCTAGGCGATGATTCCCCTCTTCAAGGTTCATGGTGAGTGAAACACTATTCATATCTCTAAGAGTGTCGAAGGGAGTATCAAAGGAATTGTCAAAGCGGTAAAGCGGGTTGTGCCAAGTACTGGTGTTAGCCTCTTCCTGCCTATCAAGGATAGGTTCTTCCTTATATGTTTTCTTATGAGGACATCTCGTAGGAGTGGACAATTGCACAAAAGTAAAAGAGGGACAACTTCCTTGAATGACTTGGAGTCTAGTCACAACTGACATGTAAAGGCAAGCCTTTAGTGTAGCGAATAACTTGTAAAAAGTGCTCAAGAATTTATAGAACTAGTGATTCTAGCCAAGAGTTGAGCAAGAAGCTCAATAGAAAATAGCCAAGAGAATATGGTAACTGAGTTTTTGACAAGTGAGCAATAGAGACATTAAGGTTGTATTCAAGAGACTAAACTCATCTTTTCAACTCAAAACAGTATTAGACATGAAGGTTTTAGACTAGATCATGGTAAGACTAGGTATAAACACCCTTAATTTAGCTAAAACACAAATTGGACTCAATTTTATGGCAACAAAAACCAAACAATAGTTTATAGCACATTAAGCGATGTTAGATCAACAAATTTTATCATGCAACATTTTTTTTTGATGAATAGTCCTTTTCTATTAATAAAAATATACTAAGAATACAATTCACAAAAAAGGGTCGGGGGATATAAGATCACCCTGTGAATGAATTCACAAGGCCATAACCAGAGCAAAAACACACTGTCGTAGTCAAAATCAGACACTATTCATCAAAAAAAACATATATAAGGCAACCTCAGGTGGCCAAAGCAGTGCCAGCTGAGGGTGGTGGTTCATCTCTGTCATGGAAGCCCCAATCATCTTTGGGATTGGGGGGCGGACTAGGAATAGTCCAGCCATCTTTAGTAGCATCAGTAAGAGGATCAATGGCAACCTTCGCATCTTTGATCTCTGGCTACAGAGGAGAAATTACCATATCCAGGTGAGGCCATTTCCTAGAGAGCACGCGATGAGCACCAGGAGGAGGAGTTGGAGACCAACAAGAATCACCATGGGGTGGGGAAGCTGAGTGACAACTCCATCCACCATTGCCACCACTACGAGAGCAGTGGTAGGAAGCCTGGGAGTGTGGGGTGTGTGAGTGGCGACCTAAGGAATGGCGTCGCGGATGATGGCCATAAGGTGTCAAGGTTTCTGCCGAGGCATCAAGAGGAACTCTGGCAATAGTTTAGGGGGCATTGCCCCAGTGGTTTAGCAGCTCCTGCAAGTGAGCTACCTCAAGGGAAACTTTGTTAGCTTTCACCTAGATCTGCATAATTAACAAATGCATGCCTTTGTGTACATGGAAATATTGATATCCTAAAAATTGTGTGTGAAAAGAACAACATTCCTATCTTTCCATAAAGTAAACAAAATTTCCATCCTGAAGGTATGCCAAAGCTGGGTGAATTTCTAAGGGATTATGGGAGAATCACCTGGCAAAATCATGTGCCAAGAAAAAGGTTCAGGCCTGAATGGCTTGAAAAAATCATGAATCTAATGCCAATAATTTTGGGCATGCCTACAAAACCAAAAGATATGCAAGAAAGACTTTGGTTGACCACAAAAAAGGGCATCTGGGATCTGGAACCCCAATATGCTTGAGTCAAGGCCCCAAGGGAAGACCTTGGAAGGCAAGGCACCAAGTAAAATGGGCAATCTTGGGTTCTGTTATAACACTCCAAATGGTATCAAAGTGTTTTCTTCATTAAGAAAGAGAAGATTGTAAATGCCATCTCTAGTTGAGTGTGTCCACCATCAAAAGTTGGGGCGAAAGCCATTGATATCCCAGACTTGGCTTGTAATTGGAAAATGGACTAGCAGGGTACCACTTCTAATCATGCCACCAAGGTTGAATAGACTGAATACCCACTTTATGAATTAAGTGGACTGGAATTGAAGAGAACAATAGGTCAAAAGTCTACCGATCTAAACGAATAAGGCGATACTAGACTTGCATATCTTCCCAAGACCTAAAACTCATGGAAACCCTTGAGAAGATGTCCTTGAGAGTTTTGATGCCCCATTTGAAAAAACAAAGAGCACTAGCACCTTGAGTCTTAGCAAGGGGAGTACCCTAAATGACAAACAGGGGAGACCACCAAATGTTCTGTTGATGCAAGGAGAGGCCATTGCGGAACTCATCCTTAGCCCATTGAAGCCAAGGCTTAATAGCTTCCCAAGCTTTCCATATGCTCTTGATGACAAATGAGCCCTGTATGGTCACTGGCTCATGCATGATGAGAAGGGTGTGGAAACCAATCCCCTTCCAAGCAAGCCTATTCACAAGAAAGCTAGAAGAGATGCAATGTCAAACCAAAATCTTCTAGGCTTCATCTCCACTGATAGCAGGAATAATCCATTTAGCACAAAGTGCAAGGCCTTGTTTTTGTGTGGAAAGTAGGCCAAGACCACCAGATTCTTTTAGGAGACAAAAAAAATCCTAGGCAACTCTGTGAAACCCATGATGATCAGAACTAGAATCCTAGAGAAAATCCCTAAGCAATCTTTCCAATTTCTGATAAGAAGCTTTGGAGGGAGCCCAATAAGAAGAATAATAAACATGAGTAGCCGCAAGAACCTTCAAGCAAATCTAGAATTTTCTAGCAAGGGAGAGCGATTTTGTAATCCAATAATCAAGCTTCTTGGTAATCTTGGCAAGCACATTATTCCAAAGTTCAAAAGGAAAAGCCTAGAAAGAAAAAGGAATGCCAAGAAAGTGGAAAATCTCCCCGTGCATAACCCATTTCCATTCAAACTGGCTAAGCCAAGGTGGAGCTGGCAAGAATGACTGGTGGAAGCAAAGCATTTTATGCCATTAAATGGCAGATCCAAAGGCTTGACAAAAGGTGTCTAGGCAACTTAAAGCATTGTTGATGTTTTCTTCATCCTCTAAAAGAGTGAGAAAGGAATCATCCACAAAGTGACCATTGACTAATTGGGAAGATGATTCGGGCAAGGAACTGCCACGAACTAGTCCAAAAGACACAGAATGAGCTAACAAACAGCCAAAACCTTCAGCAGCAAGGACATAAAGTGTTGGAGCCAAAGGGCAACCTTGCTTAATTGAGCAAAAAAGGCTAAAAGCCTCTGATTGCAAATTATTGATGGTAATGCAAGCATTAGCATCACCAAAGAGCATCTCCATGGACTATAAAAAATTGGGACCAAAACCTAGAGCCTGGAGCATAGCCAAAATAAAGGGCCATTCAATGCGATCATAGGCTTTAGCAAAATTAATCTTTAGAAAGATGGTCTTCTGGTTGGACTTGCGAACTAACTCCATGCCTTCCCAAATAGCAATAATGTTGTCAAGAATATATCTAGACTTAATAAAGCCAATTTGCTCAGGGCACACAATTAAAGGCACCATGTGCTAGATTTTGAGAGAAAGTGCCTTGGCAATAATCTTATAAGACACATTCAGAAGGGTAATGGGCCTCCAATTGCAAATGTCCTCTAGATTGCTGGCTTTAGGTATGAATTTGATATTTTCTTTATTTATAATGGCTCCTAAGCTTTTAGAATGATACGCTTCAAGATACACTTTGTGCAGATCAGGACTTATATGCTCCCAGAGGTGTTTGTAAAATTCACAAGGAAACCCATCACACCCAGGGGATTTGTCATTAGCCCACCTCTTTAAGGTCTCATAGGGAAAGAAGTTGCTCATAAAAAGCACGTTGCTCAACTACTAGGTGGTTTGGAGTAATAGAGATACACTTTCTGAGAGCTTCCTCCTGAGCAATTGAATTTCCCTGCAAAGCAAAATTGTTCTCATAGTGATGAACAAATGCTTGTAGGATGTTAGGGAGACTAGAAAGAATAGCAATTCCTTGTTTGATCTTTTTAATCCCAACATTGGTATGACAGGCACGAAGAGCCTGAAAGAACTCCTTCGAAGCTTTATCGCCAACCTCCAACCAATGGAGACGGGCTTTGATTTGAGCTCCTTGAGCGACATAGTTATCAACAACTTGTTTGTCATGGTGAAGTTTGGCTAGCTGAATTTTCAAATACACATCGAATGGATTAAGGATGAGAAGCTCAGAGGCTTTTTTGAGTGCAAAAGTGTTGGCTTCATATGACTACTTTCTAAAAACTACCAACTGGTGCCCATAGATGTGCAGAAACTGAACAGTTCTGAAAATGGCATCATTCCACCATTGAATCCATTCCTTCTGAGAATACGGATGTGGCTCCAAATTCTAGACATGTAGGATATGTGTGATGGTGGAAGCATGCATTAGCATAGATGTGTTGAGGAAGAACTGAGACTTGGTAACTTTCAGGACAGTTGTTTGCCATGAAATGACAAAATAAATGGGATAGTGGTCAAATAATGTCACATATGGTAGGGGAATGATAGGTAAATCTCAATCCTTAGAAAAATTTAAAAAAGATTGTGCAGTAATCATGACACAATTGAGACACTTTAAATGCGGTCAAAGCCAACTCAAAAGTTGGACCAAATGTGCTAAACCCCACTATCTTGGCGGTGGTTGACATTGGGATAAAAAAGGTGCAATTTATTGTGCATGTAGTACCAAACTTCCCTTTTCCCAGCTGTCTAGCAAAATGGCAGAATGCCGTCTTTTTCAAAGGCCACTTCAACCATATTGAAGTCACCACACATGACCCAAGTAGTTGGAGGCAAGTTGTCAGTCAGCTAGCCCCACATCTGGGATCTTTCCAGAGCATCATTGGAAGCATAAACATTAATGACTCCAAAAGAATGATTCTTAATGGAAAGAAAAAGCCAAATAATTCTATGCATGGGGTCAAAACCATGCAAAATAATAGTAGAATGAAGACAAGGTGACAAGAGAGTAACTACACCACCTCGGTTAGGTTCGTGCTGAGAGGAAAAAATAACTCTATCCTGCCAAATGATGCGACATGCAGAAGAGAACATGAAACCAAAAATCTTAACTTCTTGTAGACAGAAAATCTAAATTACCAAGTCTATGATGGGTAGCCCGGACATAGTACTTTCTGGAGAGGTCTATAAGACCTCAAACATTCCATGATAAAAAATTCATGAAAATTCTTCCATATCATCCTCATCCTCAAGAGAGGAGTAGCTATTCTGCAAGAAGGTAGAAACCTGGTGGAAGTCAAAAGGAAAATCCTTTGAACTTACAGCCTATCATTTCACCTCTAGTATCTCTGCATGTCCAAGAGGACTATGAGAATGTCGCATCACTTGTGGCACTATGGAAGGAGAAGCAAGAGGGGTACGAACCACAGCCGAGGCAGAAGCCCTTGCAGTCACCTTAATCCCTTGCATACCAGCAGGGTTTCAAACCTACAAAACCCCCAAAATAGGTGTTGTGGAAACTGCTTGCGTCCCTATGTTGGTTGGAATCGATGCTCCTGTAGGGATAGGAGGAGCCATGACAACTGCCACATAGGACTGTTTAGGGGGTAAGGGATTCAAGGTAGCCTTTCCCTTGTGCCCAACAGTAACCCATTCTTCATTTTCCCTTCTTTTTTCCCTTTGGCTAGCTTGGCAGGTGCTTCTTTAGGCATGGGCTTAACCCTAGGCGTAGCCAAAGGGCAATCCCTGATCTTGTGTTCGATGGACTGGCACCTATAATAGGTGTTGGGGAGGTTCAAATAGAGCATCTTCTGAGAGAAGGTTTGAGCCCCAATCTGGATTTCCACATAATCCTTAAGATCCTTGGAAAGATCAACCTCGACACAAACACATCTTTGTGGGCAAGCATTAAAAATTTTCTAAGGCTCCTTTATGAAAACTTTGCCAAGGGTTTTGGCAACAATTTTCATAATAGGCAAGCGATACTTTCTTGATATGTGATACTCTATAGTAGGTCATGGATAGAGTATAACATGACAGGGCGGTAGACTTTGTTAAGTAGGGTGATACTTTTGGCAATCAGAAGTATCACACGATATTTCTCTAAATTGATGTGCAATAAAAAGTCAATAAACTCTATAACTTGTGACTTGATGCCTAAAACATCTATGTTTTTATTCAAATTTTAGGTGTTTATAGGCCAAAATACAACCATGATAGAGGAATACTTCAATTTACAACAATAGACATAAAGTTTTGAAAACAATTGGAGATACAAACATATGTCTTCAAATAGTTGAACAAGGGGCAAAACAACCTCGTCAACACAAGTACTTGTGATATCTAAAAAATAAACCCTATGAATGCTAACATTATGTGTATGTTTAAAATGTTTACACGAGTGTATCAAATTTGAAAACACACCAAACATAACTACCTAAAGGTCACAACTCATTACTCAACAACTTGGTCCACACTTGATGCCCCATCACCTCACTCAAAGTGGTTTCCCACAATAGATGTTGGCTTTTTCATGGAGGTGTCATTGACACAACCAAAGGGACAAAAATGGTGAGTGTAAAAATCTTGGGGTGACCGGGTAGTCCACTAGGATCAATCCTTGCACCAAGATGTTGAGTGGATAATAAGGGTAGCTTCTAATTCCAAGGTGTTTAGAAAGGGTCTCATTCACAACACCCCTCTTGCACCTAATAGCATAACACCTTGTTAGAGACAAGTAAGTAGACCTCGCGACCACAAGATTACCTTAAGCATTCCTGCTTAGTGTTTTCCTTATGGTCACAATCCCACAAGTACTTCCACTAAATGAAGACAAGTGTTATGCCCCCAAGGCTTTGGCCTTTGTCAAGGGGTTTGTGATTATAGTGGGTTAGGTTAGCTGGGTTGTGCTCGTTCCCACTTTGGGTCATTCCTATTGGCATCTTTTCACCAATAGTAGGCCCTCTAAGGGAGACAACTCACTAGGAGATAGACAAAATGGATCCACACCAAAGAGGTCAAGATTTTTGATTCACCCAAATGGTGAATAGCATACTCTCCTATTCTTAGTGCTTCCCCCAACACACCAAGAAGGTTAATTAACATTAGTGTAAATAATTTTTTATTATTACACTTTACTTAAGTTTACTTGGGTTAAATGCATTATCATATAGACACCTAGGAGTATGCGTAGTTATATGAGTTGTCTTGCTAACAACACATGATTTTGCATATTTATCTAAGTTGTCATGTAGACAATAGAGTTGTTTTCACTCCAATTGAGCACATGGTGTTTACAACATCTCTTTACGAGATACACCTAACATCTCTTTACAAGATACACCTATGTAATCTTATCCTCTCGAAGGACCATACACCTAACATCTTTCACATAGCCATTGGAGACCATTTTTGCTTCACCTCTCGGAGGACCATGATTCAAATCCAGAGTATTTGTAGTTATTGGGAGTGACTAGAGCCAAAGTGAACCTCACCATTACGTCTATAGCATCAATTCAGTGAATTTTGACTATAAATTTGCCTACCCTAGGCTAGAGTCAAATTTGAGGCAAATTTTTTTTGAAAATCGAAACCCAAAGGCCTAATTTGCGAAATTGGTATGATCTCTTCAATTCTGTGCAATTGATTTCCATATCTGCATTTTTCTTTTGCGTCTTTGCAAAAAAAAATTAGATCTGCATTTTTTTTTCCCAAAATTTTTTGGCCATCAAGCTTGTAGGAGAGCATTTTTTGCAGGCCAACCAGGCATTCAAACCCCAACAACCCATGGCTAGTACATTCTATAGAATATTCCTCTATGGATCTAACACATCACAACATACTGGCAGTCTTTACATCATAATTGGCTTCACAAACTGTAGTGGACACATCACACAACAGGCTTCAACACTCTCGATGGCCTCCAAGCCGATTTAGCCTCTTCGGCTCACTTTTTTACTACATTAGTATCTTTCCACATGGTGAATGTGGGATTAAAATCCCACACCCACCGTCATCGACTTCTCCTCCAATGCCATCTGCTCTACCGACACTCCACAGATTCCACTGATATGCCACCACTGCCAACGAGCCAATGCTGGCCAACCACTTGCCAATGATCTCCGCTCCCAGTGGTGCCATGTCAGTCCTTCCCGACCGCAACATTAACAATCTTTGTTGTTACCATGATGACCACCACACAATAATAGGTCAACATCACATCACCTATAATCAGCGCCATGTGGAGACACATCGATAGCCTAGTCAGCACTGTATGGATCCAACATCTGCCACATCAGTCATATAATATTGATAGGTCATCCAACCGTATTGCCACATAAGCCAACCAAATATTTTTGCTGACATCATCATTTAACAGTCCTAAATTTGACAATCATTTGACCATCACAAGAAGGCTAAATTGCACTGTCATGATGGTCGTGTGGATGTCAAATTTGACCTAGTAATTTTTTGACATTATCAAGGCAGACCCTTGACCATATATAGTGTTGATTTGATAGTCGTATTTTAGGAGGCCATATCTTAGTCATCCAGATTCCAAATCAGCTGTAATTTTTTTTTTTTTTGGCTAGAATTTCATAAACTTTTCAGTCTTGCTATTATTTTCTAGTTTTGGGGTATGGATTTGTCAGAAAATTCAGTTTTTGATGACTATACCTATCCAATCTTGCATTTTGCACCTTCAATTGCTCCATACGAGCTCATCTAGACACATATTCAAGTTTTATTTTTTTTGAAAGTGTGTAATTTTTTGTCTAATTTCTAGACCTATAATCAAGTCTTGTGTCTTCTTAATATTGTGCTCTTTCTTTTGCATTATGGGTTCTTTTTCTAACTTAACACCACATAATTATGCTACTTGGAAAGAAAATATAAAGGAACCATTAGTTGAAAAAGGTTTACTGTGTTATGTAATTGGTGCAACAAAGAAACCTAATGATGATGTTGATGAGTCTTGTAAAGAAGATTGGGCATCAAAAGAAGAAATGGCCCTAGGAACCTTGTTAAAGAATATCTCAGATCTTGTCAAATATCACATTAGGAACATTAACAATCCAATAGAAGTGTAGGATAATCTTGAAGCATTGCATGAGATAGTAGATGAAGATATGACCTACACCATTGAAGACAATCTTCTCAAATTGGATCCTAGGAATTTTGACACCGTCAAATATTATCTTACCCAAGTAAACATGTATAGGGCACAAATTATGGATTGTGGTGAACCCATCAAGGATGGAAAGTTGATCAAACATGTGATGACTCATCTTCCTCCTAAATATGTCACTTTTGTTTCTAGTTTAATACTCGCAAGTTAATAATGAGTAGTGCCTTCACTAAGCCTTCATTCAAGTCATTTTTAGGAATGCTGCTCTTAGAACATGAAAAGGTAGTGAGCATGGGAATTCTCTTGTCTTCCAAGACCAAAGCCTTGGTAGCTAATCAGGGAATCTAGGTCGTAAAAATTTCAACAAGAAGCAAAAGTAGTAGAAGGCTAAGCCATAAGATGACACACATCAATCTTCCTCCACAAATCAATCTACTTCACAACAAGGCAAGTCTTTTTCCAAAAATAATAAGAAGGGGAACAACTTCAACAAAAGGGAGAAGAAAACTTGTGCCTATTGTAAGACGAATGGTCATGATGAACATGAGTATAAGGATAAGCAAATTGATGAGTTGCAAAACATAATGAAGAAAAATAAAATTGAAGTGTCAAATGCCTATAAGGATAAGGGATCTTTATCCACTTCAAAAGGTAAGGGACAAGGTTTGGTAGCAAGTACAAACAATTCTAAGGAATGGGTTCTTGATTCAGGAGCTACACATCATATGGGTGCTTCAAGGGAGCATTTTTCCTCTTTGAAACCATCACATATACCTTACATCTATGTGGAAAATGACACACAAGTGGAAGTTGAAGGAAAAGGGAATGTTGAGTTGGACGATGGAGTTTTCAAGGATGTTCTTCATGTTCCCAACCTTAACACCAACCTCCTTTCAATCTACCAAATAACTCACCATATATGTGGCAATAAAGTGGAGTTCCTTCTTGATTCAGTTGTGGTGAAAAATCTAAAATATTATTCTATGGTGGAAATTGGAAATGCTAATCATGATAAAAGACTTTATTCTTTTTCTCATTTTGTGCCTAAGTCCACTTCCCTTGCCTTGTTGACCCACTCAAATTCACAAAGTAAACTATGGCATGAGAGGTTTGGACATCTCAATAACCGCTACCTTTAACAACTTAGCACAAGGACATGGTCATAGGTCTACCTCAAATCAAGTATTCAGAGGGTGTATGTATAGGTTCTGAAGTAGGCAAGCATCCCAAAGAGAAGTTTGACAAGGGGAAGTCTTGGAGAGCCACTGTCGTTCTTGAATTGGTTCATAGTGACGTAGCTAGCTCATTTCTAGTACCATCATTTGGAAAGGTTTGCTATGTTCTCACCTTCATTGATGACTTTTCACACTACACTTGGGTCTTCTTTCTTGCTCATAAGAGTGAAGTGTTTGATAATTTTATCGCCTTCAAAACTCAAGTTGGGAAGCAATCAGGGAAAGCCATCAAGATTCTTCGAACAAATAATGGAAGGGAATATGTGAACTCAAGTTTTATAGACTTTTGTACTCATGAAGGTATTGATATTCAACATTCAATTTCATACACTCCACAACAAAATAGTGTTTATGAAAGGAAGAATAGAACCCTTAAGGAGCTGACCACTTGTATGCTACAACATAAGTCTCTAGATCAAGTTATTTGGGTAGAAGCCATGTGTTGTGCCAGTTACATCCAAAGCAGAAGTCCCCATAAGGCCTTAGATGGAATTCCACCTTTTGAGGCTTGGTGTGGCAGAAAACCAAGTGTAAAACACTTTAAAGTTTTTGGTTTTCTAGCATAGGCAAGGATACCTCCACAAAAATGAAAGGCATTGCAACCTCAAAGTAAACCTCGTATATTTGTTGAATATCCTGACCACATTAAGGCATACAAACTCATGGATCTAGAGACACATGAAATATTCTTTGGGAGGAGTGTTAACTTTGAAGAAACCTTGTTGGCTTCCCAATTAGATCAATAACTTGGTTTACAAACACAACTCATGGATTGGACATCCAAAATGAGTAGTTATCTTTCTAATAGAGAATGTTCATTTAAATTGTCAACCCGAGGACGTATACTTGAAACAAGTTTGCAAATTATATGCACTATAAAAATATCTAAGATATTCTATCATTGCAAAATAAAAATACTAAAAATAAATCTAAATACACAGTAATGGCTGCAGGAAACTACAAGAAAACTGCACAATAATGGCTGCAGGAACTATATATTATCTAATCTATCTATATCTCTATGTATGTCTGCATATATATCCATCTCTATCAAATGATTGATTATAATTTTGAATATATAAGATTATTGACTCTCTAAAAACCATATAACAAGTGTCTCATCATTCCTTTAACAAGGAAGAGACTTATTACAAAATTAATGACTAAGTGTATTGATTTTCAGTTCCACATTTTCAGCATCCACTCAACTACATGGTTCTCCTTTATTATTTCGAATTACATCAAACCCTTTTACCACATTGTGCTCCTCCTTTTTATCTTTCCAGATCATTTTGAAAATCTAAATTTCATTAAGAAATGTGGAAGTTATGATCATTTTACTGAAAGTGGTTTTTTTTGCTACCTAAAAATGTGTCACCTTTTCCTCAGTCAACTTTTGATCTGTGGTGCTCATTAACTATTTTGAACCAACTCAAATGCTCAAAATATTTTGTGTGCCTTGTTTTCAGCTTTCCAAATCTGTAATCCATTCTTAATTTCATTAAGAATTTAGTAAGATATGCCTATTTTTCTGAAACTGACTTTTGACTTTTTATGCATTTCCTGCAATTGTTGACTATTGACAAGTGTCAACTTGCTTCTCCTTCTTTCTAGCTGCATGAACAACTCAAATACCTCAAAAAAAACATGTTAATCACCTCAAGATAATTATACTTCAACAATAACCATTTATCATAATAAATCATCACAATTCAACATTAACTAGCTACACATACAAATGTTAATCAATAAATCATTTATCATAGTTAATGCTTCATCAATCAATTTAATATATGGAAATGGCTTGGGAATATATTAAAATCATGGGGTAAAGTGTTATAGTAGATGAATATAAATATGACATTCTATAGGCTCATCATTCCCCCCAACTGAAATCTTTCTTGTCCTCAAGCAAGGGATAGGCATTAGTTAGTCATGAAAGCTATTATCATTCCATACTCTTTTTTTCCTCTCTTGTCTGCATATTTTTCACCAAAATTATAGGAGATAGCCTAAAAATATTCATGAAAGGTTATCCTTGAATGGTCTATGACAATAAAACAAGGCATGTGTGTGCTCCCCCCAACTAAAAGGTTGTTTGTCCTCAAACGATAATTTATGTATGAGGGTAGCATCAAATCATTCATGAAGCATATAATTACAATAATGGTAATTGAAAAAAAAAATGCAATGCATAGATAATCAATTGCTAAAAATGATAAATATTGTGAATAAATGGAAATCATAAACATAGTACCATTTGTGTTGTGAGAAACTTCAAACTTTGGAAATAGCTGAAAGTATAGGTCCCTTTATTGTTGAAATTCAAGTCCCTCCAAAAGTATTGCATATTTAATATGAGTAATGTCTTCATACTTTCTAAAAGTTGTCTTTTGGATCACATAGTAGTTGTTGCAGGATTGTCTATTGAATCAAAGAGCAGTGGTTGGAAGACTGATTGTTAAAACTAGATAGTACTTGTTGCAGGACTGACTGTTACAACATGAGACCTACATATAATACCAACTAGACACCATCATTGAATAGAATATTCTTGACATCATGAAGACTCAACTACTTAATGAAACCTTTGGAAATATATGCAAACACTTTCTTCTAGAATTAGAAACTTGACTCACTCACACTCTTGGAAAAATGATTTGAAATATGACCAACCAACCAACTTTGAACTCCTCCAAAATAGTCATTGAGATAAGAAGAATCAGGAAACAAACTAAACTAGACAACTACTAACAGTAAGACATTGTATAACAACACTTATTGAATGAGAAACCTATTCTAACCTATCCTAACCTACACTAACCAGATTACATGACTTGCTCAAACAAAACCATTAACTAGTTCTTTGAAGTATCTTCCTCTTCTCAAAATCTTCCAATGCTTCACATGCTTATGAGTAATTGGAAATAGTTGCAACATCAATAGAAACTTCACAAACAAAAATACTTTTGGAAATACATCAATAAAGTCACTTATAACTTCATGTTGACAATATATATTTCTATATTGAAGTGCATAAGTAAGCTAAAATGTTTCCCCTTTAGGTGCAACTGCATATGTAGCTTTGTCTTCTATTGCAAGTTCTTCCTTTGCTGCAACCATAGCTTGTGATAACATTTTTTCTTCCATATGAATGAGATGTCTAATAAGACACCCTCATGAAAGAACAAATTTTGAACCCTCCTTGATGGCTTTGTGTAGATGAGTTTCTTCTTCATCCTCTTCTTGACTTTTGAAATCCAATTTGTGTGGCTGATTTGATAAAAGTATAGGAATTTTTTGCACCATCTTCATAAGGCTCATAGTTTTTCTCTACAAAAGATGTTGGTTTAACATCTAATGTTAAGAAAAACTCCTGTAAATCATCCCAAAATTGATCTTCTTCAATATCTTCTTTACTTTTATGCATGGGAGGATTGATTTTCACTTTATTGCAACCCTCTTCTTGAAGTAGGAGTTCTGGTTTGACATTGCATTCATCTTCAACAACAACCTTGTGTATGGTGATTTCTTCATTTTGCAAAATAAGGTTGTATTCATTTTCCTCCTCAGAAATCAACACTTTTTCATCAATAAGTGAACAAAATTCCTCTATGATACTAGAAAACATGTCTTCATTGATTTCCAAACTTGTTGTAAATGATAGTGGCTCTTCATTCTCATTCTCCATGGATCTAAAATCCATATTGTGTTGCTGCAATCTCTAATCCTAAGTGATTTGAAAAGAAACTAAGAATCTAGAAAAATTACAATGAGCAGCCAAAAACTTAGAGACTCTCATAACTTGACTTGTCCCTGGCAATGACACCAAAAACGTTGGCTTCCCAATTAGATCAATAACTTGGTTTACAAAAACAACTCATGGATTGGACATCCAAAATGAGCAGTTATCTTTCTAATAGAGAAGGTTCATTTAAATTGTCAACCCGAGGATGTATACTTGAAACAAGTCTGCAAAGTATATGCACTATAAAAATCTCTAAGATATTCTATCGTTGCAAAATAAAAATGCCAAAAATAAATCTAAATACAAGAAAACTGCACAATAATGGCTGCAGGAAATGTATATTATCTAATCTGTCTATATCTCTATGTATGTCTGCATATTTATCCATCTCTATCAAATGATTTATTACAATTTTGAATATATAATATTATTGACTCTCTAACAACCATTTAACAAGTGTCTCATCATTCCTTTAAACAAGGAAGAGACTTATTACAAAACCAATGACTAAGTGTGTTGATTTTCAATTCCACATTTTTAGCATCCACTCAAGCGCATGGTTCTCCTTTATTATTTTGAATTATATCAAACCCTTTTACTACATTGCGCTCCTCCTTTTTCTCTTTCCATATCATTTTGAAAATCTAAATTTCATTAAGAAATGTAGAAGTTATGATCATTTTACTGAAAGTGGTTTTTTTTGTTGCCTGAAAACATGCCACCTTTTCCTCAGTCAACTTCTGATCCATGGTGCTCATTAACTGTTATGAAACAACTCAAATGCTCAAAAGGGTTTGTGTGCCTTGTTTTTAGCTTTCCAAATCCATTTTAGTAAGATATGCTTATTTTTCTGAAACTAACCTTTGACTTTTTATGCATTTCCTGTAATTGTTCAATGTTGACAAGTGGCAACTTGCTTCTCCTTCTTTCCAGCTGCATGAACGAATCAAATACCACAAAAACAACATGTTAATCACCTCAAGATAATTATACTTTAATAATAACCATTTATCATAATAAATCATCACAATTCATCATTAACTAGCTACACATACAAATGTTAATCAATAAATCATTTATCATAGTTAATGCTTCATAAATCAAGTTAATATATAAAAATGGTTTGGGAATATATTAAAATCATGGGGTAACGTGTTATAGTAGATGAATATAAATATGAATTATATAGGCTCATCAAACCTATCCAAGTTTGGCTCCTTCAACTCCTTCTTCCTCCTTCATGGAAAGTGATGATAGTGATGATAGTGACTTGGAAGATGATATTCCTTCAAATTTGACTCGTAGGACACCACCTTCATAGGATCCACAAACAGTTGAGGATATTCCTTCTTCTTCTTCCACTAGACCTCATTGGGCATAACAAACACTTGATTCAACAGGTTCATTAGTGGGGAATCCTTTATATACTAGGAGGATAAGGTCACAACACAAATCATTTCCACATGCATATATTGTCATTGCTTCTGATCTACAGTCATTTAAGGAAGAATCAAGGATTCCTAAATGGGACAAGGCCATGGAGGAAGCATATAACTCTTTAATGAAAAACAACACTTGGGACTTAGTTCCTCTTCCTAAGGGAAGAAAGTTGGTTTAGTGTAAGTGGATCTATCAGACCAAGTTTGCAGTGGATGGAAGTGTGGATAAGTATAAGGCTAGACTTGTTGCTAAAGGTTTCTTATAGGTTCCTGGTATTGACTGTATTGAGACCTTTGCACTAGTAGCTAAGATGATCTCCATTTGTTTTACACTAGCTATTACTGCAGCTCATGGTTGGGTTGTACATCAGATGGATGTGAAGAGTGCTTTCCTCAATGGGGATCTTCTTGAAGAGATCTATATGGAGCAACCTTAGGGATTCATAAAAAATTATACTTTGGTTTGCAAGTTGAAAAATTCTATCTATGGCCTTAAGCAGGCTCTTAGGGCTTAGTATGCCAAGATGGATTCCTTCCTACTCTCAACAGGATTCACTAGGTGGCATTCAAATTTGAATGTCTATATTCTTTGGAGGGATGACTCACACTTGATACTCGTGCTTTATGTAGATGACTTGATCATTATAGGAAGTACTTCATCCATCATTGCTAGTGTCAAGACTTCTTTGCAGGACAGATTTGCTATGACAAACTTGGGTTTACTTCATTATTTCCTTGGTATTGAGATCACATAGTCTTCAGCTAAGATCACACTTTCTCAACCCAAGTATGCTCTTGATTTACTTTCTTGCTTTCACATGAGTGATTGTAAGCCTACACCTACTCCTTTTCTTTCAAGTGTTAAGTTAGCGGCAAAGTGTTCTACTCCACTTGTTGATGCTACATTGTACAAACAATTGGTTGGGAGTCTCATCTACTTCACACATACATGCCCTGACATAGCTTTTACAATTGGCATGGTTCCTCACTTCATGCAAGAGCCACATGAGCTTCATTGGAAGGCTGCCAAATGAATCTTGCACTGCATACAAGGTACACATACACATGGGATACACTATGTAGCATGTACTAGACTTCAATTGGTTGGATATATAGACTTAGACTATGCAAAGGATCTTTATTCTCGTAAGTCTACTTCAAGTTACATGTTTCATCTTAGTTTCGGCCCCATTTGTTGGCAGAGTAAGAAGCAAAATACTATTGCTCTTTCTTCAACTGAGGTTGAGTATCAAGGGATTGTTACTATAGCTACAAAGGCTATATGGCTATGACATATCTTGAAGGAGTTTGGGTTCGACTTTCCACAGTCTACAGTCATTCATTATGATAATCAGAGTGATACTAAGATCTCAAAACATTCAATTCAACATCAGCAGACCAAACACATTAAGGTTCATATATCAGAGAGTTGATACATGAGTAGGTCATTACATTATAGTATTGTCCTATAGTAGAGCAGGTTGCAGATATCTTCACCAAACCCTTCACTGAGGTCAAGTATCTTCATTTGGGAGATCTCTTGGGGGTGCGAGATATTTCACCAGGGGGGTCACACGACTCTTCTCTTCTTTATTGTACTTATCTCTCTTTTTATGGGAGGGTTTTTCCCATGAGGTTTTCCCTCTTTCTCCATTTTCAGAGAGATTGCATTGCATTGCATCACGTTATATGTAGAACATTGCATTTGTACATGGTATGGCCTCGTAGTCAGGACCCATCATGCATTTTCATCATAGCTTTTGTGAGCTTAAGTGCATTCCCCTAAGTTGCACTTAAGGGGGGGTGTTAGTGTAAATAATTAATTATTATTACACTTTACTTAAGTTTACTTAGGTTAAATACATTATCATATAGACACCTAGGAGTATGCATAGTTATATGAGTTCTCTTGTTGACAACACATGAGTTTGCATATTTATCTAAGTTGTCATATAGACAATGCAATTGTTTGCACTTCAATTGAGCACATGGTGTCTACAACATCTCTTTACAAGATACACCTATGCAAGATTATCCTCTCATCATCACACAAACTCATGTGCTCAATGGAGGATAATCCACTCTTGGTGGACATGTGCTTAGTTGTGAGGCTTATCACTTTGTTGACTCCTAGTCATTCTAGATGTCTTTATATACATGCACTTCTAATGTGTATTCAATATGATATTCATTCTCATTATTGTTATTATGATCATATGTTATTGGTTCATATTGTGCTAGTGCTTGAGCTTCTTGATCTTGGTGTTATTTTGCCTTAAGGCAAATTCTTACAATTAAGACCACTAAAAAGTGGAATATGCCACTCACTTTCGAGACTCAATGAAGGGTCAAGATTTTTGATTCACCACAAGGGTGAAGAGCATACTCTCCTACCAACAATGAGGCCTACTCACAAATTTTATGTGCCTAGGAAAGAAAACAACTAGTATAAGTCGTACATAGAAATGAAATTAACATCAAGCACACTTGGTTTGTTTTTACTTTGCTTGAGCAACCCTACAAAAACATTATTATCCCTTTTTAGCAAATAAAGTCTTTCACCATGTGATCTTTTAATGAGCAATTTAGGCAAACCCTACAAAGTAAACGCGTTAGTACATCAAAGAGGTTAGCCAAATATGGTAAATCTACAAAAGCTCACTTGTCAGACATCAAATAGAATCAGAAATTCAAAAATAGAATGCTTCAAGGACTCAAAATCCTAATAAAAAACCAAACAACCTTTGTTCTGAGCTAGGTGATATTTCATGTTGCAGAAATATCGTATGACACTTCCTAGTATAGCCAGTAGATAGAATCAGTTTGTGCGATACCTCATGTCAAATGGTATGATATTTGTCACAATAGCCAGGCAATAGAATGTGAACGTGGGTGCAATGCTTTTAACTAGTTAAATATCACAAAATAGTTGTAGGAATGATCGTACGATACTGGAAAAGAATTATATGATGGTTTCATTTGCAATTTAAAAAAAAAAAAACACACACACACACACACACACAAAATAACAAGCAAAAAAATGCAAAAAAGAAGGCAAAACAAGGATGTTCTACCCCATGGTGGGTGCCAAAATGTACACATAGAAATATGTACTTCTCTAAGTCCTTCTATTCAAGGGATCTCATGGATTAAGAGCCTCAAATGTTGACCTAGAGCTCCCTAGTCATGGCGTGCAAAGGAATGCAAATGGAAGTAAAATGGCTCTCAACCGAGCATAAGAATGCAACCCCTTGCAAACACAACATGAAATGGGAGGTTCTAAGACAAGAGATATGATGCTATTGTCTAAGAACCACTATGATATGCTATACAAAATGCAACTAAGCTACATGAAATGCAAGAAATTTAAACTAACTAGCAAGATGATAGTGTTACAATCCTTCTAATTAAACTAGACGTGCTACTCTATTGCATAAAATAAATTTTACTAATGCAATGTGACATTAAACCACAATTCTATGCAAGTATGAGAGTGAGGCCACAAGATCTTCTAAAGCTCCAAGAGTGCCTATAGAAAAACCCACATCATAACAATAGTGCAAAAAGAGTGGATTCTTAGATAAGGAGAGAGCTCTCCCTTTCAAAGAAGTACAAACAGTGGAGACCATGAGAAAAGAAGATCTAATCAAGGGTGGGGAGTTGACTTTTGCATGATCCATAAACAAAATCATTTCCACCAATAACAAAGAGTTGACTTTTGTATCTCCATGTGAGACAAAAAGAGTTCTTTTATTTAAAAAATGGGAAACTGTCTTTATGTGTGCAACTAAGGATAATAGATGAGAGAGGGGCTTTTATTTAATTAAAGTGGGGACATGTTCCTTTTAATTAAATAAGAACTTAGGATAAAGTGGTCAAACTATAGGATAAAATCAAATAAATTGATTTTTAAAGATTCGATCAAGATAAATGATTTAAATTTTTTTGCAAAAATGTTAAGAAGGGGGCTAATACTCTAGATGACCATTTTTAAGTGATTACAATAGGTAGGGGATATTTTCCATAACAAGTCATATGTGATATTGCTATCAAGATTCAACTGTGTAGTTATTGAGTCAAACTCATTGACCCATGTTTCATGAGTAGTGGTTCACATGAACTCATCTCTCCTGATGTAACATCTCATTTTCCCAATTCTAAATTAACAACTAACATACTTGAGAGAATAAAATTATCACTTCATTTCATAGGAAGATAGTAATATCATTCATGTTCATGTGAATAAGATTTACTGTTAAAATCAATTAAACAAAATTTCTTAACTAAAAACTTGAAACACCATCAAATGAAATTACTACAAAAATTGTAAACCACCTACCTCAGAAATTGAGATTGAAATCAAAATTAGGGATGCTTTTGCAACCACCTGGGTTAGTCCACAAATATCACTATAACAATATCACATGACGACTATCAATTAGAAACTGCTATCTCAAAATCAAATGATGTTTACAATTGAATACCACTATATTTAAAATTAAGGCATCACATACCACTGTATCAATTAGGGCATCATTTACCATCGATTCATTTAGGGCTTCTAATACTATTGTATCACTTAGGGCTTTCGATACTACTAATTCAATTAGGGCTTCAGATTTCTTTCCTTCCAATTACTTAACTGTGACAATAACTCAAGATTAGAAATATACTTATATTTGATATTTATATAAATGAAAAATAATCCATGAATAAAAATAATGGTAACAATGAAATAACTCAATTTAAACTTACCTCCTCATAAATAAAATTGATAATACATGTTTCTGTTAAACAATTGACTACATAGCTTATCTCTGTTTGACTCACGACTGACATCTTGGGGAGAGGTGAAACATTGTTATGGGCTTAACCACCCAACCTCGAACCAAAATTTTATCCCCTCATGATCACTAAAGAGAAAGGCCCTCCCTACCCGGAACAGACAAGGGTCATCTTGCCATCCACTGGGCATCCTGGTATTTAACTCACCATGCGACTTGGTAGCAGGAGATCACAATAACAGGAATATACATGAGCTATTAATTAATTCATATTAAAAATGATAAGCATTGTTATGTCATATCTGATACTATTTCATATTATTGATGACTCCTTTCTCTCACCACATCACCCATCTCTTTGGCTACACAACCGGGTAAATCCCAGGTATTCAAAATTCTCAGAGCAGACAACTCTGTCAATTATTCAAGAAGATTACATACATCCATCATTTCACACTCTGTGATTACATAATTATGTTCTTTAAAGATTTCAAAATTGAATGTGTAATTAATTAATTTAATCATAATTGATTCCTCTACCCCGTTTCTTACAAATTAACTCCACCTCTTCACCTTTACATGGCTTCTTTGCCAGTGAATTCCTCGGTGTTAATAGTATTCTAAAAAAATTCGAAGAAATTGTGGTAGCATATGCATTGATGTTGATTCACTTAAACAATCAGGTTCTTAAACACTACTATTTGAATTCATATACGATGCATTCTCAAGGATACTTGAAGATTGATCTCTTATGTACTTCAAGAAACCAACTAGAGTATATATAGTTCTCAACTATTATGCCTAGTTGGCTAAGGATGGATATCCAATCAGAAAAGAAAAGAGTTGGAACATATTTGATTTATTCTTTGACCTATCATTATGTACTGACTGAAAATAGATATTATACTCAGTGAAAAACAATCAAGAATTATAATGCTTTACCTGGTGTTGGAAATCATTTAGCCAACCCTATATAGCATGACTGTAATATACCAATTTTTTTTCATAATTGTTGTAGAACAAATATGAAACTAACAGAAAATCCTTTTCACATAAGGTATAAAGAGGAAAAAAAAATCAAATGGGAACATTGTCTTATGGATATCATTATAGTTTCCACCTTTCTTATCTATTATTGTGTCAAACTTATGGATTATATTATTGCTGGAAACATGATAACAAATCCTGTGATGATCTGACTATGAGACTTCACTTGCACACATTATCCATTCAAAATTACATTTATTTTACAACAACATCAACAATAAGATAGAACGCTAACTTAGGAAAAAGAAGAAATGAAAGAAAGGTAACTAGACTGTTTACAAAAGGGTGGATACACGATTACGAACAAAGAACATTAGTGATATAAAAGACAGATTCAAATTCTAAAATCTATTTAATATTCCCTTGGATTCGGTTTGAAATAATTAGGCATCATTGTTATGGATTCTATGCATCAATGGCACAAAAGATAAACAACTGGTGTATTAATGTGGAAAGAAAATACAAAAAGGAATCAACAACATATAAGTTGTATTCTAAATGTTTCACCACAAACTTAGCATAGAGAAATAACATAAAGAAATCGTGGCACGACAATAGTCTCACTTGACACCTCTGTTATAATCTGGGATGCTCTGTGGTTGGGTGAATGGACTTCTCTTCCTGTTATGAAATCCGTGGCAAGGAATGTGATGAGAATATGGAGATGGGTGGATAAGCAGTAATGTCAATTAGAATTAATCTCAGTTGTTTTGAGAGCCACCGATAGCAAGGAAAAAGAATGAAGAAATAGTGAAAAGGTTGTGATGAGATACGATAATGAGATTCTAAATAAAGAAAAAGAAAAGAAAGAGCTTGGCTCTATGACTTCCATCAGTTACGAGAAGAATTTTTGGTTCCTCCGTAAATTTGGATTCCAAATCATTAAATCGATTAAAACAAAAAGAAGGAAAGATAAATAAAAGGTTGGAAAATAAAGTTGAAAGATTATACAATTCAAATCGTCAAATATTAAATCGATTTTCATGATAAGTGTAAATTAGTTAAAAGTAAGAAATTATAGTTTGAATATTATAATTCCAAACATTATTATATTTTAAACATTATTATAATCACTTATTTAAATTATTAAATTATAATGATGCCAAATCAATTTTATATTATATGTACGTATATAAATAATTATTAAAAATAATATGACAGAAGATAAATTAAAATCCTTTAAGATATGTTTTATATTTATTTTTTGGTCGGTAATAAGTTTGAATTTATTAATATTATAATAATAATTACATCAAGATTATAAGGTCCTTAATTCTATCTATAGGACCATTCTTTACAATATGATAGGTCTCCTATACATTCTAAAACACAAAAGGCCTCTACTAGGCTGATTTGCTTCATAGCAATTCTTCCATTCTGAAAAAGGCATCTCCTACGCCATCGTCTAGATTATCCTCGATGCTCCCAAAAAAAATTTCATTGAGTTGCTCTACAAAAAAATCCTTGTTCTGTAGCTACTTATTCTTCTTTGAAACTTCCATTTTAGAGCCAAAATGACCTATTCTGCATGATCTTTCCTTCCTTTAGGCCTTCTGCTCGCTAAAAACAAGTTATCTTTTATGCTTCAATGCAACAAACTTCTACTATCTTCTACCAATTCCTTCCATCAAAACCACGGATGTCATTTGCCCTTTCAAAAATTAACACTGCCCTCCTTCACATTGAGCACGACGAACATTTCTTGCTAACCGCTTGCCTTTAGGGAAATCTTGTGGGAAAGTGGCCCCCTTCTTCTGTTTATTGTGGGCCAACATTGCACATTTGAGCGCATTCCATGCATGGCATTGCTCGTTTGTGTAGGTTTCTTTATCTATCTGCCCGCGCAACCAATCTACAAAGGGAAAAATCCCTTTTCCAACACCTTCTTCCTCATTTGCGTAACCCTCACTAAAATTGAAAGCCCAGCCTAGATGCGCCCATTCCAATAATGCCTCCAAATTTGGGATTAGAGCTTCTTCAAAGAGCTCCCTCATCACCCATGCCACAACTTGCTCATGTTCTTCAACATGCAAACCCCATGCCATTGTCATCGCTACCATATCCACTTGAACCTTCCAACGGTGGTCAGCTTCATGAAAAAATGACCTAAAGTCTCTTGCATGGCTTGAATCACTGCCTCTGAAGGAAATTTCACCATTTTCTTCAACCGGTGATCCGCCACACTCCTGAACAATGCTTTTTGTTGTTTTGAAAGCGAAAGTCAGCTCCATTAGACCTTCACCAGAATGTCGTCTTTATGAAAATTTATGGAACTAAAGATAATGCTTCCTTCTTCTTTTTAAAGAGTCTCGCACACTCTTGCTGATGTTGGCTTTGTCACTTTAACATTGCTATTAACGTCCACCTTTATATCAGTCTTGTTGCCGCATAAACTTAATAAATTTGCACACTTCTTAAAGATTTGAAATCTCTAATAAATCTTTCCAAATCTTCCATTCTGACTTCGTCGTCCTTGCATAGGCTTGCTTGGAGGTTATTTACATTCCTTCATCATTTGGATTGAATTTTTTTTTTCTCTATTTGAATGTTTAACTCGAATTGCTTCATCACTTAAAGATAAAGCCCATTTTGACAATATGTCTGCTTTTGTATTTCCTTCCCGTTTGATATGTGTTATTTTGAAATCTTCAAAGTAATTTAATTCTCCCACAATTTGATTGATTATCATTTCAAGATGCCAAGCATTGGTTTGCATTTTTGCTATTGCCTGCACAACTATATAGTGCATGTAGGTAGTTTTTTGGTGCCTTTCAATAGGATATGACCTTTACTATCTCTCAGAATAACCCCAACCCCTGAGATCTTTGGGTTGCCACTTGTAGCTCCATCAAAATTCGCCTTTACCCAACCTTCCTAAGAAACTTTCCATTTGATTTTGCCTGGTTTATCCTTTTTCTTTTTGGTTACTAATGCCCCTGAGGGAGATTTGAATCTTATCCCTGGCCATGAAGATTGTAACACACTATCATCTTTGGTGTAAGGGATTTGCAATTGCTTGTCTTTTTGTGGCTAAGGCACTAACTGTCTCTTCAATTACATTTGCAATCTATTTAAGCATCTTTTCATATTTTCTTTTACCCCTTTAAAAAATCTTCTGCTACATTCCTTCCATAATTCCCAAATTATAAGAGATGGAATAACTTGTCATATGCTCGAGAGTGTTGTTTTCCTCTGCTCCCTTGGCCATCCATCCATAACCCCTTTGACACTTTGAGCTCTTGGGCCTTACCACCTTAATTTAAATTGCACCATATCCCAACATTTCCTCGCATACTGACATTGAATTAAAAGATGATTTGTAGTTTCCTCATGCTTTTCACATAAAGGACATCTTGATGGACCTATGATGCCTATTCTCCTAAGTATTTCTGTTGTTAAAATTCTCCGATTGTAGGCTAGTTGTGCAAAGGCCCCTGCCTTAGGTAAAATGTCCTTATTCCAGGAAAGATCTTTTGAAGTGAAGATCTCCCCATTTGTTTCAGCTAGAATATTATATCCTAATTTAACTAAGTAATTACCTAATAAGGAACCACATCAAATTATTTTATCCTTCTTGAGACTCACCATAAGATTTCTCTCTTTGAAAATGTTCTGCATTTGCTGCTTCTGTGACTCAGTTAATTCCTCATTTGAACCATCTTTCCAACACCATTCTTTCCCTAATAGCCCCACCTTTTCTGTCATATAGTCTGCTACTAAATTACCCCACTTATCTTTGAAATATGCTTTTAGATCCATATTATCATCCTCCTCCCCAAAACATTATGCCCATTCCAAGAGTCTTCCCAAAATTTTGCTTGCTTTCCATCCCTAATATGCCAAGAGATGTGTTTAACTATAAGTTGTCTGCATGAGAGCATAAAGTTCCATATGGCTGAAACTTTTGGTGGGTCTCGAATCATTAAGATCCTATGGGCTTCATCAGAATCTAAATATTTACCTTTCAAAATTCTAACCCAATAGAGCTGTGAATTCTCAAACATTGCCCATATTAATTTGGTTCCCAGTGCTTTATTCATTAGTTGCCAATTCCTTATTCCAGCTCCTCCTTCTTCCTTGGGTCTACATATCTTTTCCCATGCAAATAGGGGAATTTTGTCACCTTCATTAGATCCATTCCAAAAAAAATCTTATATTTCGTTCCAAAATACGGACCACCTTTTGGGGTAGATCAAGACACATCATTGCAAAAATAGGCATGGCTGAGATTACTGTTTGAAGCATTAGGATTCGACCTGCCAAGGATAACCACTTCCCTCTCCAACCTTCTATCTTTTTTTGACATTTCTCTATCAATTTATCCCATAACTCTACTATGTTTCTACGTGCAAAAAAGGGGATCCCTAGATATTTGTTTGGCAACAACCCTACTTTTACGTAATCTTGCATATTCTCAATTTGATATTTTGTGGGATGTTGAAGAAAAAGATCTTTGATTTGTTCCAGTTAATAAACTATCTTGAGATTCTACCATAAAGTTCTAAAGTATCCTTCATAGCCCTAACTTCTTCTATACTTGTTGCTCCTGCTAAAAAAGTGTCATCTACAAATTGTAAGTGAGTTAGGGCTTCCACTGTCTCTGTAATTTTGATTCCTCTCCATACACCCTGCGCTCATTGTCTAGGTATGAGCCTTCCTAACACTTCTGCCATTATGATGAAAAGAAAGGGGGATAAGGGGTCCCCTTTTCTAATGCCTTTATCTTGTTCAAAGAAGCCATGAGGGATTCCATTGATTAGCACTGAAAAGCGTGGTGTAAATATGCAGCTTTCTACCCATTGTAACCATTTCGGACCAAACCCAAACCTCCTTTGTACATTCAACAAAAATCGTCTATCAACTTCATCATAAGCCCACTTTATATCTAATTTAACCATCATATTTTGTGTTTTTGAGGTTCGAATAGTGTGAATTGCCTCATGTGCTAACACCACCCCTTCAAATATGGATCTCCCACGTAAGAACCACTTTGTTATGCTGAAATGATAGAGCTAAGAACTTGTTTAAGCCTGTTTGCCACAACCTTCGAAATAATCTTGTAAACTATATTACATAAGGAAATTGTTCTAACATCTTCAAAGGTTATTTTTGTTTCTTTCTTTGGCACTAAAGCTATAAAGGTATTGTTGAAATCTTTAAGGATGAAGCCTCCTTGCCTAGATTCCTCAACAACTTCCCATAAATCCTTTTGAAAAATAAAACTTAATTTTTGAAAGAACATGGTAGGAAAGCCATCTGGGCCTGGGGCTTTGTCCCCTCCTAAATCTTTTAGAGCTTCCACCACTTCACTCTCTTTGACTGGGTCCATTAATGCTCTATTTTGGGAACCTGTAATCTTCTCTAGGTTGACATTCAACACTTCATCCACCCTATTCTAATTCTTAACAATCTGCTGACCTCTATGAGAGAAAAAATTGACTGCTTCTAAATTAATTGCTTCTTTATCTTGGATGACAGCCCCTTCAGCATTTTGAATCTCATAGATTTTATTATTTACCCTTCGGGTTTTAACCGAATTATGAAAGAATTTAGTATTCTTGTCCCCCTCCTTTAACCATACTTCTCTTGATTTATGTCTCTAGTAAATTTCTTCTTTACTTAGACATGATTCTAATTCCTTTCTAAGTAGTTTCTCCTCCTTAAAATCCTCCTCAAACATTCCATTTTGTATGACTTTAAGACTTAAAATTTTAAGTTTATCCTCTAAATCCTGTTTTTTATCAAAAATATTGCCAAAATGTTCTCTATTCCAAATCTTCAGTTGTTCCTTGAGAAATTGTAAATTTTTGAAGAAAATGAAGGCTTTATTACCTTTTATTGTTGGGGCATTTTTCCACCATGCAGCAACGAGGTCTGCAAATCCTTCCGTTTTCATTGACATGTCCTCAAATTTAAAAGGACACCTATCTGGAGTATTTTCATCTTGGATCCTCGAGCATATAGGAAGTGATCTAAACCTTGATAAGGGAGGATTTCCACTCAACATGACCAATTTGCTTTTGCTCAATTATCCGCCACAAGAAATCTGTCCAACTTTTCTACTATATGCACAAAACCCTCTCGTCTATTTGTCGATGTGAAATCTCCTTTTCTATCCACTAGACCACTGTCATTAACAAAGTTACCAAAATCTTTCTAGCTTTCTAAAATCCATCCTTTCCCACCCTTTTTGTTGCCCGAGTTCAAAATTGCATTAAAATCCCCTCCAAGGATTGCCACATCATTATCTAGATCTTGCACTTTTGTGGATAGGGTTTTCCATAAGATCTTTTTTTGAGCATTATTATTTGGGCCATAAACATTAAAAACCGAAAAAGAAAAATGTAATTGTTTAACATTAACTTTAATCCATTGCCAATTACTATCCAAGATAAAATTAGTTATTTCTAAAGCATCTGATCTCCATAAAATAGGCATACCTCCAGAGGCCCCTTGAGCTCCCAACAGCAAGCATTCCCATCTTCTGAATTTGTTTTTGAAAAAAGAAAAATCCTCCTCCTTTATCTTTGTTTCCTGTAGCAACACCAAGTCTGATTTTGATTGATCAAGACATCTTTTGATCAATCGAATCTTGTCAGAGGCATTGCAACCCCTAACATTCCATGATAAGGTTTTCATGGTGCTCGGGAAAAGGTTTAACCTTTTCCTGATCTCAATATTTTTGATTGGCTTGCATCATTGCCTACCACCTCCAGCTTTAATTTGATAGATTTGGGCCCCTTTCCTTTTTGCTCCCTACATTTGGTTTCTTCTTTTTTGAACTTGTTTGCTCTATTGATCTTTCCTCCTGGATGCCTGGACATTCAAATAGGCTGAGATCATTTTAAGTTATCTTCCTCTTCTGGAGTCTCTTGAGATGAATCTCCTCCTTCCTTCATGCTACCACTTTCCAAAGTTTCCTCAAAGGATTCACTTAAATTCTGGTTAGGGCATACTTCTATGTCCTTGAAAACTTGGTTTTCCTCTTCTAGTATAGTCTTCCCACTGTGATCTTGCATTTTCAAGGGTGTTTCCATAATAATTTTTACAAAGCCTTATAATATTAAAATTTCAAGCTAGGTAATCTCTTTGTTCTTTTCAGGCATCAATAGCACTGAGGGGGTGACATTTACCAGTTCATGTAACTCTTTGTCTTGCTCCAGATTTCTCATTTGTAAATCCTCTTCCCTGTTTGCTTCCCATTGTTCCAAAGGGATTTTTACCACCACTTGAGTTGAGATCTCTTTATCCTCATGCTCCCTAGCATCTTTATCCATATTAACTTTCTCCATCGTTGTTGACTTTCTTGTTGTTCGAATCTCCTAATTTTCACAGTGATTGTTTAAATGAGCCTTTAAATTTGAGCAATTTTCTTTCTCTAATTGGCCTTCCCTCCATTCCAAAACCTCTAAGAGTTTATCCACCTCTAGCCCTTTTCCTTTCATAAAGTTTTTGTCCTATAAGGCTTCTTCAGGGATTAGATTTTCTTCCCCTTCCTATACCTCTATAGGTTGTTTCCACACTCCATTTTTTGTGCTGAGAGTGATAAATTCTGGGCATGGGTTCCCTTTCTTCATATTGATTAGAATCCTTGGGTGGGAGGAAGAATCCTTAATGCTTAGAACTTCCTTTGCTCTAACATAAGATCCAGTCATGTTCCCAATCTTTGCCAAAACCTCCTCCCCCCAATATTTCGCTGGTAAGTTGTAGAGATTAATCCATAAAGGGAATGTCTGGAGCTTTTCTTTACTTGGGTCAAAATTTGGTTCCCAGTCCTTCATAAAAATGCCTTTTCCTTCTAAAAGGTAAGGGCCATTATTTAAAATTTTCCATTTGTTAGATTTACTTGGAGCCAACCCCATGTAAAAGTCGTTTGTTAGTGTTTTCAGTCTATAGTCTTTACCCCATATGGCTTTGCATCCTAACCTTATAGTTCTTACAGAGGGCCATGGGCCTAACCATTTGAAAAAGAAGGCTTTTTCTTTTAATACCCCTATTGTTTCTTGCCATTTCTCATTATCTATATGAACAGTGGACATTACCTCATAGGTGATATGCTCGTTTGGGCTTTGGGAAGAGCCTTTAACTGCCTCTTTCTCCATCTCCTGGGTTTGTTGCTACTGTTTAGGATGATAAAACTTGTGGGCAATCTTTGTGAAATCAAATCTATCAAAATTTTTGCAGACCAACTGTTGTCCATGGGTCTGGTTTCCCCATTTCCTCTCATTCCACCTGGCTTGTCTTCTTTGTGGAGGATGGAACTGATCATTATGTTGGGGATAGGGCATCGATCTCTGAACATTATTTTATCGATTAAAAGGCCACTTTTTATTGGTTTGTTGTCTGTAAAACCATCCCTCATTTCAATGGAAGCCAGATCGAACATTTGCATTCCTTCTGTGGTTTCCCCCGCCATTTATAGGTAGTTGTTGCGTCCAACATCCAAAGCTCTCCTGTTCCCACTCTCTTGCCATTTTGATACGTTTTATATTTTATCTCAATTATACTAATTAAATTATTTATTAAATAACTCATGTGGGTCCTACAAATGTATTATGCTCCAAGTCGCTAGGTCCTCTACCTATCTGCTCAGTCATGGTGATGCTCTTGCCTAATTCTTTTCTGACAATGATTCCACCCCACTGACATGCTCCCTACAAGGAAATTCTCCACCGTTAAATTATATTATCATAATAAATTCTTTAAATAATCACAATGGTTAACCATCTTCTTAATTCCATGAATTTGTGATTAATGATCAACTAACATGTCATCTTTACTTGAAATCATAATGATTAACTGTCTTAGCATTTCGCTGGATATAAAAAATTAAGTTGCCAACTGACTTCATGCAAACCTCAATAGCTATATTTCAAGTTAGGTCAAAAATTGGGATGTAACATACCATTCCCCTTGTGGTTCATCATCCTTGACGAACTTGAAATTGTAACGAACATTATAAAGGAGTATTTAAAAAATAAAATTGGAATGTAACATACCATTCCCCTTGTGTTTCATTGTCCTCGATGACCTCTGCAATTTAGACACTAAAAGAATATACCAAATACTATATATATATATATATATATATATATATATATATATATATATATATATATATATATATATATATATATATATATATATATATATATATATATATATATATATATAAAACATTGTGATATCATTCCTTTTCTCAATTGGGTCAGAATGAAAATCATAATCGAAACTCAAGATCCATTTTTATTTTAAAGTTTCTAGAAAGATACTTACATGGTAACATAAAATTAAACACGTACTCACCTGAGTTCTCTTTACCGTACTTGTGATTTTCTTAGCATCATTTGAGTTGAATCTATTTCATGTTCCTATCATACTTATGTAGGTACTCAACACATCATTAGTTTGATTCCATATTGATATCTTGCTTTAAGAGAATTTTCAAGGTTCAATGACTTAAAGTAAGATAAGCATTCAAAATTGGAATTCTTCAACTAGCAAGTTCTTGATCTTAATTTAAATCACTTATACATACCATTTGGCATAAGGCACTTATTAATGGGTAGATCGTCCTGGTAAACTTACAGATCACCTGAAAAGGATTATTAGATCCATGTTTTTCCATTTATGTAACCTCAACCTCTTTGCCCATCTTATCACAATAACATTTCATTATAATAATCATTTCATGATAGAATATACACTTCGTCTCCAAATCAATATACAATAGCTCAATATGTAAAGTCAACATTGCATGTGTAATATACATGTATAGCATTGTGTCAAAGGGTAAAAACATGATATATTATGCAAGATCATCATACATCAAATCAAGATCATAAGCATCTAAAACAATTCATAAGATTCTTATCGAGTGGCTCATCATTTGTTTGTATTATCTGGAAGTTTATCTTTTGCATTTATGTGATTTAGGCTTCCATGCCATCTCATCAAAGTTTACATTTGTAAACAAGCATTGATAGTTCCAATTATGCAAGTGTATTTACTCCATACTGGAGCACATAATGATCTTGTCATTTAATCAACATTAGAAAGGATCATGATTCACAATTTTGTTTTCATTCAGTTCAAGTTCAAACATGCAACAATTTATTTTTGCCATTAATTGCATAAAGAATTATTTAGCCATCATCATGGATTTTGATAACTTTTTATCAGATTATAGAAACTATGTTTGGATTGTGCAAGCCTTGGCCTTGAACCATACTCATCCCTCACACATTCTAACCTTTTAGAATGGCTTTCCCAAAATGTTTATCTATTCGGCCATCTGAGTAATCAGGTGGGTTGAAGTCCCAATAGTTATTCTCCAAAATAACTGAAGCGTCTAGACAATCAACAAAGATCACATGTTCAACACATCTGCCCATATCTACCCTAGCCAAGGATTTCAAAGTTGGGTTCGTAAACCCAATCTCCACCACTCGACTTGCCAATCCTTTTTATCTTCTCAATTAGGTTTCATCTTTGTAATATTATAATTTATACATTTGTCCATTTTATATCATCTCGACCTTCCTAGCTATTCTGAAAGATTTTCCAGTGTGTTTTTTCCACTTTTGATTGCAATATCCATTATGCAAAATAAATATTTTTTAACATTAACATTTTTTAGTTTCTTAGAAATAGTGTTGGACCCAAGGTTTTAGCATTTAACCTAGCTCTTTGATACCATATGTAACATCTCATTTTTCCAGGTCTAAATTAACAACTAACATACTCAAGAAAATATAGTTATCACTTTGTTTCATAGGAAGACAGTCATATCATTCATGTTCATGTGAATAAGATTTACTATTAAAATCAGTTAGACAAAATTTCTTAACTAAAAACTTGAAACACCATTAAATGAAATTACTACAAAAATTGTAAACCACCTACATCAGAAATTGAGATTGAAGTCAAAATTAAGGATACTTCTGCAACACCCCGGGTTAGTCCACAAATATCACTATAACAATATCACATGATGACTATCAATTAAAAACCACTATCTCAAAATCAATCGATGTTTACAATTGAATATCACTATATTTAAAATTAGGGCATCACATACCACTGTATCAATTAGGGCATCATTTACCATCGGTTCATTTAAGGCTTCTGATATCGTTGTATCACTTAGGGCTTCCAATACTGTTGATTCAATTAGAGCTTCTAATACCATTGATTCAAATAGGGCTTCCAATACCATTGTATCATTTAGGATTCTAGCTATCACTCAATCAATTAGGGCTTAAGATTCCTCTCCTTCCGATTACTTAACTGTGACAGTAACTCAAGTTTAGAAATATACTTATATTCGATATTCATATAAATGAAAAACAATCCATGAATAAAAATAATGGTAACAATGAAATAACTCAATTTAATCTTACTGTTGGTGTAAATAGGTCTATTTACACTTTACTTAAGTTTACTTAGGTTAGTGCATTATTTTATTATTTATTTTTATGAGACACTTAGGAGTTTGCACACCTTTTTGTGTTGTCATGTTGACAACATAGAAGTACGCAACTCTAATTATGCACATGGTGTCTACAACGTAGGAGTTTGCATCATTCACTAAGTTGTCATGTAGACAACACAGTTATTCGTACTCCTAATTTAGCACATGTTGTCTATGACACTGATTTGTGTGTCACACCATTGTAGGCTTATCCTCTCATTATCACACTTACTTCTGTGCTTAATGGAGGATAACCCATATCTGGTGGACATGTGCCTAGTTGTATGACTTAGCATGATGCTGATTCCAAGGCATTCTAGATGCATCTCAGAGGCCTTTATATTTAGGCACTCCTAGTGTACTTGTGCATTGAATTGAATACTATACAGTTATTCTGATCATACTTTGGTCTAATTTGTGCTTGTGTTTTGAGTTCGTTGGTCTTGGGTGAATTCTGCCCTAAGGCAGATTCTTACACTTACCTCCTCATAAATAAAAATGATAATACCTATTTCCATTAAACAATTGAGTGCATAGCTTATCTTTGTTTGACTCACAATTGACATCTTGGGGAGAGGTGAAACATTGTTAGGGGCTTAACCACCCAACCTTGGACCAAAATCTTATCCCCTCACGATCTCTAATGAGAAAGGCCTTCCCTACCCAGAACAGACAGGGGTCATCTTGCCATCCATTGGGCATCCTGATATTTAACTCACCATACGACTTGGCATCAGGAGATCACAATAACAGGAATATGCATGAGCTATTAATTAATTCATATTAAAAATGATCAACATTGTTATGTCATATTTGATACTGATTCATATTATTGATGATTCCTTTTCTCTCACCACATCACCCATCTCCTTGGCTACACAGCAGGGTAAATCCCAGGTATTCAGAATTCTCAGAGCAAACAACTCTGTCAATTATTCAAGAAGATTACATACATCCAATATTTTACACTTTGTGATTACATAATCATGTTCTTTAAAGATTTCAAAATTGAATGTGTAATTAATTAATTTAATCATAACTAATTCCTCTTATGTGTTTCTTGTAGATTAACTCCACCTCTTCACCTTTACATGGCTTCTCTGTCGGTGACTTCCTCGGTGTTAATAGTATTCTGAATTTTTTCAGAAAAATTGTGGTAGCATATGCATTGATGTTGATTCACTTAAACAATCAGGTTTTTAAACACTACTATTTGAATTCATATACGATGCATTGTCAAGGATACTTGAAGATTGATCTCTTATATACTTCAGGAAACCAACAACTAGAGTATATATAGTTCTCAACTATTATGCCTAGCCGACTAAGGATAGATATCCAATCAGAAAATAAAAGAGTTGGAACATATTTGAATTATTCTTTGATCTATCATTATTTATTGACTGAATATAGATATTATACTTAGTGAAAAACAATCAAGAATTATAATGCTTTGCCTAGTGTTGGAAATCGTCCAGACAACCCTACATAGCATGAATGTAACATACTAATTTTTTTTCATAACCATTGTAAGAACAAATATGCAACTAACAACAAATCCTTTTCACATAAGGTATAAATAGAAAAAATAAATAGTTCGAATGGGAACATTGTCTTATGGATATCATTATAGTTTCCACCTTTCTTATCTATGATTGTGTCAAACTTATGGATTATATTATTGCTGAAAACATGATAACAGACCCTGTGATAATCCGAATATGAGACTTCACTTGCACACATTATCCATTCAACATTACATTTATTGGACGACAACATCAACAATAAGACATAACGCTGACTTAGGGAAAACAAGAAATGAAAGGAAGGTAACCAGACTGTTTATGGAAGGGTGGATACATGATTATGAATAAAGAACATCAGTGATATAAAAGACAGATTCCAATTCTAAAATCTATTTAATATTCCCTTGGATTTGGTCTAAACTAATTAGGCATCAATGTTATGGATTCTATGCATCAATGGCACAAAATACAAGTGACTGGTGTATTAATGTGGAAAGAAAATACAGAAAGGAATCAACAATATATAAGTTGTATTCTAAATGTTTCATCACAGACTTAGCATAAAGAAAGAACATAAAGAAATCGTGGTATGACAGTAGTCTTACGTGACACCTCTGTTATAATCTGGGATGCTCTGTGGTCGGGTGAATGGACTTCTCTTCCTGTTCTGAAATTTGTGGCAAGGAATGTGATGGAAATATGGAGACAGACAAATAAGCAGTAATGTCAATCAGAATTAATCTCAGTTGTTTTGAGAGCCATCGATAGCAAGGAAAAAGAATGAAGAAATAGTGAAAAGGCTGTGATGAGATACGATCACGAGACTCTAAAAAAAGAAAAAGAAAAAGAAAGAGCTTGTCTCTATGGCTTCCATCAGTTATAAGAAGACTTTTTGGTTCCTCCATAAATTCAGATTCCAAAGCATTAAATCAATTAAAACAAAAAGAAGGAAAGATAAATAAAAGGTTGGAAAATAAAGTTGAAAGATTATACAATTCAAATCATCAAATATTAAATCGATTTTCTTGCTAAGTGTTAATCTGTTAAAAGTAAGAAATTATAGTTCGAATATTATAATTCCAAACATTGTTATATTTTGAACATTATTATAACTAGTTATTTAAATTATTAAATTATAATGATGCCAAATCAATTTTATATTATATGCACGTATATAAATAATTATTAAAAATAATATGACAGAAGATAAATTAAAATTCTTTAAGATGCGTTTTATATTTTAACTTAATTATATTAATTAAATTATTTATTAAATAACTCATGCGAGTCCCGCAAATGTATTATATTCCAAGTCGCTATGTCCTCCACCCATCTGCTCAGTGATGGTGATGCTCCTGCCTAATTCTTTTCTGACAATGCTTCCACCCCATTGACATGCTCCCTACAAGGAAATTCTCCACCATTAAATTATATTATCATAATAAATTATTTAAATAATCACAATGGTTAACCATTTTCTTAATTCCATGAATTCGTGGTTAATGATCAACTAACATGTCATCTTCATTTGAAATAATAATGACCAACTATCTTAGCATTTCGCCAAATATAACAAATTAAACTGCCAACTAACTTCATGCGAACCTCAACGACTATATTTCAAGTTAGGTCAAAAATTGGGATGTAACACCTGATAATGAATAAAACACTTAACACTCATTAGATCTAGGTGATGCTCACAGAGGTGAAAAATTGATACTTTCTAGGAGGTCTCCCATCCTAGTACCACTCTAGCTCGAGCACACTTAACTGTGAAGTTTCCTCTATGGTTAAACCCACTCTATTTGCAAAGCATTTTTCAAGAATTGTGTCTTATGGACCATTCATTAGAAAACCCCTTAAGTTCATCAATTGGTAGGTAGGAGATATTTTCTAAAACAAGTCAAATGTGATATTACTATCAAGATTCAACTATGCATTTTTTAGTCAAACTCATTGACCCATGTTTCATGAGTAGCAAGGCAAAAGTAAAGTTTAATTATTCTTCATATGTTGTGATTAACTATTACTATTTATTAAATGCAAGTAGATTTGAACCCAAAACCTCTCATATAAGAAACTCACAATTTATCATTATGTTATAGACTCTTCCCTAATATTATTATTTTTTATTAGTTCTTGCCAAAGGCAGGAAATCTAATGGATCTCTTCAATTTCTAAAACCAATTAATTTGTCCAATAAGATTTCAGAATTATTCTGAGATCAAAATTTATTATAAAGTTCTAATTTTCATCTTATTTAATGAAAAAACAAAATACCATTAAACTGAAATCTTATTGGCTCATGATGAAAAAAGCAATGAAAAAATTCATTTTCCTTCAACAAAAATACAACTATTTTTTGAACACCTCTATTAATGCAAGGATTAATTGCAACTTTATCTCTATTAATGAATGCATTAATTTCAATCTTATCTTTTCCACATTTGTGACAAGTGGTTAAACTTTTTAAAAGAAGATAATAGTTTTAATTGATATTTATTTTTTTCATTTGTAAAATGTTATTCAAATATAGATATTTTAATCAAATATAACATTTTAACTCTTTTAAATTGTCAAATTTTAAAAATTATTTTTTATACGCTTTAATTTCATATTTATTTTAATTTTAATTTATATATAATTTAAATTAGAATTTAATTATATTTATTTTTACATATCTAAACGAATGCTTTTAATAGATTTTAAAAAAAAATTTATATATATATATATATAATTTTATTAGATTATACATTTATTTAACATATATAATTTTTATTATATTGATATTTTTATAAGTGTATTTTGTTTTTTAAAGCATAAATATTATTTTTAAATTAATTTATGTTTATTTATTTTTATGCATTAGTCAGGAAGTAAATTTAATACCTTTGTTTTTTATCCCTTCTTCGATACTCGTTTGAGTGCTTCCCACGCTATTTTATAAGGTCAATTAAATGTCAAAGTAATTGGTAAATTAGTAATTAGTCAATTTAAATAGAAATTATGCTTTATTTATTTATTAAATTGGTTTTCAAAAAATTCTCATGCATGTATTTTATATTTACATTACTAAAAAAAATACGAAGTTTGAAAAACTTTATTATGTCCACATCATGCAATAACTCTACTATAACAAAGTTCTCAAATTCTCACAGCTTCCAAGATTCTGAAGATTTGAAAATATTACATTAAATTGCATGTACAAAAAAATCTACTCGTGTGCATAAGTGTGATTTTAGTAATTAAAAAAATCTTCAGATTTCTAAAACTTTCCTTACTTTTGCTCTTTAGAACATTTAATTAAGCAAAACTTTTACATATCTTTTGAAGGAAGCAATTGAAAGTATAATATTCATATTTATTTTTAATTCAACCCTATTTTATGGTTATTATTTTTTTGCACAATGCAAATTGAACAATCATAAATATATTCTTAGAAATTATAAAACTTCTAAACAAACATTTCATATCTCACAAACTCAACTTCATAGATCTCTAAACTACGACACATTTAATATCTTGAAATCATCAAATTCGGCAGAAACTTTAGCGCTTGCGCCTCTTGTTTATTTTACAATTAACCCAACTACCATATCATTAATATCTCCATAATCTACAACCTTTATTTTCGGTATTTCATATTTTTTAAGAAAAAATAGACGTAAAAGAAAATAATATTAATTACATTGTGAAAGTGCGGAAAATATTGAGCGAAGTCTTTTTGTAATTAGATGTCCACGCGGATACCTAGCGCACATCACGATAACTATGGACGGGGATCTCTTGTAGATTTTCCTCTCCTTTAACACTATGATTTTCCCTGATCTCTTCGTTTTGGTAAACTGTTTTTTCTAATGTTTATGCCGAAATCTTCTGTTACAGACAGATTTTGACGGGCGGGGTATGTAGGCCGAACTCGGGGCAAATCAAATGACGCCGTGGCGGATTTATGCTATTAATGTGGTATTGTTGCCGTAAAACCCTAGCTGCAAAAGAACGGAAATATAGAATCTTCAAGTAAGGGGATATTTTCTTCCACTAGTCAAATTTATGATCCTTGGGTTTCAGCTTCAGAAGCTGGGTTGTGTTTTAATTACAAAGAGGGGTGATTCTTTCTTCTCATCTCATATATGTAGTTTTCAATTTGGATATTGCTGGCGTGAAAACTTAGGGCTTTTGACCATTTAGCGAGTGATAAAGGAATAAGGGCAATGGAGATGAAACCTCGGGGCGATACAGGAATAGCTGCATTTGAAATGGACGAGGTGCCCGACGGTAGCAGCAGTTGCCTTGTCAGTGAAGACAAGAAAGCTAGTAACGAGGAGAAAGATTGTAATGAGCAGTTGGAAGAAGGGGTGCTTGATGTGAATGGGAAGGAGTGGAGGTTCCCTCTGCTGGAGGATGTGGAGGCGGAGAAAGCAGATAGAGTGAGGAGTCTGTATGTGTACAATAATGTGTTTGGGGTGATTCCCGAATCCGTGAGAAGGTTGAAGATGTTGAAGACACTCAAGATGTTTTCTAACGAGGTGAATTTGTTACCCTGGGAGATTGGTGATTTGGTAGAGCTGGAGAAGTTGCACGTGAAAATGGGCGAGTCTTCCGGGCTGGGTAGCTTGCCTCCGCTCAAAAATCTTAAAGCTCTGGAGGAGCTCGAGTTGTGTAGAATGCCGCCACGTCCTTCAGCTTTCTCTCTCCCCTCTGAGATTTCTTATCTCAAATCCCTCACACGGCTCTCAGTTTGTCACTTCGCCATTTCGTAAGTGTCTTTGTTTACCTTGGTTATGCATTCATTGTTTTATTGCTCACTTCCTGCGAGACGTACTTAAGACCTACTCATGTAAGATTCTTTATTAACCACAAGCTTTCACTGTTTTAGTGCTTGCTTCTTTCTACCTTTAACAAGTTCTTATAATATATTTTTTTTATAAGAGATTTTATTGATTGAATCGGTTGACTTATCTTTTTTGGGCAATTTTGTATGGATAGATAAATGACATGAATTCTCCTTATATTTTTTTCAGTTTGCAAGGCAATGTACAAAGAAAGAAACCGAAATTTTATACCACTGCTCACAAATGATTAAAGATTTGGATGGACCTCAAATACATGGTCATTTTATAATGGAGAAACAAGGTCGAAAGAAGATGCTACCTCAAAAGCCCAATACGAAAGGAGAATATAAATTGATAAACCTAAAATTTAAGAGCTACAAATCATTAGACGACTAAAGATGTATTTGGGAAAGAAATTACACGCGTAAACAATTGTCACTTCCTGAGAACATTTATGATAATAATCAGTAGGGCAATCCTTATAGTGTATGGCTATGCTATTTGTAAATGGGTTGTTTTGTTCCTCATAGTTTAAAAAAGAAGGATACTTGCAATAATAAAGAAGCTAGTAATTCGTTTAGACTAATTTTTGGGTGCGGTGGTGGATGGCTCTCATCCCGAGAACTATTTGAAACTCTAAATTTAAGATTTGACAGAAGGGTAGTGCTTGATAGGTCTACTACCATTTCCATGAGTGCAGACACCTATAATACACTGCTTAAAGGTCCAGTACGGTAAGATGGTATGGGAAAAATAAGTTGAACTTGGTGTTATTGCACAAAAAATTCTAACTGCTTGAGGAATAGGGTTGATATTTTAATTACTAATGCCTAAACAGTGTAGGCTTTTGTCCTTTTGCTTCTTTAAATACTAGTGCCTAAACAGTGTAGGTTTTTGTCCCTTTGGCTCTTCAAATACTCAATACACTATCATATCTTATATGCCAGCGCCCAGAAATAAAATCTTTTCCGACTTGCATAGCTGATTGAAGAATTCAAAACAAAATACACTTCAGTGTGCATTTTGAAAATTAACAAGTTTTTGTCTCATTGAAATATGCAGCTGTCAATGTTAAACCCACAGTTATTGGGGGCAACTCTGAGTTGGTGGTAACCACAGGCATCATGATTAGTGTTGTTGGCAGAATTCGAAAGATCTCATTTGTAAATTTATTGCTAAACGAAATACAATATCATTTGGGATAAAGTAATGTCAAGACAAATAATAGAAGTTTGGAACATAATTTGACTAGCAAATATGGCCTTCCAGGTGTATGCAGGAATGCATTTTGCTCATAACTCGCTTTTAGTCAGAGGTTATTTTTAATATTCTTTTTTGACAATTGCTTCTGGATTTGATTGTGTTTTTTTTTTTAGCATCAACGTTTCGGATCACACTCTGTGATCCATCATCAGGATGAGAGAATGCAAGAATGAAAAAATGTGATCCGATCTCACATTTTTTCATTCTTGCATTCTCTCATCCTGATGATGGATCACAGAGTGTGATCCGAAACGTTGATGCTAAAAAAACAAACACAATCAAATCCAGAAGCAATTGTCAAAAAAGTCTAATGGATTGTGGAAATCTATTCAGATTGGTTTAATATTCTTGTCAAGGCTTGAGGTATAGAGTCTATCTTTAGTTGGCTACATCCTGTAAAATTTAGACAATCTTATAACTTTTGAATTAAGACATTCTAGAAGAGATTAAATTCTCAAACCCTCGCTACCGATGTCATAGTCCATCATTCTCAGGCAAGAGAAGAGTACTAAAAGGGTAACATAATATGAGGCTTAAATATGGCGAAGAATGAATTAGTGAGTGGTAAAACTTCAGAAAAATGTGAAATAATGAGTTTTTTAAAACTATTTTATGCTCAAGTGACTTCGTTTGAGCATTTTGTTTACTAGTGAGAAAAAGAAACACTCTAGTTATTTAAATTTCTTGTTTTGAAAGCGTGTGATATTTAGTTGATTATGGACATTCTTCTTTGATTGCATCAGTATATATTGTAATTGTAGAAATGTAGTGTTTAACAAGTAGTTTGTTACTAATGCATTTGAGAGTGGAGACTATCATAATGACTAATATGCAATTTTTCTTTTATGTCTTTTTGCTTGCAACATACTAAGATACTTAACACTTTTGGAATTTCCTAGTATATGTTGTAGTTGTAGAAATGTAGTGTTCAACTTAACTAATGCATTTGAGAGTTGAGACTATCATAATGACTAATATACAATTTTTCTGTTATGTCTTTTTGCTTGCAACATACTAAGATACTTAACACTTTTGGAATTTCCTAGTATAATCTACAATAACGAGCTTAAGAGTGGGGCACTAATAATTTGATTATCGGCCTTGAAGGAGCCAGCTTGTCTCTGCTAGTTATGATTGAAATCAAGAAGTGATTATGTTTCTGAAAATCCAAGTTTTTCAGTCTTCATTGAAGTGCCAGTCATTCCAAATCAACGGAAAACGATTTCCCATATCCTCTATCAGATGCAATGCTTGTTTTGAATCAAATAAACGTACTTTCAACCCTTATTCTCCTTGACTAAGTGGAGGAGCTCATGAGCTATGATCACTTCTAGAGTTGTCTTGTCTTTGATAAAATCTATTTGTTCTGAAGAAAAAATGTCTGGCGGTAGATATTTCAGTTTTTCTGCCAGGCTGTTAGTTATAGATGAGCCTATTTCTTTTATAATCACTGAAAATTTGGGTTTAGTCAACCCTGGGGTTAAAGGGAAAAATGATGCCTTTCTACCAAAAACTTCTTAAGCCTTCTTTAATTAAATATTGAAAAGTTTGTCTATTTCCATTATTTAGATATCTTTTTATGTATTTCAGCATTCTGTAATGTCCCCTTCTAGAATTTGCCCTAGTTTATACCCCACAAAAACAATTGCTTTAACTAGGGTTAGAGAGATCTCTTACCAAGTATGATGTTCTATCCATTGTGCTTTGAATATAAGTCTTGCAATCACCAAATATGTGGCAAGTACATACACACACAAACATATATGATCTACCTTTAGCTTAAAAAATCGATATTACAAAGAGATATACAATCCTAATTTGGAGATTAGGTAACAATATAATGCATATTTAAGATTATGGAAGAAACATAGCCTTAACCATAATGAGGAATAAGATATATAAGTTGTGATGAGGTGCCCTCATTGTCTCTGCCCTAGGCCCAAGAAAGGAAACTCTGTCCCCCTTGGCCCCATGCAATATGCTTCGTGTGGTTGGCATACTTAGTGAAACCTTAAAACAGTTCCTCTCCATCACTCTATCTCACCTCATTTGATCAAGGATCTTTTCCATGGCTACCACAATAATTCTTCCATTTGATTTAGGGTGCCCTTAATAATTGTATATGGTCTGAGTTAAATACAATAGGGTGCCCTTAATAAATGTATATGGTCTGAGTTAACTTTCATCTCCACAAATTTAATAAGGAATATATTGTATTGTTTCTCCATGCTGGAAGAATTACAATAGGGTGCCCTTAATAAATGTATATGGTCTGAGTAAACTTTCATCTTCACAAATTTGATAAGGAATATATTGCATTTTTTCTTCATGCTGGTAATCCCTTCTATCATCTTGCTCTACAAATCTAATAACATATTTATTACTGCCATTTTGTCTCTTCAGAGGCTTTACAAAATTTAAACACATTATATTATTATTTATTTTACGTTTTAATTTTATTTATCATTAGATACTATATCAGAAAGGGGACGTCACACATACTTGTCAATTTGTACAATTTTGAGCTTGCCATGTAAGAAAATTCAAAATTGTTGGACTACTCCTTAGATAGATCTGGCAGTGCATCAGCCTTCAGCATGCCAATTCAATTTTTGAGGAGGATGCTACAGGGGAAGAATCAGATTTAATGGCCAAGGTGATAACCCTGCCCCATGCAGGATTTGCTAATAGATCTTATAGTGTTCGATTCTATTTACCGAAGTTACCAGTTTGAATCTGGATGTGGACATGGGTATGAGAATATGTTACATTGATATGTTATTTTTTTCAGTGGATTGGATGGCTTTGGGTATGAATATATATGTACATATTAAAAAAAAATGTATTATAGTTTTATATATTTTAATTTCTAAAATATATATGTATATATATTGTAGATTTATATATATATACAAAAAAGCCAGAAATGTACAAAATTAATCACTATTATTTATTAATCTTATAAGAAGTGGTTTTGTTTTGTATTGCCAATTCAATATAAAGATGGATTATTGTATCTGGTTGTTTTATGGTGGAAGCTTACTTAATATCAGTCGAAAGTCTCGTCCCTGGGGGCTTTGGAAAATAAATATGAAATGGCTGAGCTCGATGCATGAAAATATTGATGAGGAAATTGCTTATTATTAGTTCTATTGTTGAAGAACCATTGACGAAGGCCAAACATTAATGCTCTGAGTACTTATTCAACGCACTTTGATCCAAATACAAAGTATTTGAGCATGGGTGATTACATACTGCCATGGACAGAAGAAAAAAATTATGGATTTATAGTTGCATTAAATCTGACTGCTCTTATAGTTTGTAGAAGGACTACTCTTGATTGCAGGCTGTTCTGTGTGATGTAAACCAGTTATTAAGGATACTTGTGCAAGCAGTTTTTATCAGATATTGGCTAAAGGTGTTATCAAATTTTAGAATGTTTATCACTTTTTAAAAGTTTTTTAAAAAAAATCTTTGCACTGGGTGCTTGGATGCTCACAGGGAGTGCTTTTCTCCATGTGTGCATCTGGATGCGTATCACCAGCATCTGGATACATGGGCAGATTGCACACACCGGGTAATTAAGCTCTTCACTGATACCGACATCCTTAGAACCCTAAACAGCAATGTTTCTTTTTGTAAGTGTAGCCCTTTGTGTCTTTTACACCCAGTACTTCTGATTGATTTTGGGTTGTATATCTTATAAAGCACACCAATGAATGAAGAACTTGAAATGCTTTTGTAACAGTCTCTCTATCAACGACTCTCAGCTTTTCATCATTAGATAGGGCTGAAGTCACATTCTCAAATTTAGTTCCAAATAACTTCAATCCGCAAGGAATCCCCTGATTTATGTCCAAAAATTCTTCTGAAGAATAGTATAGTTGGGAGCATTGAGATAGATGTCTGCTGACTTAAAAAATTATTTGGCTAGTCTTCTGGTAACCTTAAACATAAACATCCATAACCACTGTCAGCTTTATCATTTACAATCTACAAGATAAGTGGAAAAATAATTTATCAACCTATGAAGTGATTTCTTATATGACCATGATACTATACGTGACTTTCTTTATTTGGGGTTTTCCTGTAACATATATCGAACATGAATAGTTTTCACCCCTAATCTATTGAGTGATTCCAATTCAAAAATTTCACCTTCTTTGGTGTACAAGGCTCGATGTAAATTAGTGAAATTGAACTTTAGTGTATTGCTTATAAAGAAGTTCAGAAAAAATATTTATAGTAGCTTTCAGACATTAAATTAAAGAAAAATGCTGCTACATGGAGAGTCTTGATTAGTATTTTATAACTATGGATGATGTTAATTAAAGAACTTGACCTTCTATACTTCAGACAGTCAGAGTATTTCACCTCCTTAAGTGCATAGGTTATTGCGAGAAAATGATTTAATTTGGCTTTCAGATGTTGAATGAAAGAGGAGTATTGTCACAACTTCTGTTAAGTGTCTTTGTTCCAAGAATCATTGATACTTATCCAAATAGATGATGTCCCGTAGGGAAAGATCTCTTGAATCTGTTCATGTGCCTATTGTGTTTGTGTGTATCATAAACTTCAATATATAATGGATCCTCTCTGTATTAATACAATTAACATTATAAGAATGTCCGGGTGGTTGGCATTGACAACACTTGTGTCAACATTTTGAGATTCCTACTCTCTTTAGGATTAGGGAACTCTTGAATTCATTTTCAAGCATAAAAACTAGCAACTTTGAAGATTTATTAGATTTTCATTCCAAGTCTTTTCCTCATTCGTTAATTTTTTTGCAGATTTCTACCATCCGAGATTGGTTCCCTTAAGAAGCTGGAGGAGCTTGATTTGTCATTCAACAAACTGAAGACTTTACCCAAAAATATTGCTGACTTGATAGCCTTGAAATGCTTGAAAGTTGCAAGCAATAAACTGATTGAGTTGCCACTTGGTATATCAAGTCTATCAAGCCTGACAACTGTTGATGTATCAAATAATAGATTGACATCTTTGCAATCCTTGGAGTTGTATTCAATGAGGGCTCTCAGGAAACTTAATTTACAGGTATCCATCACTTTGGTTCATTGTTTGTCATTTAGTAAATTTTGATTTTGTGATTATTTTTTGATTGATATCTTAAAAATTATAGTGGACTGTTAGTACTCTAAAGTTAATATAGCACCATTGAACTCGCCTCTGGTGTGTTAATATTATTCCATCTTATGCCGAATGCCCTTTATCTCAATCCATGTTTAAGAAATTTATGCTATTGAGTGCTTATTTTACGTTGGTACATAAGATTTCTAATAAATCATAATTTGACTTTGAGATGATAAAACCAAAACCTAGCTGGTTTTTAGCTCAATTCATTTTCACTAAAAAGCAGAAATAATAGCATGAGCAACTGTTTTACACAAAGAATTATTGTATTCTTAAACAGTAGCAGGCTTGCTGCAGGCAGAAACATTATCTTCTAGTTGGATGGCTTAATGTATGTTGCCAACTGTTTTTGGCAGGTAGACTGTTCCGATGTTTTGTAGACCTATTTAACTTCCGAGTCTGTGTCAAGTTTTTATGTATTCACACGGTCTTATCTGTAATGCTGATCTTATGAATTTTCTCACTATGTGCATTCAGCATAACAAACTGCCGGATACCTGTCAAATTCCTACGTGGATAAGCTGCAATTTGGAAGGAAATGTTGCATTAGGGAATGAAATTGCTGAGTGTGAACCTACTTCTTCTTCCAGTGAAGAAGAGGTATCTGATTCCAATATATGTAAGGAAAATTTAAATCATTCACTTAAAGGTAAGAATGTGCTCATCCTTATTTAGGGTTTCTTATTGTGCATCCACTGTTATGATACATTAGATTCTAGAATAGCTGACTTGTTCGTAACTTGTTAATATATGTATGACAGGACAATCTGAAACTTCATTACCAAGCTCATCTTATGAAATTGTTCCTAGCGTTAGATGTTCCCAGCCATCCAGGCGTAAAACTGGATGGAAACGCCGTTATACTCGACAACAGAAAGCTCGCCAAGAAAGATTGAACAACAGTAGGAAGTTTCGGGCTGAAGACTATCAAGAAAGGGATGATGGTGGGATTGTGATGGAGTCTCTTTGTGACTCGATACCATTGTTAAATTGTGCACCATATCTGCCACAATCAATTCCAGAGGCACCAATGAAATGTACTAGTGAAACAGAATTGAGTTCTCTTGTACAGGATGGGGTTAGTATAGACAAAGATTCAGATAACAGAGAATGCAGCAACGAGACAAAAAATAATTTGATAAGTTTGGTGCAAATAACAGATGTGAAGGTGTCCACAGAAAACAGTAGTAATGTTGCAAATTCATCCTGCAGCGGCTCTGATGTTACTACTTCCAGCAGCATTATTAGCAATAACAGATCTAAATTGAGTAAAACATCTCTTCTTGTTCCAAAGGAAGCAAGTCAACTAGATAGTTATTCCGAGTCTAATAATGATGCTTGTACCAAAACTGGTAGGCGTCAAGGTGTTTGCATAAAAAATCCTAAGCCCAGCAAGCGGATAAGATCTGTACAGGAATTCTTTAGGGTATCTCAAAAGTATAGTAATGAATCCTTCTGTGGTGTTAATGATATTATACCTGATGGCTTCTATGATGCTGGTCGAGATCAACCATTTAAACCATTGAGAAACTTTGAAAAGGAGAATGTTTGTCTAGGCACTCGTGAGGTCATATTGGTTGACAGGTCAGTAAATTTTTCCTGGTTCTTGACTTCAATTTGTGCTCAACCTGTGATTTATGGCACTTGTCTATCTTTTGTAAATGTCAATTTGTATTTAGCATGTAGTTTACAGCCAAATAGCTCTTAATAATTTGCGGGACGAATACATTTGAATTTATTTGTTGTTGTGTTCTCAGAGAAAGAGATGAGGAATTGGATGCAATTGTACTGTCTGCCCAGCAAGTCATATCTGGGTGGAAAAGATTTGGAGAGGGGAGTGATGAATACAAAACAAGAATTAATGACTATCAGAGAGCATCGTTACTTGTTCTATTTGTGTCGAATTGGTTTGGTGGCAGCGACAAATCTCTGAATATATCAACTATGCGAAGAGCTGCTGCTGGGGTCAATGTTGAGATGCCTTTTGTCTGTTCCTGTTCTATTGATAATAGTTCCAAACTAAAAAGTCCTTCTGATCAAGCATTTAGAAATGTCATTATTCCCCGTTTCGATATCCTTTGTGACCAATTTATTACATCCATTAAAGAACATCTCAACACCAATGTTATTCCAATAGGAGCGATTCAGTATGGTCTGTGTCGCCATAGAGCCATCCTTATGAAGGTAATAGCCTGCTATAGCTTATGGGCTCACATTTATTGATGTATTATGTATTAGTTAAGTTTTTTTAAAATGCCAGTATTTTTTAATTCTTTTATACTTTCTAACTACCCTTTTAAACTGCATTCTGACTTTTATTGTAAAAACCAACTAGTATCTGTGCGATAGGGCAAACCCCCCAATTCCTTGTGAGCTTGTGAGGGGCTATATGGACTACATGCCACATGCATGGAATGCTATTATCATCAATAAAGATGGCAAACAAGTGCGTTTGATCGTTGATGCTTGTCGCCCTTATGACATAAGAGAAGAGAAGGATCCTGAATACTTTTGTAGGTAATGTGTTTTTTATGCTCTTCTTTTCCCCGAATGATCTTTTCTTGGACATGCAATTTGCCATTTTTTGTGTGTTGTAAATGGATTGTAGGATATCTTGCATCCTTACTCACTTGCCACTTATTTTATCTTTTGGTGTGACTAATAATCTAGTATTCATAAGACCACAGTCTAGGATTTTTTTATGATTTCAGCTGTTAGGGAGTAGTTCACTTATTTTTTTTTCTTAAACATCCCTTTCCTTTTTTGGCTTATGTTGTTTGTTGGTTTCAGCTGTTGGGGATTAGTTTGCTTAATTTTTCTCTTGATCACCCCTTTCCTTTTTTTGTTTATGTTATTTGTAGTCTACTTACTGTTTACTTCTTTTGTGAATACCATTTGTATTGTATATTTTCTCTTTTTATGTTTCTGCCAGTTGTACTGGTAAAATTCATCTCTCATATCTCTCATTTAATAATTCTTGGACATTTCATGTGTCATTTTTGTCTTGTAAATGAATTGTAGGATATCTTGCATCCATACTCACTTTCCACATATTTTGTCTTTTGATGTGACAAATAATCAACTATTCATAAGACCATCATCTAGGGTTTTAACTTTTTTATGCTTTCAGCTGTTGGGGAGTAAGTTATTTTTTTCCTTAAGTATCCCTTAACTTTTGTTTATGCTATTTCTAGTTTAATAACTGTTTGCTTCTTGTGTGAATACCATTTGTATTGTAAATTTTCTGAAATTTTCTCTTTTTATGTTTCCATGAATTTTACTGTTAATATTCTCCTCTCTCATTCAGAGTCATGTTGTAATAAGTCTTTAATTGACCTTCTGTAGAATAAATTGGATATACCATAATTTATAATATTCTGTAGTTGTTTGGTATTTTGAAATTGTCATAGTGGCTCATTCACATTGTTTTATTTCCAGGTACATCCCCTTAAACAGATTTTTGTTTCCAATTCCAAATGATAAGGACTCATTAGTTTCAAGAAATTCTGGTGTTTGGCCATGCTTGCATGAAGAAATTGCTCGTGGATCTTTGGGTTGTGTTGTTCGACGCTGTACCTTAGGACAATTGACAGCAGCTGCAAAGGTATTTCCCATCTATTTCTTGTACAGCTCAGTAAAATATCAAGAAGTTTGTGTTTTAATATTCTTAATGCAGTATTTTCCATAAATCTTTTGATGCTGAGCAGATGATATATTGGATCTGTTTTCAATGGACATAGCTAGCATACATTTTATAGTAATTTATGGAGATGTCTTGACACAGAAAATATGAGTTATTGGAACCCTGTTCTATGGGCATATGCCAGTTTTTATTGCCAAGGAGGATTGGTTTATTGTTTTATGTGTAGCCTACCAAACCTTTCATGTGTCTTACATAATTTGTCTTCCTTTATTCTCCCTCTCTTCGTTTTATTAATTACCATGGTTATGGGGAGACCCGTCTCCCCCCTAAAAGTCGCGTCTCTGAGACGCGTCTTGGAGACTTCTCGCGTCTCCGGAGACCTGAAAAAAGATTGGAGACTTCATGACGAAATCTCCTGAAGTCTCCCAGTCCCCTAATCCAACTAGTGAAGTCTCCCTGAAGTCTCCTAATAAAATATTAATGTAAAATATAATATTAAATAATTTTATGTATTTTAGCCCTCAATTTTAATTTGTTTAATGCAAAAATTAAGACCAATGAGATACAATATGGTGATTATGTGAGTTTTGAAATATTTGGTTCTATATTAATGTGACATTACTATTATTATTTACTTTAGTCTTTTAATTTTACAGTATTACTATTTTCAAATTTTGTATTTAGTATTAGACTTTTTAAACTATTAAAAAAAAATGCCGTCTCCAAGTAACCCTGTCTCCTATTTTTGAAAAATTGCCGTACCGGTACCAGTACCAGTACCGGAGACCTCTAAGTCTCCGTGTCTCCCGGTGACCTTGTTAATTACCCATTCTGTATATTCACATGTTTCTCCGTTTATTTACATGTGTGTTTTTGAACTCTAGGATATAGATCTTAAAAAGTGTTGTTCTGAGACTGCCCTTGTCAGACAAAATCACATGTTTATACTCTGAATGCCATTCTGTTTTAGATTTTTTTGTTCTGGATCAAACAAGTCCATTTCTTTTAGAATTCACTTTTTTCTTGTTCAAACGTCCTTTTTGTTGTAAAACAACCAAAATGATGTGGAGGCGAGGCACTGAAAAATCATTATTTTTGGTGTGCGCTTTTTGGTCTATTTTATACTTTTGTCAAAAGCTGAAGAAATGCAAAAATGATAGGTCCAAAACATACGGTTCACAATTTTTTACAACAAAAATTCTAAAAAGAGCCAAAATGGCATTAGAACTAAAAATACGAATTTCACCTAGAAGTGCAAACATGTGTAAATGTGAAAAATGGCATGAAGATTAACAGAAGGTTAAGTCATTTTTGAAATCTTCAGAAGATAACGTTATTTAAAAAAATGCCAAAAGGATTTGGAGGCCTGAAGCACCTGGATTTTTTTGTGTTTTAGAGCCTCATGCCAATTTTTTTGCCAGCTTTTTTTCAAAAATTTCAAATGGTGCAGAAATTAAAGAGAACAAATTTCCACAATCCATTGTATTGCAGTGATATATTTCCGGATTCGATTGTGTTAAGATTTTTACCATCAATGTTTTGAATCACACTACGTGATCCATCATCAGAATGAAGAGCAAGAGATGCAAAACAAAGTGCAGAAATGATAAGGAGGCAAAGGATATTTCATGTGCAAAATCATGGTTTTGAGGTTTAATTGTTATTTTGTTGGAAATTTTGTGCAAAAATGACATGACTAAGGAAGAAAGATGATTCTTTGCATCTTTGAGGGCTAGTTTTCATTTTTTGCCAAAATTACAAAAAAGTGAGAAAATGACACAGTTTGAACCACAAAATGGGTGAATAAACATAAAGATAAAATTAAAATAGTTTTCTTGAAAAGGGACAGCCTATGTGTGTGTAATAACATAGGTTTTGAAGGGATATGAAGATGGGAAATTGCAAGGAAAAATATTAAAGGATACCTTTATTTGAAGGGAAATTTTAAAATATTCACTGAAACTCACAAATATACTATGTTACTGTATTCTTCCTTGGCAAGCCCAAAGTCTGGTCCCATTCTTGCAAAAGTCTGGTCCTTATAATATTCTTGCAAAAGTCCAAATTCTGTTAGACGAACCTGACACAAATTTTGCAGTTTCTACGGCAAATTGCCAAATCTGCAGCAGGACCCAGGCTGAATTTACCAAAAAATGGATTTTTTTTACTTTGTTAAAGTTTTTTTTGGTCCATCTTAGTCAATTCAATCCGTCAACCCTAAAATAGGTCACAAAAAAGGCTACAAAGAAAAAACATATTCTATTTGGACATGCATATGCTATGTAGCTTTACTATTAACATAGTGGTGTATGAACTTATTTTCTGCTGCATACATATTCATAGCATACATACATATATAAAATATACATTTTTGTACAGACATACCGAAAACGAATTCGAACCCACCCCAAATTTTTTTTATGAATTTTGAACCCTAATCTCGAACCTGCATCTGAACCCAAATCCGAACTGGCAACTTAGCATATATACATGTCATTCATATGAAACTAAGCACAAAGCATGTCATTTAAACATTATAGAACCTTAGCATACACCTGTTGAATGCCATCTGGGAAATAATAACTGATTCAATACTCAATATGTATTAAAATTAACTATAATCTATTATGCATTCATAAAAAGTTTCAATTGTCAATATGCTGGTATAAACTCCAAATGCAAAAAAAAAATGCCAAACAATGGCATATGAGGGTCGTTTTTGCCCTTTTAGGGCAAGTGGGAAGGCGGGCCCCATTATACGCATAATTAAATTGCAAAAAAGTAAGGTTATAACAGTTCTTTTTATTATTTTTGTGCTTTTATGTCGGGATAGCTGACTGTCCCCGGTACTGTTGAGGGACGTCTGTGATGTCCTCAGCTGTACCGGGGAAAGCCGGCTGTCCCCCGTTTTTCCCTGCAACCTCTTGTCATTTCCGAAACGTCTTGGGGAATTTTTTTATTTTTTGGGGACTTGGGGAGGGGACGTCCCATACCTGTCCCCCCGTCCCAGAGACACTGGGTTTTTGGGCGGGGATGTGTCCTTGGGTAATGTAGCCATATCTTCAATGCTACACCTTTCATTGAACATGGAATTAATAGAATTAAGTGTTCTATTGAACATGCTCCAAATTTTGATCTTGGGTTGGCATGTATATAAGTTAATAACACACTATCAGGAAGATCTAAATTTAAGGTTTACAAAGAATATACTCTCTAAGTTGTTATCTAGCTTTTAATTTTTGTTGTGGGGTGTATCTCTTAATTTTGATATTGAATCTTAAAATGCTGAAATATATGTCTGCCCAGTGTTCCTATTAATATTCACTGGAATATTTCAAATTTCATGTGTAATAAACATGCTCAAAATATTTTTATTCTTGTGTTGCGATAATAGTAATAAATTATAATAATAAAACACTTATTTGCACATTAAGATTTGAATATAATATTTCCAAAAAGATATTAACTAGTTTTCATTACTTATGTTGGGGATGGATCTATTAAATGTGACATCCAACTTTGAAATTTGAAATATCTTACTCAAATGTTGAAATGCCAGTCTGCCTAGTGTTTCTGTTGAAAGTTCCTTCAATATTTTAAATTTCATGTGAAATATGAAATTGAGTTTATGTAGGCCTGATTTGTTAATGTTGGTAAATTTTATGTTCCTTTTGTAAAGATGCTTGATTGAAATTCAACTGCGCACAGTGGAGTAATATATATTGTGAAAGCTAAACTATAACAAAAATGATGATCTGCACACATTGGAGTAATATATATAGTGAAAGCTAAACTATAACAAAAATGATGATCTGGATGACGATGTTAGACCTCTATTTAAGAGTATTGAAATTCAGCTGTGCAGACTGGAGTAATACTTTTAGTGAAAGCTAAACTATACCAAAAATGATCATCTGGATGATAATCTTAGACCTCTATGTAAGAATTGGTTTCAATGCATTGACTGGATGGAACCCAATGCACATGTTATTTCTCTTGTTTAGAACATTAGAAAATTTTTGCTTATGAATGTGGAAGGGATGTAATGGATAAACATGTCCAGGGTTAGGCTGACTTCTCTATTTATTAGACTGCATTTATAGACGACATTTATTACTGCTTTGCTGTACTTTTAGGAATTTTATTGCAAACTTTGTACACTTAAAGTTTTAACTATGTCCAAATAACCTATGTTAAGGTTGGAAAATCTTCAATCCTTAATACAAAGAAGGCTGCACATGAAAGCTATTAAAAGTCAAGTAAAAGCTTTTTAAAGTTTATCTTTAAGAAGGTTTTTTGGCAAGCTTTTTTTTATGCATCTGTTCTCAAGCTTGGATTCAGGTCTCATGTATGGTTTATAATTGGTGGTTCATACATTTTACTCAAATCAAGAAGTAGAATGGTGTTGGAAATGCTTTAGATTTCTTGGAATAATTGTTTTGCCATATAATTTTTGCAGGTACGCTGTTTGGAAGTATCTAAAGATTCTAAAGAGCAGAAATATAAATTTGAATACAGTTGTCTTGGGGAAGTTCGAATACTAGGTGCATTGAAGAATCACCCATGTATCATTGAACTATATGGGCATCAACTTTCCTCTAGTTGGGTTTCTTCATCAGGTGGAATGGGAGAATCTCAAGTTATGAAGTCTCTGATAGCAATGGAGTATGTCAAAGGTGGTTCTCTTGAGGTAAGACTAGTCTAGTGTTGGTAGGGAGCTGTATTTGCCATGGAAGATATATAACACTATTGCTATTCTTCTTGAATGTATTTGTTGGATCATTGCAGGTGTTACTTGGGAAGCTAGCACAAGAAGGGAAAAAGTGTACCCCATCAAAACTGGCTATATTTATTGCTAGAGATGTTGCATGTGCATTATCAGAACTTCATTGTAAGAACATAATTCATCGGGATGTTAAAAGCAAAAATGTTCTTGTTGATTTAGAAGTCAAAAGAGTGGATGAAAGTCCACTAGTCAAACTTTGTGATTTTGATATGGCAGTTCCTCTTCATTCATCATCCCATACATGCTGCCTTGCTCACTGGGGGGTTCCTTCTGCTGAATTCTGTGTTGGAACTCCACGCTGGATGGCTCCTGAGATGGTTCAAGCTATGCATAGACCACAACGATATGGAGTGGTATGATAGTGTTAGATTTATTTCATTAGCAATCTTTTTTAGGCACTTGTGCAATCTTAACAAACAAAACACTGGCTACATTTGACTGTTTTGATCATGTTCTGATGTCTTCTAACAAATACGAGTGTAGTCAAATGAATGCTGTTTTAGATGATTAATATTTCACTGTCTCCTGGTTACAAAGGTTATCCTAACCCAATCTGAGTTTTTAGGCTACCATAAGGACTTTAGTTTATGTAAAGTGATTAATCCTTAATATCTTTTGAGTTTACTTGTTCTACACTCCTATTCTCTTCTTGCACTATCATTCAATAAATAGATGCAACTTTAAAAAACAGAATTACTTGTATTAACAATAGACACTTTTAAATAGAGTTTACAGATGCTAAAAATAGTGTAAACCTATGTTCCACGGAGTTTCCGGAACGGGGACGTTTTAGGGGACGGGGACGTGTTTCCGGTACGGGTATGGGTCGAAGCCAAAATTTAGGGGACGGGACATCAGGGGACGGTGATTAAAAACATAGGGGATTTTTTTTAATATAGAGACAAAATTCAAATATGTATATCATAACATTGATAAACCATTCACCATAGACATTTTAGAAGATAAATACATGGAATATTATCAAATGGCAAATACTAAGTGCTTCCATTATAACAATATCACATACATATATAGCAAAAATTAAAATGCCTAAAGGCTTCAAGTATCATGCTGAAATCAGAATGAAATAAAGAGAAGTCCAACTAAAATAGTTAGTGAATAGTAAATACCAAACGCAATCTTTCTTCACTAAACACAATCTTTGCTCATTGCTGCTACTGCTCTTATGTTTTTTTCCTTCCTCTTAGCAAGTATGTTAAATCGAAGAATGAGTAGAAGAGTTAGTGTTTTAATGGACCAAATATGGGTTGCATATTGTTATTATGTCTTTAAGATGACTAGGGGCCACACGAACAACAAAAATTAGAAAAAAATGTTTTTTTGGGGATGGTTTGCCTTTACCAGATTGACTGGAAAAAAGGAGACGGCCAGCAGTTTCGGGGACGGATAGGGGACGGCAAAACCGTCCCCGATACTGCTGGCCGTCCCCAAGTTTCCTGCCCAAAAAAATTGGCTGTTTCGGGGACGTTTCTGAATTTTTCAAAAAGGGGACGACTCAAGGGACGGCCAAAATCCGTCCCCGCGTCCCCGTTTCGTCCCCGGTACGGGTACTAGGGTACAGAGGCAGGGGATGCGTCCCCGTGGAGCATAGATGTAAACTGAGAAGTAAGTTGTCTAAATAATGATGTTGTCTAAAAAATAGATTAAACTAGGAAAACTCAAAATAAAGCCTAAATGACCATTAACTAAGGTACTTGAAGAACAAGCTAAACTTAGCAGGAACCCAGGTTACTAAAAATAATCAAATACCCTCCTTTAATAGTTATTCTAACAAATACCCTGCAAAAGGCTTTATATGACTTGTGGTTGTGAATTCTTCAGAGCATTCTACTGCTGTTGAGACCTTTCCTAGATTTGCAGAATTTCAATGACTAAGAGTAGCCAAAAACTAGAGAAGCCTGTCCCCTTCTTCAGAACGGTCTGCAACAAGAGATCCTGCCATTGGCTGCCATTGAGATGAGTCTGCTGTAGCTGTTCCAGTATCTGCAAAATCTTTGAATAAAAATCATCACAAAATGTCCAACCTGATGTTATATTAACATAAATGTCCTCCCTGTAGACAAAGACCCATTGAGAACAACTGTCAGAATTTTAAGGAAAAAAATTACGAACCCTCCAAACTATTGCAGATGAGCAGGATGCCCCAAGACTGATTGCATAATACCATGATCTGAAGTCTACAAAGTATCATATTTTCAGAAAAAATGGTAAAAAACCTAAAACAGAAATCCTTGACAGAAAAGCCCCTGCAAGCATTGAATATTCTGGAAACTATAAACAATTCTTGAGGAGAAAATCGACCAAAACCAAACATGATTTTTGAGGTGAAAATCAATAAAAAAACATAGTATTTGGGACACAAATTGGGAAGTTCACAACTTCGTGTTGTTTTTGAGGAAAAACAATAAAACCCTATAGATATTTTTTAAGGAAAAAATTATGAAAAGGGAAAATTTTGACAACCCATCAGAGATATTTGGAGGAAAAACTTATTAAAATCCTCCCATAAGGGAGTCATACCCAGACCAACTACCACTTTGATTCCATAAGAGTTTAAATTATTTTTCCTAGTTTAGGAAATAATTTTCAAGAAAATTTGCTCTGATACCATGACACTTTAAAAATGGAATTAATTGTATTAGCAGTACACACTATTAAATAGAGTTTACAAATGCTAAAAATAATGTTAATCGAAAAGCAAGTTGTCTAAATAAAGACATTGTCTACAAATAGACTAAACTAAAAATACTAAAAATAAATCCTAAATCTTGTTTTTCTGAAGATTGCTGCAAATGTTGTAGCACTGTGTTCTCAGGTATGTACTTTTTAAATGGCAGCCATCTCTCTTATATTAGATAAAATATGCACAGTCATGTTCCTTTGAGGGACATGTCTATTCATTAGCATTTAATATAGTAGCTTGTTATTTAACATGCATATATATATATATATATATATATATATATATCACATATATAATATAATGTATATATGTAATTTATGTAATAAATCTCATATATCTAATTAAATATATATTTCATAAATTTATAACTTTAGTAAATTTTATGCGACTGAACTATGCTAACACCAACACTCCCTCTTAGTTAAGGAGGATAAGCACAAGACCATATATTACCTCAATGTAATATCTTTGACCAAAAGATATTCAACATTTTGATATCACATTTGATATCATCAGTATTGGCCTCCAGAATATTAACAAATGAAATGATATTCACCAAATACTTTGAATAATGATATTGGGAGTAATGGCCTTTTGAATGTCATCTCATTTGACATTCACCCTATACTCTTGGAGCAATGGCCTTTTGAATGTCGAGTTGCAAGATATTCACCAAGTAATGTGAGTAATGGCCTCTTGAATGTCATCTCATATGATATTCACCAAATACATTGTGTAAAGGCCTCTTGAACATCAATTTGCATAACATTCACCATGTTCTCAAAATGTTCATAAGGTATGTGCACGCTCATTCTCATAATGCTTACCATATGAGCATCCACCATGCAAAGTATAATCTATCACGATCTGCATAGACATTGTAAGATATCCATCATAATAGAAAAACAAGTTATTGTAACATCATCACTTTCCAATAACTTTTGTAAATACAAGTGATGATCATTTGGAAGTCGTCACTTCCTCATGATGTACATAGGGGGTAGTCTCATTAAATCATGCAGTCATATGCATGATTTCAAAAGTTCATGAAGTTAAAGCTCCCTCTGATTTTGATATTATCAAGATCTTCAAAGATCAATTGAAACATATCTGCTCCTTTAGACGGATGTGTTAAGATTCCCTCTGAACATCAACCTTTTGAGCTCCTTTACCTTTGAAGAAGTGTCAGACTTCCTCTGAATCTGATTGTCAGTCCTTCCTCTTTCCCACAATAACATTCTCGGAGGAAAAGATCAAAGCACATAGCTCTTATAGTATGTATTAAAAATAAAAATAAGAATAGTTCTGCATAATCATATAAGATCATTCTAATACAACATAGATAAATATATAATTTAAAGATATACTTTAATCGATATTCAGTTATATTCATAAGAAATTATATTACTATCTTGCTGCACATCAACTAATCCTCTTACATTTAATAATGTCATAATATTAAATTAAAAGATATTACTCGTATAGATTTCCATATATATATATTTCATATTTATTAAATACTTACCATACATATATATATATATATATATTAATGAAAGGAGCCTAAGCAATCAATATATATAATACAACAGTATATTTTATAACAATATGAAACGGAAACTCACCGTACGTACTTGCCTAAGTGGGACCGATGTCTTCATGGATCTTACACTTGTCGCGTGTACATTTGGTAACTTGTATCCAGCTCTCCTTTTGTAAATACGAATAATTTTTTGATCCTCTGTTTAAAATTCACCTTATCCTTTAATTTTGTTGTTTCCTACGCATGCCTGTGGTGGGGTCCTTGCTTAGGTGGCAGGTAAGTTAGGACTGTTCGCTCCTTATTCTTTTGATTTTGATCTTGTTTGTTGGCCAATAGAAAATCGAGTCCTGTTGCACTGATTCCAATCTGCTGGTTCTTTGATTACAGTTTTCGTACTGCCCAAATAGGCATTGATCTTCCCTCAAACACAGAGAGATCTGGGCGCACCTGCCAAGAGATCCATTATCTCATCTGATCTTCTCACTCTGAAGACTTATTTTTTAACTAAGGTTGCAGATTGTTTAACGAGATCTATTGTCCAGATCATTTCAAGCCACGTCAACACCAATCATTGCACTCTCAGTTAGTCCTCATCAGCCTTTGTTGATCTATGGAATATAGAAGCCTGACTTATGAAGTCTATGTGAGGCACGAGTAAATGAATGTCCCAGCACAAAACATCCACCAAATACAGATCAAAGCAATAAATAGCCACAGAGTCGCTAATTTTGGATTGTTTGTGCATGATCCCAAGGTTCAATGCACCACATGCAGCCAAAACAGGAATATGAATCATCGTTATTACTAAAGGAAGTGGATCTTTGCATGAAGATGCTCAATCAATATGAAATTGATGCACAGGTGAGTGCTGATTTTGCTCACTATGTTCAAGCCAAATCAGACCAAAGAAATATTTGAGCCGTAAGTAGGATGTGCCAACATTATTCGTGCCAAATATTTATCTTCATCTGTGGCGATAATGTATTATTTGATCTCCTTGCCTCTTTCTGACCAAGATTGCTTCTATTATGTGGACCAGCCAAGCATCGAGTGTCTAATTACACCACAACCATTGATCCTACCACTTGTATAATTGAAAATGCCCTGTATAGGAAATTTCTAATTGCTCTATTGACTTCATCCCAAATAAGGATCAAGGAATCAATGACATTGTCTGCAAATGCATTTTGTTTATTTGTATTACTCTTCATTTCCATTAATTCTAAAGCCTCACAGGTTTGTGTTTCTCATCAAATATTTTCCTAAAGCTCCCTAGAAAATTATAATTTCTGCCATTTTCTATCTCCTTTTTTACATTTGCAGTTTGGCTCTGATACCATGATTTTCTGATGATTGCTGCGAGTGTAGTAGCACTGCCTTCTTGATATGTACTTTCCAAATGATAGCCATCTCTCTTATATTGGATGAAATATAGATAGTCATGTTCCGTCAAGGGAGGGACATGTCTATTCATTAGTATTTAATATAATACTTGTTATTTAACACACACACACATATATAAATATCACATATATAATATATATATGTAATTGTTGGAAGCATGAATGGTGATGATACTTCTATGGGGAAGTATTGTAGAAACATGATTAGATAGTTATCATGATGATATGTTACATTCATGACTATGTTTGTCATTGATGTTAACATAGCAGTTTTCTGTGGTATCTGATAGAAGAACAACGAAAGATCAAGTTGGTAGGGATAGATCGTTGAGTACTTTCACTAAGCGAGGTTAAAGGGAGATATTACTAAGTGTCTATTATATGCAGCTAACCTCGAAAGCACAAGATATTAAGTCTGGAAGAATTTATGTGAGTTTCGGTGAAGATTGTTCTGAGATAGAGTTTACAGAGGCATGTTCTAGTAAACTTTTTATCTCTTAGCTGAGTTGTTAGCTGAGAATGTCCAAGATGTTTTGGAGAGAAGTTGTAAATACAACAATCTACACTATGAACAAAGTGCAAATTAGTAAAGACAATCATTGGTGAAAAAGATTTGGAAACTTGTATCGAGGAAGAAAGGGAACTTTTCATGTGTGACATGAGAGCTAGAGAAGCACATTATGCAGCAGCCAAAATGATATTTAGATACCTGAAAGGAACACTAGAGTTCGGATTGTGGTATGATAGATCTAATGATTTCACTTTATATGCTTATATTGATGTTGATTGGGTATGCAATATGGATGACAAAAAGAGCACCAGTGGCGGAGTCCTCTTTCTTGGAGGAAGATTGTCTTGGCTAAGCGAAAAGTAGAATTGTACCTCACAAAGTACAACAGAAGCAGAATATGTTGCAGCAGCAAACAATTGTAATCAAGTTGTTTGGATGAAGCAGATGCTGAAGGATATAAGAATAGAATTCAGTGAACCTATTGTGATACATTGTGACAATACAAGCACAATGAATATGTCTAAGAATCTATTGTTGCATTCTAAGACTAAGCACATTTCTATCAAGTATCATATGTTGAGAGAGAAAGTTGCAGAAAAGGAAATTAGATTGGAGTATGTAAGCACCAAAGAGTAGATTGCAGATATTTTCATTAAGCCTCTTCCCAAAGAGACTTTTGAGTATTTGAGAGGTATGCTAGTGGTTATGCCCCTTCCTACATTAGAGTAGATGATCCAGTGTAATAGAGCACCATTTGTTTGTCTGGATTGAATATGTGGGGGAGTATCTGTGATGAATAGAGTCATCTAGGACTTTTGTTGGATGTTTTTAACAGTGTCTTTGGACACTTGAGCAGGTCAGAGATAGTTGTTACAAAGATTGATGGTTGCTGAAACCTTTGACATTGATGTCAATGGGGGAGAAGTACAGCATGAAAAACAGTTTGGGAGAAGTATAACATCGAAAAATAGTTTGAAATAGAGCACATTGAGGTATATCAATGGGGAAGAATGATTGGTGAAGAGAATTTGAAAAGAAAGGTTAACAGTCTTATACAGTTGGTATTTTTGGAACTAGATGTATTTTTGGAATTAGATGATACTTCTATGGGGGAGTATTGTAGAAACATGATTAGATCATTATCATGATGATATGTTACATTCATGACTATGTTATTGATGTCAACATAGTAGTTTTCTGTGGTATCTGACAGAAGAACAACAGAAAGATCAAGATGGTAAGGATAGAACGTTGAGTGCTTTCACTAAGCGAGGTTAAAGAGAGATACTATTAAGTGTCTTTATATGCAGCTAACCTCGAAAGCACAAGATATTAAGTCTGGAAGAAGTTACGCGAGTTTCGGTGAAGACTGTTCTGAGATAGAGTTTACAGAGGCATGTTCTGGTGAACTTGTTATATCTCTTAGTAGAGTTATTCTGAGAAGCCGAAGTTAAAGATGTGAATAAGACATTATGGAGATAATGTAGCTAAGCTCGCTCGTCATAATATTGCATGTACGGAAAGTTATTTAAGTTACAAGGCGGAAGATTAATATTATCGCTAAGTGTAATGTGTTTTTAATGAAGTCCTATAATAATTAATTGAGAAAGTGTAATAGCTGACTCAGGGAATTGTTTTATGGATTCAGTATAAAGGAAGGACATTTTCCTTTATCATGAAAGATGTGATGAGATGTACGAATGATTGCAAAGAGTGGAATGCGAAGATAAGTAGAGCAGAGGGAATGTGAAGGAAACTTCATTCCCGAGGTTTCATTGTGTGATCTGAAGTTTGATACTTGGATCAGAAGTTCGTGAGCTAGTCTACAAGGATTGACAGGACAAAGGAAAGAAGTTAAAGTACAATACAAACAATTATTCCACAAGGAATAACTGAGAGATCAGTTGGACAGTGAGTTTAGTGGTCTAGCCCCAGAAGCTGTTTGGACAATGAGTCCTTCTGTCTTCTACAACTCCTAATAGGGTTGGAATCTTCTAACAAGGATTCAAAGTCTCCAAACAGGGACTTACATGTACTAAATGTTGTAATTGACTCCTAACAGGGTCCATCCTCTAACAATGAATGTTTATATTAGTACATCATCTTGTGGGCATCATTTCCACTGGGGTTTTCCTTCTGATCAAGGGTTTCCCTAGTTGACATATCTGGTGTAATTATGCATGTGTCTTATTATGGTTGCTGTTTACTTTGGTTGAATGGTTAAGATTATTTAAGGTGGATAAATGTTTTAATTATTGGATAACTGATTCACCCAGTTATCTTACTATTGTTTCTAACAGTATTATATCTCATAATCTAATTAAATATAGACCTCATACATATATATCTTTAGCGAGATTTATCCGACCGAAACAACACTAACATTTAACACAAAATGACCATTAACTAAGATTCTAGAGGAAAGAGGTAAATTTAGCAAGAACTTAGGATAATAAAAATAATCTAATTATAGACACTAGATGCCTAGGAGTGAATTTCCTTTAGAGTGAGATAGGATGAACAGACAAATTTGATCTTTGCAGAATTGGCATAAAATATGCATGACCAAGCTTGTTATATTTGATCAAGCTATTTTATTAAAATACCCATCACTCTTATATAACAAGCAAGCAGCCTTCCGTCTCATGACTTGACTGAGCTTTCTACCCTATTTTTTTTACACGGCATATTATATATTTTGCATTTTTGTATGGACTATTATCCTGGTAAGGAGAATGTGATTTTCTTCTGATTATTTTTTTTTAATGTTTGCAGGAAGTTGACGTTTGGTCTTTCGGATGTCTCATCTTTGAGTTGTTGACATTACAATTCCCCCATGCAGGATTATCAGATGTTGAAATTCATCATCGTTTACAGGCATGATATCCTATTATTTTCTTTTGTATTTTTATGTAGCAGGAATTTTTACCTTACATTTATAGTCCCATTTCAGTTTGCCTGAGCATTGTTGCTCAATGGCAACCACTTAGTTTACAAAATGCCCTGTCATAGGCTGAGTCATGCTGGCTCTTTACTGTCTCTTTATTAATAATAATCATCCATCCTAGTGAATCTGGCATTTAATTTACTGGTAAAACAAATTGTTCATTTTAGTTCAAGATATTTTATTAATGTTTTGTTTTTAAAAATCAGATGGAACGACGGCCCCCGTGTCCCCCAGAGCTTGAAAAATATTTATTTGATTTAAAGGATAAGGCTCCAGATAGAGCAAAGAATATATACCCTGAAGAAAATGCAGAAGTGATTAAGCTGCTGGCTGATTTGTTCTACTCATGTACTGAATCTGATCCATCTTTACGTCCAACAGCAAAGCAAGCATATGAGATTCTTTCTGCTGTTGCAGGTCCTACTCCAATGACAAGTCCTAACTAAGAGCAATGTCTGGTTTAACTTTTTCAGAATTTGCACTGAATCTGGTCCTGTTTGATTACTAACAGCTAAACAAGCATGAGAGATTCTTTCCGCACTTTCAGGTTGTACTCAGCAATATTCCGTTTTCAATGTGTTGTACTGAATCTGATCCATCTAGACAGCCAACAGCAAAACAAGCATAATAAATTCTTTCTTGAATCTCAAATCCTCTACTTAAATGCCAAAGCTCTAATGAAGGGCAATCTTTTGGCATAAGTTCGGGTAAAAACAAATGATACGCTGAGCAAAACTCTTGAGCAGCTGGCATTGAGAGCCAATTTAATTTTAATAACCTGGCTCTTAATCTGTTGTACATTATTAAACTAATTTACGGTTTTGTATTATTTGACAGTTTTGTCAAAATTATTGATGTACTTTATTCAAATACCTAGAGAAGACGTTCCCAGGGACAGCCAAAGATGTTTAATGGAAATTTTGCAAATGAATCATTGGTAGAATGCTGCAGAGTTCAATTTAAACAACAATTTGAGATGGAAATTTTCTAGACTGTGGTCTAAGTTTTTTGTCTGTCACTACCAATCAGCAAAGCTGAAGTGTTCAATAAATGTCGTCTTTTCTAGTTGGTATTATGACCATTTTTCATGGTGATATGTAGGGATGGTATGTCATGTACTTAAGATTATGTTTGCAGGGCTTTTTAGTTGGTGATGTGGGTTAATCATGCCCTGAGCAGTCTCATTATGTTATTTGATTGAAATCATTCGTTAAATTCTAAGTTGCCGGTTCAGATTCTGGTTCAGATGCGAGTTTGACATTCCGTTTCAAAATTCGATCAAATTTGTTTTTGGGCTTTGTTTGGGTTTGTCTGTACAAGTTTATTTTATTTGTGTATTATATATATGTAAAAATATGCTGCAGCAAATAAGTTCATACACCACTATATGAAGTGCAGGCGTGTTTTAGGGTTGGGTTGGTTGGATAATAAATCAGATTATATTTAAACCAAAAAAATGCCTTTCAAAACAATAGAAACATAAATGCCAAAATTCGCTCCAAATTCAGAGTCATTCCTCCCAAGCTCTTCTATCAACTACAAAATTCGCTCAACATTCTTGCCCAAATTCACCCAGGGTCTGAAAAAGAGAATCTATAGGGAATTCATCAGACAAATGACGAATTTGACAAGAACCGGAATTGACTTCCAATTAGCTACGAATCAAAGGTCGAATTTGCATGCTGAGGGGTGAATATGGAAACTTAGGTTATATTTATTATTTCATTATTATAAGATCAGTTTTTGTCTCCAAAGATTAAGCTGTATGGCCTAAGGGTTTGTGCTTGTTGGTGACATTTATTATTTTTGTGCGAACATGGGTCAGGGTGTCTTTTTTGGTACAAGGAATTTGGTTTATTAATTTCTTTGTTTCAATATTAATATGAATTGGTTGCCAGAGTTTATTTGATGTGTTGTGGGTATGGATACTGTTATTACATTTGAGAGAGAATTTTGGAGAATGAGAAAAGGTGAAGTTTTTTTTCTGTAGATAGGGTTAAAGCACACCTGCAAGGAAGATGTGGGTAATGTAGAAGGCAAAATATCAGAGGTGTTTGTGTTTTCATTTATAGTGAATAGAGGGAGGTTGGAGCACCAGTGAGCAAGGGGAATAGATAACATTAAAGATGAAGAGCTAGGAGGAAGAGAAAGTAGGGAAAAATATATTCCTCTTTGTAAGGTTGTCTCCATTTTTCCCAATAAAGATTTGCCATGAGTGGTAAGAAATGTTGAGAACAGGATTATGAATATTGCTCGCCCTGACAATTACTTTGTGTTTTTCTAGAAATTCTATGACAACTGGCTTGGTAATGTTGGGCCAAAAATGGCGACTTTTGTTAATTTTATAGAATTCTGCAAAAAGAATTTTTTTTTTAAATATTGAATCTTATGCCATGAAAGAAAAAGGTGAAAACATATGAGTGAAGCTTTCGTGCAGTCTGTCTTTAGGGCTGCCCCCTGGTTTGATTATTCAAGGGTTGAAGAGGTAGCTGCTAGCTCTTCTCAGGTGGTTGGAGGTAACAAAATTAGGGAAGTGACTATCTAGCAACAGGATGCACTGGATGACACCTATCATTATTGCAGCAATTAACAACTGCCATATACATTGTCCATTTTCGCTCCAGTTCAATGTCAGTTAACTATATTAACTGCTGTGAACTGCTAAAAGGATCGTCTCAACAGCAGATTTTCTCTTTGTATCTATTTTTAACTGTCTTTGGAGAAAAATAATAACATGATCCTGGTGAAATGAGCTGCAACTATAGGACTCTAAGTTTCATTTCTGCAGTAAAAGGTGTGGATCTTTTAAATCTTTCCATTGATTATTGCTCTGTCAGATGCTGTTGTACCATCAATTTATCTGAAAATGCCTACATTAATATTGCTTGTCTTGAAGCTGCCAAAGTTTTAGATTGTAAAAGAAGGTTTTGAAGGGCCCCCAAAACCCTTTACATCTAAGAGAAAGATAAACCATTAAGCACGACCAGATTAAAAAGAAACCTGAAACCAGCAAAACTACTAAACCAGGTTAAATAGGAACCTGAGACCAACAGATGTGACCAAAAAAAACAACCAAAACAGTACTAGAACTTGGAAGGTCAACAAATTGGAATAGCAACCTGAAAAACCTCCCAGACCAGAAACCAACGAACCAGAAAAGCAACCAGTTCACCAACACAAAAAATCGGTCAACATAAGGAAACAAAGGATTTTCCTTTTGATATGAATTTTCCCTTACCCGACCGAAGGACCCTATCTAAAGGGGGGGGCAGAAGAAAAAGATGACTTCTTCCGCTTAACCGCGATCCAACCGTCCTCAATCTTCGCAGCCTGAGCAACCCACGCCTCAGAAGACAAAAACCCAAGGAACCCAAGGGACGCAGAAGCCGCACCAACCTCCGTGAGAGAATCAGAAGACGCCTGACCCCTAGGAGGGGCATCTGAACAAGGGGAAGAGACCAAAGCATTCACCTCCACCACCGGCTCGGACAGAACGCAATCCTCAGCCACAAAGTCCTTAGAAGCATCCAAGGAAAGATCCACCAGAGCATCCTCCTCAATCACCGGCACGGATCTAGCCTCAGCCTCAGAATCGTCAGGAGCAACCAAAGAATGTTTCACCGTGTAGTGCTCAGAGGAGGCCTTTGACCACCAAGAAGGTGGTCGCCTAGGTTTGGATTTCCCAGCAGCACAACGAGCAGCAATATGACCCGTCAAATGGCATATCCTGCAACGAAAATGGACACCTTCATAATCCAACAATTGTGTCCAACAACCCCTCGGGGAATCCAAACAAATCGCCTCAGGACGGCCCTTAGAGACATCCAAGTCAACAAGAAAGCGAGCACAGGTCGAGTGGAGAATATCCGAAGTATCAGCATCCACATATAAGAAATCCCCAATAGCATTCCCAATAGTTTCAAAAACCATGAAGCTGCCAAAGTTACCATCAACTATGAACACTAAATTACTAACTAGTCAAGTTACTTTTTTCTCTTGTTTACAATAATGTAATTTGATATATGCAGTGAAATGTTCTTTCTGTTGTGCAGGGTCTGAGTGTGCTGAGCAACTCTGCAAGTAAATAAAAGACAGCATATATAATAGGGGATGCTGCAATGAACCATATCGACTTGTAGATAACGATATAAGGAAATATATGGCCAAAAATTAAAAGGATGCAATATGGAGACTAAAAAGCAGAGTGAAAAGTCTGAAATTTAATGCTACCTATGTAAAATTTGTTGAAAACACTTAGTAAAACTTGGCACGTTGAGATCATCAAGAATAATTTACATAAATAAATGACTAAAAATAATTGATAACTTATAATTTTGTTATTTTTGTTATTAAGGAAGTTTACACACTATTTTGCATGATCAAGGTTTACAAGAGGACCTCTATCAATTAACTTTCGTCGCTTTCCTCATCTTTGAGAGGACGGGAGGATGAGGAACATACACAGGTAGGAATCAAAGTGCTTTGAGCGCATCCTAGACCTGCTTTATGGGACAAGCTCATGGCCTTGCACATGGGTTTTTAATTGCGTATTTGTGTTCAACCATAAATTTTAATTGGGTTTCTCCGGCACAACCGCCAACAAATGCGATTACATTTGCAAATTACATCATTTAAAAGCCTTATTTATAGTTTCACAAGATATAGAGATCCTCAACATTGTCAATCGCAATTTGAAGCAGACTATTGTTGGTAGGACTGAAGTAGATTGATATAATTGGAGAGAGAAAACGATTGACTGGGAAGGGTAAAGCACTCATGGAGTTTTCCAGACCTTGGAGACACTGAATTGCTGCCTTAACACGAAAACAAAGGGTCTAATTTTTTGTTGGCAATATTGTTAGATTTATTACATTAATTAGGTTAGTTTCTAAGTTTAGTTTAAATAAATAAGTTAGATATATAGTTGCTCGGAAGTTATTTCTGTGAGTAGTTTTTGTAACGGAAAACTAGGTTATATAAAGTTGTTCACATATAAATGTGATATAATTCAGTATCAATTCAATAAAATCAGCATTTTATATTATAACTCTTTCATTTGGTATTAGAGCTAGGTACACAGACAATGGAGAGTTAATTGTGAGATGAAAACGTGTTGTGCCTAGCAATGACGACAAGTTTGTATGCAATAGTGAAGTTTTCAAGTGGTACTCATGGGCATTGCATTCATTATAGACGCAAGAGGAATAATTCTGGTTGGTAGAAAGAATATATGTTTCTAACGGTCCGAGGAGTTGAAGAAGACAAATTCCCAATTGGTGCCTACAAGAAAATGTATTGAGGAATGAAATCATTGCCAAAGAACACTATCTGTTAACATCAGATTACTATGTGAAAGTGAAGGGAGAAGCATCATTAAATTTAGTTATTTTTCTCGTACTACTGTATGTCTATCTGGTATTTTGTGAGATCATCAATTTGAAGAGTATGTGATGTTTCTATGATAGAGATTTTGCTTGGCCTTTCACAATTTGCAAATTGCTTTGGTTCATATGTTAGTCAACTTGGAGAACCATTTCCTACAGTGCTGGATGCATTTTCATTTGAAAATTTGTAAAGAGTGTTCGCTTTTCTATTGTGCATTTTATTTAAGTTGCTTGATTTTTTTTCAAAGCAATCAAGAAGAAAATGGATAAAATGTCTACTACTGCTAAGTTTGAAGGTTTTGAATTCTACACGTGGCAAATTAAGATACAATTGCTTTTGATTGAAAAAAATCTATGGGATATTGTATGTGGGTTGGTGAAGAAGGTACAAGATTTTTGCTATAAAGAATAGAAGTAAATAGGACGCTGGAGGCAATGGAGGTAGGGGCATTTTTATCATCTCGAGCTAGCTTATTGCTCAGAGATGATTACTGCATGAGAAGCACCTGAGGAAAAGAGGGGGCCTGGTTGCGTGATTGTCCTTCTATGGAGTGAGGGGGGTGTAGGATTTGAAGAATGGTGTTAGAGACACTCAGAGGAGATGTTGACTTTCGGAGGAAAGCATCCATGACATATTAGTGGTGATTGTTTCTACGACACTTGAGGAGGCATTAGACACACTTGGAGGAGATGTGAACTTTCAGAGGAAAGGCGTCTCATATGCAACACCAAAGGAGGCATCGGGCACACTCCACGGAGATGTGAAAATTTGGAAGAATTATGTCTCGTTGTGTGAGGGAGGTGGAAACAATGTTATTATGAAGACAACTTCACGATTGTTGGGATATGAGAGCAACTTTAGGATTAGGATTTGCAATCTAAAGTTGCAGAGAGAAAATCTACTTTCAAAGATTGGTGAGGAGCTTCATCAAAGTTTCCAAAGGAATAATATTGGTGAAGACTTTCACTTTTATTGGATTAATGTAATAAGGGGGGGATGTTGGACTTATTACATTAATTAGGTTAGTTTCTAATAAGGGAGAATGTTAGATCTGTTGGATTATTACAAAGGGGGGAGTGTTAGATTTATTACATTAATTAGGTTAGTTTCTAATAAGGGAGAATGTTAGATCTGTTGGATTATTACAAAGGGGGGAGTGTTAGATTTATTACATTAATTAGGTTAGTTTCTAAGTTTAGTTTAAATAAATAAAATAAGTTAGATATATAGTTGCTTGGAAGCTATTTCTGTAAGTAGTTTTTGTAAGGGAAAACAAGGGTATATAAAGTTGTTCACATATCAATGTGATATAATTCAGTATCAATTCAATATCAATGTTGTATGTATTCGAATGTGTCTAGAAAATCTGAATCAATAAAATCAGCATTTTATATTTTAGCTCTTTCAAATATTTCAAAATTATAAACTTTGTTTCTTGAAACCCCAATTTATGAATTGGGATATTGATGTGACAATTTCTATACAAAATGACCATTTTCACCACGTAGGGAAATGAAACGAGCTTGCCAATTTGACAGGTTAAAAGTCCCTCTAGATCACATGTGAAGTAACTACCGAATCACGGTGGTAATAAGGAGGGATACATGTCTTGCTACTAGAAATCGGCAAATCCAAATACCCGTACACTAAATGTGAATTCCAAACATGTAGATTTCCAATCATGTGGACTACGTTGCAGTGTTCAGGAGGTATCACACAATCCAAGGCTTAGTAAAAACATTCTATAATTATAATCAATTATCTGAAATAAGCATAGAGGTCAAAAATCTGTTCTAAACGAAGAGGAGAATGTAGTAATATGGGTACTACTAACTTGTTTCAGTCCCAAAGTAATTTCATTTATACAATATTTAATGATGAAAGAAAAAGAATTGTTATGTGATAATAAAATTTATGTGCAATACTTTATGATGAAAGAAAGATGATTGTAATGTGGTAGTAAGGTTTATTTAAATCCTCGTTTCCATGTTGCTAAGTTGGTAAGCTATTAAAGTAACTTAATAGATTCCAAGTATCAATTAATACAAATATTATTTATTTAGTTATTTAATCAGTATGCAATAAAAGAGCCTTAAAAAGAATGATTAAATATTAAGGAACATAAAATAATCAAGCCAAAAAGCTTATTCATACTCTCCGCTTCTATTTTTATGGAATCATTCTGAGGTGTACATTTGGAATGACAGTGAAAATGGTCTCTAATTCATACTCTTCCGCTTATACTACCATGTAATCATTTTGAGGTGTACATAGAATATGACAGTGAAAATGAAGTCTCTAGTTGCCGTTGGATATTGGCAACAAGTTTAGCATATAGATCAAATTTCTTTTTCGTAAATGCCCACTTACATATTCAATTTGAAAAATGGTAACTGGTTATGGGAATTTATTTTGTAGGAATCACATGCCACATATTTCTTCATTATTTGTATGCATTCATAAAAGACATGGGTCATGGACCCAACAACTATCTATAAATGCTTTGAAAGTCTAATAAAGTGGTGAAATCCTATGTTGTACATAATTAATTATGTTAAATCTGTTGATTTATTTTTGAAGGAGGTTCTCCATGAAATATTTGTAGCTATTTGATATGAGAGCACAAGCCTCATAGTTGAACTTCTTCAGCTAAGAATCAAAGACTAAGGGGTATCTATTTTACCAAATTTGGCTGGCCTCATCCCTTTTCAGTGTCAAAACCACACACTAAGTGAGATTTGATCCTTGGCGGACTCTTTAAGAATCTTCAACTTCCCTACTAGACTAAAGGCTCACTAACATTGATGTGTTATAAGAACACAACTTTGAAATATGTCAAATCTAATGATGTTAAACAATACAACTTTGATAAATTCCTTCTTCACGTCAGACTTGTTTAGACCAATAATCATACCATTCATGCCAAAGCTTGTTCAAAGGATTGTAATGTGGTTCAAAGGATTGTAATGTGCTTCAAGTGATGATTCTAATGAGGCCTTAAAAAATTTATACCTATATAAATGAAATATATGGTGAGCTATTCTTAATGCAAAAATATATCCCAATATCAAGTGTCCTGAATAACTACATGATGTGGAGAAAATTCCCTATCTTCTGATCCCTATGTTGACAAATCTAGTTTATAAAGTGATGGATTCCACAAATATTAAAAATAAAGAATCCTCAATGCAACCATCGACCAATTGAATATTGTTAAACCCCCAAACCAAACCAAAATTTATGAAGGTTTGACAATTATAATATAAAGAAGCATTGCGACAATGATATTGTGAACTAATTATATGATGCAAAACACCTAAATAAAATATTCAATTGTTTGTAATGAATTTATTCAAGCCCTTCAAAAAACAAAAGCTTTCGCTATGCTTATGAATATAGTCTTATTAATAGCAATATAGTGTCATTACATGGCCTCATCTAATTACATGAATATTTTTCAACGAGACTCATCAGTACAGGATATTCATTAAAATAATATCATCTATATTTTTGTTTGTTAGTTTTCATGGATTGTTGCAAATGTAGTTGCATTTACTCTTTGGCATATACTTTCCAAATGGAAGTCATTTTGCTTATATTAGATGAAATATGGATAGACACGTCCCTTTATGAGACGTCTATTCATTAGTATTTAATATAATGGTTTGTTATTTAACACACATTTGTATATATATAAATATCACACATGTAATATATATAATATAATATATCTCAATAAATGAATAAATAAATATCTTTAGTGAGTTTTATCTGATTGAAACTACACTAACATTAGGGAGGATAAACACAAGACCATATATTACCTAAATGTAATATAAGAATATATTTGATTAGAAGATATTCAACATTTTGATATCATGAGTATTGGCCTCCAGATTATCAACAAATGATATTCACCAAATACTCTGAGTAAAGATATTGGGAGTAATGGCCTTCTGAATGCATCTCATATGACATTCACCATGTACTCTTTGAGAAATAGCTACTTGACTGTCAAGTTGCAAGATATTTACTAAGTACTGAGTAATGGCCTTATGAATGTCATCTCATATGATATTCACCTCGAGTACTATGTGTAATGGCCTCCCGAATATCAATTTGCATAACATTCACCATGTACTCAAAACGTTTATGAAGTATGTGCACACACATTCTCATAATGCTTACCGTATGAACACCACCATGCTAGAGTTAAGAACATGTAATGCCCCGCTCAGGAACCTAAGAGAAATAAATCTAATATGTTATAATGTTTACAAAACTTTTTTTTTTGAAGTTTAAACAACAAAAGATAGTAGTAATGCGAAAGCAATACATACATACACATCAAGTACACAAATAATTATCAATACAGTTTCCATTCTTCAAAGTTTCCTTCACGTTGAGTCACATTACAAAGTTTGTATGAATTAGTTTAAGTCTCAAGTACAAAGTCACCCAATCATAAAGAAATAACAGATACATTATCGCATAAGCAAAGGCATAACTACAATTAATAATATGAAAGCACATCTAATGAATAACATTCATTGCACATGTCATAGGGTATGTGAAAATAGATACAAGTATATTATTTTACAATACAATATCCTGTAGGATCTCAAAATACATGATACATGATACATAGATACATTAGATGAATAGAAGTCTCCAAGATAAGAATAAGAATGATAATGATACAATTATATTAATGAGCATCCAACATCCACAAATCTGAGGGGGACCCAAATGGTAAGAAGACACTACCTCCCAACAGCGTGGTCACTTAATCAGGGTCCCAATCCCACCGTGTATGAGAGATAATGTACGATCCACACACATATAATCAAATCATAAAATAATCCTAGGTAAGGAATCTTGATAGTCAAATCTACCTTAAGGGTAACAGAAACAACTGATAAAGAAAAGATAACCAAAGTCGAAAAGACACTCATCCAAATCAACATCATCAACAACAGATACCAAGTACTAATCAAATATCAAAACCAAAAAGATACAACCAACTTCAAATCAATGATAAGTGTCACACAATAACCAACAGATAACAACTGTTGTCAATAAAAGTAAGCCACCAATCACTAACTCCAACAATAAAAACAACAAATCTTCTGCTCCCCCTTTAGATATGATCCTTCGGTCGCGAAAGAGAAACTTCAAATCAAAAAGAAAATCCTATGTTCCATTTTGCTGACTAGTTTTATTGTGATGGTAAATTGGATGCGTTTCTGGTTTGCTGGATACTGGTTTGGGTGTTTTTTCAGGCTTCTTTGCTCCAGTCTGTGGATTGTCTAGGTTCCAATGTTTTTATGGTTGTTTTTTCTGGTCACAATTGTTGGTCATAGGTCCCTGTAAAATCTGGTTTAGTTGTTTAGCTAGTTTCAGGTTCTTTTAAAACCTGGTTGTGCTTATTGGTTTATCTTTCTCTTTGATGTAAAGGGTTTTGGGGCCCCTTCAAAACCTGCTTTTACCTTAATCTAAAACAATAAAAACACCACCAATAAATAATTGATCATTCATTAATAAAATTAAACTATCAACAATAAATGTCATCCAATCAATGAGTAACAACTCACAATAAATACACCATCAAAAGTAATATCCAACAAGTACACCACTAGAGACAACTATAAAAAAATTGTGAAGGAGACTTAGGCTACATACTATGGAGTGCCATGAGCCAACTCTAAGGTTACCCCGATAGTCTCTTGGGACCTCGACCCTCTAGTGTCTCTATGCAGAACCAAAATACCCTCTCATGAAGATGAGGAAACTAATCATACCTTTCAAGGTATCATCTCATTCTCATCCTTAGTCTATACAAACACTCAAGGAATGGATGAGGAAAAATCTCCAACTTATCTTTTTAATTTATCTCAAGGCACTGGGGATGAAAGTATTTTAATTATTATGTTATCACTTGTTACACAACTTACAATGAGTTACCTGGCAGCCACTTTACCTAGACTACCTTCCTAAAATTCACAAACCATAATTGTGTCTCATACCACAAAAGTAATATTGATCGAATTCGGTTTCTTAAAAGACAACCCGAAAATAACATTGATTCTTAAAATAAGTTCTCATAAATGCTCATTAGAAAAAATCTCATAAAAATAAATCTCAATTTGAATCATAAAATACATCATGACATCCAGTCAACTTATCATAAAAGACTTCTCAAAACGCCTCTAGTGCACATCCTGACTTGGCCAACTAAACAATTCACAAACAAAACCATAATAAAAATAAACATCACAAGACTATAAATATAATATTTAAGAAAACACATAGTTTTCAACCATATGATTTAATTCCATCATTTTCTCTTATTTAGTTTGAGTCATAAATATGTATTGAATAATAAGGTAAGGATACACATGTCAATGTAAATTGTTATGCTAATGTACTTATTTAAATTAATAAGTGTTTAAATGCCAAAGCTCTTTGTGCATATAAAATATTATGCAACATTATCATATTTTTAATTTAAATAATCTTAAATCATAAATGATTTAACTAATAACATGATTGTATATTATTAGATTAAATATTAATATCAATTTCATTTATAAAATATTAATTTGACTTATACTAAGTCCAATATTAATATTTACTTTTCCTGTAATTCATGATGCAACTAGAGATAACTCAAACTTGAAATTATAATTATAATTAAGTTGTGATATTGCTATCAGGATTTAACTGTGTGATTTTGAGTCAAACTCATTGACCCATGTTTCATGAGTAGTGATTCAACATGAATCCATCTTTCATGAGAATAAATGGAACTCTTAGCACTCATTGGATTTAGGTGATGCTCACAAGGGTGAAGCACCGGGACTTCCCAGGAGGTCACCCATCCTAGTACTACTCCAACCTGAGTGCGCTTAACTACAGAGTTTCCTCCATTTTTAAACCCAAAGCTTGCAACCCCATTTGCAAAACCTTCACCAAGTGTTGTGCCTTATGAACCATTGATTAGAAAGCCCCTTAAGCTCATCAATTGATAAGTAGGAGATAATTTCCATAGCAAGTCAAATTGTGATATTGCTATCAGAACTTAATTGTGTGATTTTGAGTCAAACTCATTGACCCATGTTTCATGAGTAGTGATTCAATTGATGAGCTTAAGGGGCTTTGTAATCAATAGTTCATAAGGTACAACACTTGGTGAAGGTTTTGTAAATGGGGTTGCAAGCTTTGGGTTTAACTATGGAGGAAACTACGTAGTTAAGCGTGCTCAGGTTGGAGTATTACTGGGATGGGTGACCTCCCGAGAAGTCCCAATGCTTCACCCTTGTGAGCATCACCTAGATCCAATGAGTGTTGAGTGTTCCATTTATTCTCATGAGAGATGGATTCATGTTGAATCACTACTCATGAAACATGGGTCAATGAGTTTGACTCAAAATCACACAGTTAAATCCTGATAGCAATATCACAATTTGACTTGATGTGGAAATTATCTCCTACTTATCAATTGATGAGCTTAAGGGGCTTTCTAATCAATGGTTCATAAGATACAACACTTGGTGGAGGTTTAGCAAATGGGGTAGCAAGCTTTGTGTTTAACCATGGAGGAAACTCCGTAGTTAAGCGCGCTTAGGCTGGAGTAGTACTGGGATGGGTGACCTCCTGGGAAGTTCTGGTGCTTCACCCCTGTGAGCATCACCTAGATCCAATGAGTGCTAAGTGTTCCATTTATTCTCATGAGAGATGGATTCATGTTGAATCACTACTCTTGAAACATGGGTCAATGAGTTTGACTCAAAATCACACAGTTAAATCCTGATAGCAATATCACAATTTGACTTGCTATGGAAATTATCTCCTACTTATAATTAAGTTATTTACAAATTCTGTTATAATATTAAATAATCATAACTAGAAGATTATATAATGAACTCCACTATAACATCTCTCAAAATATAACTAAATCACAATTATATATTTATTAATTTCCCACTTGCATTAATAAATATAAAAAATCATTTATATGCAACTAATAGTTCAATTAAACTTAAAGATTCTTTAATACCAACATCCACTTTATAACTAAATGAGCAGTATTAATTTAATTTTTGAAATTAATAAATAATAATAATTTTAAATTTTTATTAGTAGTTTTTAATTTTTAGAATTAATAAATAATTCTTTTTTTTAATAAAAAAGAAAAAATAATAAATTCAAAAATTGAATTTTCAAGATTAATAAATAATCATTAAAAAGAAGAAGAAAAATTAAAATAAATTAAAAAATTGAAAATTGAATTTTCCTAAAAAGAATAGAATTATGTAATTTTCTTTTTTCTCATGGCTAAGATCTATTAAAATATGCAATTATAATTTTTTAAATTAATTTTCTATCTTGAATGCATTTGTTTTCCAGAAAGATTCTCATCCAACAATTTTCTTTAAATCGGAGGCAATTATACGTTTTGCTTGATGAATTTGTATGAGGGTTTCTATTGAAGTTTTCAGATAATTCTCTTTCAACTCTTAGCTGATAATAATCACTATTCTTTAAAATTTAATATTGAATTTTCTTTGATTTCTTAGATCTTAACTTCCTAAATCAATTTTCTGCAGCATGATTCTACTGTTTACATTTGGCTGCGGTTTTCAAACAACGCATGAATCAATTCTATTTCTTAATTGAAAATCATAATTTCCTTTCATATTTTATTCTATAAATTTCAACAATATGACATACACGAGGTAGACAGATCTTCCAAAATATTTCAACAAATGAGTTAACAAACCCTATCTCACTCTAACAATTGAAATTCTGGACAATTAGGTAAATGCATGCAAACCCAAACCCTATGAAACTTTCAACAATTCTTTTGCTCCAAATTTCAAATTTTGCTCCCAAAAACCCGTGTGTGTAGAAATGAGCTCAAATCTTTTAATAAAGAGTTTAACTCTACCTAGGGTTTCCAATTTTCGAACATGCAAAGACCTTTCCTTAAAAAATAATTTTTAATTATTTAATCTTTTTATGCACACTTAAATTTTTTTAAATTAAAATATTCTTTTATATTTTCTTTTCCTCCACTTTATTAATTAGTACAAACACTATTTAAAGTGTAGCCTGTTATTTAAATTAATAATAATTAAAACTCATTATTTTAATGCAACTCTAATTTAATTATTAATAATTAAATAATTATGATAAAAATACATTAAATCTTTAATCTTTTAATATTCAAATTCTTGTTTCATCCAACTTCTTAAATTAGACTTTTAAATGAAACCTTTTAAACTGAAGTACATATTTAATTAATTTCTAATTAATTAAATATCATCATATTCTAATTTCTCTTTAACCAATTTTCTAAATTAGACTTCCAAATTAAAGCATATATTTAATTAGTTTTTAAATAATTAAATATTCTCATATTTTAATAAATTTTTTAATCAAATAATATTTATTAATTCTCAATATTACAGGAATAACCCAATTACTATAATTAAATCATTTACCAAATAAATCACATAGTCAAATCCACATAAAAACAACATTACCAAAATTGACCAAAACTCAAAAGTAAATAAGACAGACAAAGGTAAACTCATAGGTTTTAAAAAGGTGGAAAGTCAAATACATGTCCTCCTTCTCTGGACAAGTAATTAGACCATGTTTGGGATTGGACCTAAATGTTATCTCCCCATTCTTATGATTGAGTTATAGTGATAGGGGATACTCATCATGGCAATTTAGGAAGTCAATGCCCGGTACCTGTAATCTGCATAAAAGATGAGCATGTACGTATACATATATGTCTAGTTAAACATGCAATGTCCAAGAGTGGTATATTGTGTAGATTTTGACTAGCAGGTAATTACAACTCCCTCCCTTAACCACATCAGGCACGTCAGACAAAAAAGTAAAACAAAAAATGCACACCATACACATGCAAGTATGGGAAAATACTATAATAAGTATCGAGTACAAATCATCACATATTCAAACATGGAAACTCATCATTGTGCATGTTGGATGGATATTTTGCAACCAACAGTTTTTGGTAAAAATTCAGTCACAAAATAGGATGACCAGCCACAGTGTGTGAGACATAATCTCTCCTACCTTAAAGGGAAGGCTCCCCGTTCTCACCGTTCCTTAGATCAACTCAAGGTAAGCAAGAAGTTGAGAGGGTTTATCAAATGGGTGTTACCAATATCCTTTATTCTTAACTTTGAAGAAAGAATCCACTTATTCATGGAGCAATGGGCATGGTGAATCTCTAACTACACTTCTATCAAGAGCTGAAAATAGTGATACCAATAAACTTTCATTAACTCAAAGGCTAGCTAAAAATATACCCGTTTGGCTCTAAGTCCAATTGTACTTCTATATGAAAAAATTTTACAATTAGGGCATAAAGACTCCTAAAAGTAAAAATAACTTAACTATTTTGTGAATTAAGAAAGAAGTATAAGCTACAGACAAAACTTCTAGCTATATATTTTCACAATCACTCTTAGTTAAATCTTCGGCTCCAATTGCTTCTTAAATCACTATGCTCTATTATTGAACACACAATAATAACATGAATCAAAGATAATTGGCACAAATTATAGTCAAAGCTTCTAATTTGCTCCATCACATTTACTTGCAGACAAAACTTCAAATTTAATTGCTTCTTTTGTTCACTTTTCTCCCAAATTCATACTACACAATCAAAGTTATGCTTGCACAAATGTGGCAGAGCTTTCTTGCATAAAAAAAAAGATGAATTTTACAATGAGGGAACACTCCTTTATATAGGCATAGGAGTTGAGAAAAAGATGGAGGAAAAAGTGAGAGCAACTCAACCAACTTTGACTTAGTCTAACTAAAAGAGAAATTATAAGATTATATGCAACTGCACATGCAACTAGCATCACATGTTTTACATACACATGTAATTCACATTACATTTAATTACACATCTTCATGTAATACATCATTTTCAATTACAAACATGAAAGAAGAAGAAGAAGAAAGATGAAAGAGAATTGAAGCAATCCTAGGGATTATCCTTAAAGGCCTTGTACTTGGCGATGCTATCCTAGATGCTCACAAGATTGGGAGTTCCTATATTTTGTGCCACTGCATTCACCTTGATAACCATGGTGTTGCGTCTTTTGATAACCTCTGACTTTGATGAATTGTCTGTTGTCATTTGAAAAAATTGACATGATCCAACTTTTCTCGCTCAAGTTGTCATGAATTCTCCTTTATAGATTGACACATTTTGGATTCTCTTAACACTTTGAAAACCTTCTTGATGATGTCCAGATGTAAACTTGGAACAACTTTCCATCAACACATTTACTTTTTTTTTTTCTAAAGTAAAGTGCTTGGTGAATGGGAACGCTTTGAAACATGAAAGTGGAATGCATGGGAATGCGTGAAAATGAAAATTTTTGACTTTTAAAAAGTGACTTGGGCTTTCAAGATGTCATTGCACAGAAAGTGGATTACATGTATATGCAACATGTAATGAGGAATGGAGAGTGAGATGACATGTGAATGTGGATGGAGGATGCACTTTATGTAAGTGCAGGTGATGGGATGAGGTGCAAAGCATGGAAAGATTCAAAAACATGTAATTACTCATGGATGCACAAATGCATATGGAGGGATGAAAATGGAAAATGGAGTGATAATGAACTTTATAGTCATCTTTGTGGAAAGGTGAAGTCTAGGTACATGGAAGATGAAAATGACATCTTTTGACTTTTCAAAAAGTGTTTTTTAATCAAAATCAAACCTTTTGGATGTAATTACATGCAAAATTTTTTGTGTAATCGTATTGTGCGAATGGATGCAAAAAGTGGGATGAGTGAAAATGGAAGCAGAAAATGGGATTACATGCATATGCAGATGGTGAATGAGATAGAAAACATGTAATCATATTCATCGAATGAGAGATGAGGTGTTGTGACACGGAAACAAAATGTGGAACATGATGATGCTTCCACATGAAGTGAAGCAACAAGTAGTTCTTGGGAAAGAACTTGTGACTTCTCCAAAGTGGAGAAAAACTGACAAGCAAACAAAAAACACAAAAACACAAAGAAAAATGTACCTATGGAAAGTGACTCAAACATGTCAACATGCGATTTCAAATTTGGAGTTTGAGAAAATTTCAAAAGTGTGAAAATGAGAGTTTTCATCATTTTTAAAGGTAAAATGCACTTTCATGGCATATATATGGACAAGTGTACAATAACAAGCCATAATATGCATGAAAATAGCAAGATAAGCATGAATTGATGAGCAAGTTTGAAAATGTCCACTTACTTGGAGGTTAAAGAGCCAAAATAACAAGTTTTATAGACTTAAAGACCAATTCTCCCTCAAATCCAAATTTTTAAACAACTTTTTAACTTTTTTCGCACTTGCATGTAATGGACATTCAATGGTCGAATTTGACATGAGAAGGCCAAAAATATGGTCTCGAAAGACAAGAGCACGCATTAAAACTCAAAAATGACCCTTCTTGATCCAAATGTATTGGCTGAAATGCCATTTTTTGAGTTTTCGGAACATAAACATGACTTTTTAATGCAAAAATCTAGGCCGTTTTTGCAAAAACGTGGTCAAAAAATGCATGTTTTTGAGTCATTTTTGACTTGTGAATGCAAAAATAACTTCTCCAAATGCATATACATGGATCAATATATTAAAAAATGGCTTCAAAACGCATAAGAGTGGATTAAAACCCCAATTTTTTGAGCATTTTAAGTAAAAACGTGATTCATAAAAGGCATGAAACAAAAATGTTTTGGCTTTTAAACACCAAAACGTGAGTCACAATGTAATGTAAAACACTTGAAAAGCCAAATGGATTCCTCTTTGGGCCAAAACTTGAGCAAAAAATGATATTTTTTGATTTTTTTTTCCTCAAAAAAGTGCCCTTGGATAGAGCTTAAAAAAATGTCTTTTAACAAGATGAATCTATTTTTGATGTTAGAAAATCCATTGCCAAGCAAAAATGACTCTATTGGAGAAAATCTCATGCAAAAGCATCAAGTAAATCTCTCACAATGAGCAAAATCGAGTTCTTGGAGAGCAAATGCATGTGTTCTTCCAAAATCAGACCTTTTGGAGTGATATGCATGTTTTAAAATATGCTTTTGATCAAAATAGGACCTTGTGGAGTGCAAAGCATATTTTAAGTTGTATCTCACTTTTTTGTTGTAATGACACAAAAACTTACCTTTTGATGTAATGACATCAAAAGGGTCCACTTTTGAGAGCCTTTTGATGCAATGACATAAAAAATGTCCACTTTTGATTTCAAGTTGAACTTTATATGTAGTGATATGTAAAATGTCCACTTTTGATGGATTTTACATGTAATTGCATATAAAAGGTTTGCTTTTGATGACTTAAATATGCAATGACATGGAAAAGGTCCACTTTTGATGGATTTATGTTTCCAAGTTGAACTTTATATGTAATGACATGTAAAAGGTCCACTTTTGATGGATTTTACATGTAATGACACATAAAATGTCCATTTTTGATGACTTTAAATGATTTAATAAGCACATGTCAATTTAAATTCATTAGAATATTACTTTAAGTGGGACATAAATTATATTTACATATCATATTGACAATATAACATATAAACATCTTTTTAAAAGTAATATTTACTAGAACATTTGATTTAAATGCTAAAAATTAAATTGAACTATATAGTTAATATAGTCACTTAAGTGAAAAATCAAAAAGTAACTCAACTTAAAAATATAACATAAAGTGCACTATATTTACTTTAAGTGAAAAATTAAAAGATAAAGTAATTTAAAAAAAAAAACATAAAGTAAATTTAAGTTATATTTTTCAAAAAGTGAATCTCAAATTAGAAATATAACATGATATTTTTAATTCGTGTTGTTGCATAAAAAAGTCCACTTCTTGGGCACTAAAATGACCATATCTCTTGACTAACAACTCCGTTTACACTCTAGGTTAGACTGAATCAAAGGGAAAAATAAAAGGCATGACATGAGCAAAATCAAGTGACTAAAAACCAACAAACACAAACTCAAAAGAAAAGAAAGGACAACAAAGGCTTCAAAAATCAAGCAAAGTCTCAACAAAAAGCAAAACGAAAAAGACTTGATGAAGGCCTTCAATAAAGATGATTTGATATATGAATTGAAATGGATCGATCAATCAACATTAAGCTATTGAATAACAAATTCAAGCTTAGAGAAACACAAAACTATTTTGAAAAGTTTCGTACTGTTACCAACATTTTGTGTTGACAAAATGCAGGACAATAGTGAATATAAAATACTCATCATTTGATATCATCATAAAAGCAATCACATTTACTAACTAAGAACCATTAAAGCATCATTAATGCGCTAGTAATAATAATCATCAATCAACATATGAAATATAATCAACTAAGTAATTTTTTATTGATATACATGTAATCCAAGTCATGAAATAATGTCATAATTATAAATCTAATATCCTTGAAACTAACATGTGCATGAAATAGGCATAAAAGAGTTGGTAAATATAACGAAAAAGAAAACTATGGGTGGGTATTATAGAAAAAAGCTATTGATGCTATGGCTACCTTGGGTTCCATCTTGTAGCTAGAGGAACATGAATCAAGATTTGATTTCTTGGTGGAAGAACTATGTTACCTTGTATGTAACTCTCTTAATAATTGTGTTATTTGCACCATCATTGGTCACAATTCCTCCTATTATGCCAACATCTACTCTTACCTCTGTGACCAAATCATTCCTAATAATATCACTAGCAATGAGAAATGCTAGTTTATCTGTAATGCTTCCCATTATACCCTCATCTCTGGTGACTTGTATAGGAGGGGTCTAGACAAAATGCTTCTTAGGTGCTTAGAAAGAGAGAAATCTAAATGTGCATTGGTCTAAGTCCACAAGGGTGTGTATGGGTCTCACTCCAACGGTCTTGCACTAACTCAAAAATCACTTAGGATTGGTTACTACCAACCTACCATGCAAATAGATGTTTTTCACTTCGCTAAGTCTTGTAACAAATGTTAGATAATGGGAACTTAATTCACACTCTAGGAAGAGACCTCATTCCATCCGTCTTGCATTGGACTTTTTAATATTAGGCCTTTGATTTGGGTAGTCAGATGCATCCCAACTCATTTGGAGGTCACAAGTTTATCATCAATTCTGTAGAGTACTTCACTAAGCAGGTTGAGGTTATACCTCTTTCAACTACATGAAAATAAGTCTTTCTATATATCCTAAATTATATCATTTGTAGAAACAATGTTCCATCATCCATATTTACTAATAATGGAGGACAACTCAAAAATAAGAATCTTAACAATTGCGCAGGAAATTAAAGATTAAATAATGCTAGTATTCTATTTCACTACCCCAAAAAAAATGGTCAAGCAAAAGCTTCAAATAAGACACTTTAAAAGATCTTGTACAAAATTGTTAATGATTCAGGTTGGGATTGACACCTCTAGATCAGTATGCCTTTATGGGCTTACAAAATGAGTATTCACACACCAACAAGAGCTACTCATTTTACCCTCTATGAGGCCGATATTGTCTTGCCTATTGAGGTTGAGATACCTTCACTTTGAGTCTCCCTTAGAGGTTTGATTACATATGAGGATGATAATATTTCACACTTGCAAGAACTAGAACTATTGGATGAGAAAATAAAAGCTACTTTTGATCACATGAGAGTCTACCAGAAAAGGATGTCTAAGAGCTACAATAAAAAATTCCACTATAGAGATTTTGAAGTTGGTGACTTGGTGTTGAGAGAAAACCCTAAGAATTAGAAAAATTGGCAATAGACAAAAATTTGAACCTAATTGGATGGGTCATCATATTCTCACTGCTGCTTTCAAATCCTGTGTATATCATATCTCAAAACTAGAGGAAGGCCAACTCCCCAAGCCCATCGACATACTCCACCTAAGGAAGTTCCATGCTTGGCACTCTTGACGTCCAAACCTTTGTACATATCTTATGATCCTAAAACAACTCCAAAACAAATCGAGTATTGTCTTGAAAAAAACCTAAAATATAAAAAATACCCTAAAAAAAGACCATATTAGTGAAAATTTAACAATGGGTGCTTTGATGCTGTTAGGATAAACCACGGACAAAAATAAAAACTACATGCAAATATAACCAATAACACAAAATAATAGAACACACAGAAATGAACACAAGGCACCAAGATTTAACGTGGTTCACCCAATCCCTGGGCTACGTCCACCAAACAGCAAGTCCGATCTTATTACAATCCAGTGATTACAACCTAATTACAATCCGTAATCCCTTACAGCTCAATACCGCTGCAAGAACCAATTTCGTATCACCACATATGAAAAATACCCAACCCTAAGCCCTTTTTATACAAGTATTAAACCGCTTTAGGGTTATAACATGTTGGCCATATGTCGGCCATAATATGTCGGCTACCATGTCGGCTACTTCCCAAATTTTTTTTTTTCGGGGCAATGCCCCGAACCCCACTATTTATGAAGTATGTACAGTACTTTCCTGATCAGTCACCATAATCTAACAATCTCCCACTTGGGGACTGATCAGGCTCCACACTAAACAACAATCTCCCACTTGGAGACTGATCCTGTAGCAATACAACTACTGCATGGGGCTCCCACTGGATCAAACCACCCCGGACTCTGCTGTTCTTTTATTCCCATTTAGTCGAAAAAAAACCAACTGAAGCTGAAGAGGAGTTCAGCTTCTCCCTTGTTACAACCTTTGTCAACATATCTGCTGGATTTTCATGGGTATGTATCTTCTCCAGCTTTAACTGTCCATCCTCCAAAACTGACCGAATGAAATGGTACCACAACTGTATGTGTTTGGTCTTAGAATGTAGAGCTGAATTCTTAGCAAGATGAATGGCACTCTGACTATCTGTGAACAAATAATTATCCTTCTGAGGATGTCCCAATTCTTCCAAGAAGAACTGAAGCCATATCATCTCTTTGGCTGCCTCTGTAGCAGCAACATACTCTGCCTCTGTAGTGGAGAGAGCATTAATCTTCTGTAGCCTAGAAACCCAGCTCATGGCTGCCCCACCAACAGTAAAGACATAACCTGTAGTACTCCGCCTGGTATGAATATCCCCAGCCAAATCTGAGTCAACATAGCCCTGTAAATCAGTAGTAGAGCCCCCAAAGTGTAAACACTTATTGGATGTTCCTCTCAAATATCTGAGAATCCACTTGACAACATGCCAATGCTCAAATCTTGGATGACTCATATACCTGCTAACGACTCCCACTGCATGTGCAATATCTGGCCTAGTGCATACCATAGCATACATCAAACTTCCTACAGCTGAAGCATAGGATACCTTGGACATCTTATCCTCCTCTTCTTGTGTCTTGGGACACATCTCCTTAGTCAATTTCAAATGACCAGGTAAAGGTGTGCTGACAGCTTTAGCATTCTCCATAGAGAAACGTTGCAACACCTTCTCAACATAATCAGCTTGAGATAGCGTCAATGTTCTGTTCTTCCTATCTCTACAAATCTTCATACCAAGGATTTGTTTTGCTGCCCCCAAATCCTTCATAGCAAATGCATGTGCTAATTGGCATTTCAGCCCTGTAATATGATCCATGTTAGACCCAGCTATAAGCATATCATCAACATATAAACATAAAATAATGTAGCTATCATCATCCAACCTCTTAAAATAAACACAGTAATCTGAATGACACCTATTATATCCATGCTCATGCATAAAACTGTCAAATTTCAGATACCATTGCCGAGGTGCTTGCTTCAAGCCATATAAACTTTTCTTCAATTTGCACACTAAGTTCTCCTTACCTTTGACCTCAAAACCCTGTGGCTGAGCCATATATATTTCTTCATCCAAATCACCATGAAGAAAGGCTGTTTTAATATCCATCTGCTCTAAATGCAAATCTTCAGTAGCCACAAGACTTAAAATAGTATGAATAGAAGTCATTTTAACAACAGGAGAAAATATCTCATCAAAATCAATTCCCTTTTTCTGTGCAAATCCTTTTACAACTAACCTGGCCTTAAATCTTTTCTTACCTCCTTCCTCTTCTTTCAACTTGTAAACCCATTTATTCTGTAAAGCCTTTTTACCTGCAGGCAACTTGCACAAATCCCATGTCTTATTTTTCAGCAAAGAGTCCATTTCATCTTTCATTGCAGACTCCCACTGAATCTTAGTATCCACCTGCACAACTTCATCATAACTTTCAGGTTCACCAGCATCAGTAAGTAAAATAGAATACAAAGAGGGAGAAAACCTTTGTGGAGGTCTAATTGGCCTTGTTGACCGTCTAACATTCACTGGTGTGTGTGGTATTTGTTGTTGCAGTTGTTGCACATCATGAGGAATGGCTGGAACATCAGCTTTTGGAGTATCATCCAGCACTACATAATCATCTTCTTTCTTCTCATGTTGCTACAACAGATCTTTGTACAACACTTTTTCATTGAATATGACATCCTGGATTCTTATAATTTTATGATTTTCAAAATCCCAAAGCCTATAGCCAAATTCATTAATGCCATATCCAACAAAGACACATTTCTTTGATTTAGCTTCTAGCTTGGTTCTATTTTCAGAGTCTATATGAGCAAAAGCTTCACAACCGAAGGTCTTGAGAAAAGAATAACTCACCTTCTTACCAGTCCATGCTTCCTCTAGAATACCACAGCCCAAAGGAGTAGAGGGACCTCTATTAATCAAATATACTACAGTATTGACAGCCTCCACCCACATGTGTAAGGGCAACCCAGCATGCAACCTCATGCTCCTTGCGCGCTCCATTATAGTCCTGTTCATGCGTTCAGCCACTCCATTTTCCTGTGGAGTCCTTGGAACAGTTTTTTGTCTACGAATACCATTAGTGGAGCAATAATCTTCAAATTCATGACTGCAATACTCACCACCATTATCAGATCTGAGACATTTTAATTTCTTACCAGTCTCATTTTCAACCAAGCATTTCCATTTCTTAAAAGTTTGAAATACATCAGATTTCTGTCTAAGGAAATAAACCCATACTTTTCTAGTTGCATCATCAATAAATGTAACATAATAATGAGAGCCACCAAGGGAAGATACCTGAGTCAGTCCCCATACATCTGTATGCACAAGCTCTAATTTCTCCTTTTTGTTTTCCTTCCCTGTCTTTACAAAACTCACTCTCTTTTGTTTTCCATACACACAACTTTCACAGAAATCCATATTCACACATTTTAGACCTGGTAAAACTTTCCTTGAATGAAGTACTTTCATACCTTTCTCACTCATGTGCCCAAGTCTATTGTGCCATAGCGCTGTATCAGAATCTACATCAGCTATTTGTTCTCCCTGCTCAACTGCAGTAATTGTTCCTGAATATTCATTTTTCTCTGAAACAATCAAAGTAGAAGGAACAATATGACCTGTACAAAGATATAAGGTGCCTACTTTCACACCTTTTGCTACTACAAGGGAACCTTTTGAAACCTTCCAATTTTTATCATTAAAAGTAACTACACAACCCTCATCACCGAGTTGCCCTGCTGAAATTAAATTTCTACTTAGTTTTGGAACATGTCTTACCTCATGTAGTAGCCAATGATTCCCATTCTGCAACTTAATCTTAATTTTTCCCTTTCCAACAATCTGACAGGGTTCATTATCCCCCAAATAAACAAGCCCAAAATCCCCTTGGACATAATCAATGAAATAACCTCTATGAGGTGTAGCATGAAAAGAAGCACCAGAATCTAAAACCCATGAATCATCAACACTCTCTAAAGACAGAAGCAAAGCATCCTCTTCGGATTTGTTACTTACCACATTTGCCTCTTTGTCTCCATCTGATTTATCTCTTTCATTTTTCTTTCGAGTCCAGCAATCTTTCTTTTTGTGCCTTGGTTTCCCATAGTACCAGCAATCATTTGGTCCTCTCGATTGAGACCTCCTCCCCTTTGACTTTCCTCTTGATTTCCCACGATTTCCATAGTTACTTCCTCTTTTAGTCGTTCTGCCCCTGCTTTGTGAATTTAAAGCACTTCCTGATGTAGATCCACCTGAGGATTTTCTATGAGTTTCCTCACTTAAAATAACACCGATCACATCATCATATTTTAGGGTACTAGATCTAGGAACATAATTACTCACCGCCATTACCAAGCCATTCCAACTTTCAGGCAAAGAACACAAAATCAAGAGAGCCCTAATTTCTTCATCAAAATTGATACCCACAGAAGATAATTGACTAGTAATAGTATTAAACTCATTTAAATGATCTACAACAGATCCACCTTCTGCCATTTTCATATTAAATAAACGCTTCATGAGAAATACCTTATTTGAAGCGGAGGGCTTTTTATACAGTGTCGCTAGGGTTTTCATCAAATCTTCTGTTGTCTTTGCTTTTGTAATATTAAATGCCACCGATGGTGCCAAGCATAACCGAATGCTTTCGAGTGCCTTTCTGTCCAAAAGATCCCATTCAGCCTTTGACATAGTTCCCTGATTCTTGGCTTTTCCTTCCAATGGCTTCCATAAATCCTTATGATATAAATAATCTTCCATTTGCATCTTCCATAACTGGAAGTTCTGCCCATTAAACCTGTCAACCCTCAACTTACCCTCATCTGCCATCGCTCCCACTCAACTATGAGACTCCCACTTAACCGTGAGACTTTCCTGCAGAGGATAACTGAAAGACAACCTTGCTCTGATACCACTTGTTAGGATAAACCACGGACAGAAATAAAAACTACATGCAAATATAACCAATAACAGAAAATAATAGAACACACAGAAATGAACACAAGGCACCAAGATTTAACGTGGTTCACCCAATCTCTGGGCTACGTCCACCAAACATCAAGTCCGATCTTATTACAATCCAGTGATTACAACCTGATTACAATCCGTAATCCCTTACAGCTCAATACCGCCGCAAGAACCAATTTCGTATCACCACATATGAAAAATACCCAACCCTAAGCCCTTTTTATACAAGTATTAAACCGCTTTAGGGTTATAACATGTCGGCCATATGTCGGCCATAATATGTCGGCTACCATGTCGGCTACTTCTCAAATTTTTTTTTTCGGGACGATGCCCCGAACCCCACTATTTATGAAGTATGTACAGTACTTTCCTGATCAATCACCACAATCTAACAGATGCATCACCTAAAAAATAAAAAATATCATAATATACAAAAAGAGTATAAAAAGTCCTTAAAAAAAAAAACTTCCAAGTGGTGAAAACTTGGAAACAAATGCTACTTGAGACCTATGCACTTCTATCTATTACTTCATAGTACTGACACTTGATCATTTCACTCCATCCATTTAGAATTGGTCTTTGTCTAATTCTAGGGGGTGCAAATTATGTCATCTTTGGTCTCAACTCCGATGCTCAAGTGTTCTGTGGCACCACCCCAAAAAGTGTTTCTCAACACTTTCCTTGACATTGAGTGCTTCTCAATACTTATCAGGTAGTCTACCTTGGGCTTACACTTTTTTCACAATCTAGTTGTGTAATATATCTCACTCACAGATATAACTCTGAGAGAATCAATACTTTTTTTTTTTTCTTTGGTTTTGCACACTACGCTTAAACTGAAATGACTGATATTTTCTTGATGTACTTATTGTTATTGTTTTTTGTTAATGGTGCCTCCTTAGTTACTCTAGGATGTCACTCGACTAGAGGATTGGGAGCACATGACATTTATTTTTGCTTGTAGGTGTAATCACCTAAAAATGGTCATCTAGACTATTAGCCCCCTTTTCAGCATTTTGGCTAAATTAATTTAATCACTTACCTAAGCCAAATTGCTAATAATCAATTTATTTGATTATAACCTATAGTTTGACTATGCTATCCTAAGTTCATTATTTGATTAAAAGAACATGTCCCATTTTAATTAAATAAAAGACCCCATTCTTATAACCCACTTAAAGTGCACACATAAAGTCCTTTTTCTATTTTACAATTAAAAGAAAAGGCTTTGTGACTTTTGTCTTATATGACAAGTCAACTTATATTCTATTGGTTGATTTGTGTGTGCATATTGATCACTCTTATTTTCGAATTCCACCGTTGATCATCCACCATCTTCATCTTGATCTCCACCATCCATACATCTTTAAAAGGGAGAGAGCTTTCCCCCTCAATCCTCATTTTTGAATATTGTTATGCTTCAGGTTTTCTAACAGGTTTCTTTGGAGCTTTGTGGAGAACTTCTATTTCTTGTCTACATTCTCTCATACCATAGCATCTTAGCTTAGCTTTCATTTTTACATGTAGCTTAATCTCACATAGCTTAATAATGGTATTGTAACACTCTCATCCATGCTTAGAATAGCTTCACTTTTCATATTCATTCTAGTTTAATCTTTAGTTGCATTGCATTCTTGAGGAACTCCTTGGGACATTTGCATTCTTGCATCTTGTCTTTGGAACCTCCCATTGCATGGTTTACTAGCAAGAAGAGTATCTCTAAGGCTCATCTGAGAGCCTTCTTATTCTTAAAATATACTCTCTTGCACTCCGTGGATAGGGAGCTCTAAGTCGGCATCCGAACATTCCAATCTCATGAAATCGTTTGGATAGAAAGGTTTAGAGTGTGACACTTTCGAGTGTACATTTTTGGCGCCCACCGTGGGGCTTGAATCAAGTTTCTAGCTCCATTTGCTTTTGTTTTTCATCTCTGATTTTTTACAGCAGCATATTGGATCTAATCAAATCCTTTTGTAGAATTATCACTTTGGTTTTAAAGCAAACCCATAAGTAGATTGGTTTGAAGGCCAAAAATTTAGTTGGTTTAAAGATTTGATCATATCTTTTAAATCGCTTAGAGTTTGGTTCTGAAATTTTTTTTTCAGGTTGGGTATATGCTCAAAATGTCTCAGTCCAATTTGCAGAATATTTTGACGTGATTGTCAGGAGTTATGAGTTTTTCTTTTTTTTCATAAAAAGTAGTTTCTGATCGCAAATCAGCAAATTTTTTTTTAAAACTTACATTTTTAGAAAGGGTTTTCAATTATAATGGGGGTTATTTCTTTGTGTTTTGAATTTTGAGGTCGTATTAAAGATCAAAAACTCAATTTGATAAATTTGGTCTGTTTTGACAAAATTGATCTCTAGAGCGCAAATGAAGAGATTTTTTAAATTTTTTTGAATTTTTGGAAAGCTCTCTGATTTTTAATAGGGGTCTCTTCTTTTCATTTTCATTTTTGGATACAAAATCATAGTAAACAAGTCCAATCTTGTTGACTAGGTCAAAATCAAAGAGTAAAAATGAGAGCATTTGTGATTAACTTGCACTTTCTTTGCATGTACTTGGTTGGAAGATAAATTAGATTTTTGAGGCAACTCACCACTTTTTATTGCATATTTTTATGTTATTTCACACTAACTTTTGGTGCTAACAAGTTGTGATTACAGGTTGCCATCCTTAGGAAAAAAATAATAATTTGAAATATTGCATAAAAAGAACGCATGTCAAAGCTTCAAATGCACAAGGGTTACTAACGATTGTTTGCAGGGCTGCCCAATGCATAAAAACTCAATTTTTCTTGTTCTTTACTTTTACATGTGCGACACATGCTAGTTGTTTATTTTTAGGCACATAAAACTTGTGATTGGAGTCTTTTGGTAATAGGAGAGTATGCTCTTCACCCTTGTGGTGAATCAGAAATCTTGACTTGCCATTTGATTTCAAAAGAAAGGGGTAACTGAATCTTCTTGGCATGTTTGGGAGAAAATTATTGGAATAGGAGAGTATGCTCTTCACCCTTGTGGTGAACCAAAAATCTTGACTTCCAAAAGTTGATCCACTTTGTGTAGTTAGAATCCTTTAGAGGGCCTGCTCTCGGACAACCTGAGAGGAACGATCCAAGTGGGGACAAGCCGATTACCTGGCTCTTCCAACCCACTATAAACTCAAGGCTACCAAGGATACAAAACTTTGGTAGACATAGTGTTTGTCTTCACCTAGTGTGATCGCTTATGGGATTTCGACCATAGGGAGATCACTAGGAAAGAATGCTTAAGGTACTCTTGTGGTCGCGAGATCGGTTACTCATCGCAAGGTGAGGTGTCCCGTAATTGGGAGCAAGAGGAACACTATGAACGGAAGCCCTATATAAACACCCTAAGTTAGTAACTACCTTTTTTTAGCCGCTCAACTTCTTGGTGCAAGGATCGATCCTAGTGGATTACCCGGATCACCCCAAGATTTACACACCATCTGTGTTCCCTTGGTTATGCTTATGGCATTTACATGAAAAAGCTAATATCTCTTGTGGGCAACCACTTGGTGTGAGGAAAAGGAGCATCAAGTGTGGGCCAATTTGTTGAGTAATGAACCATGTCCTTTAGGTAGATATTGCTTGATGTGTTCTCGAATGTGCTAGACCTATGGAAATCTTTGGAACATACACATGATGATAGTTATACGGCTTTCTTTTAAGACCTCACATATGCTTGTATCATGCAAGGTTGCTTTGTCCCTTACTTGATTGTTTGAAGAATACTCCATGTGTCACTATCTTGCTTGGAAAGAAATTGCTTTTGAACATCAAACTTGCTATGCTATCAACTATTGTCAAACTTTGTCAACCAAGTCAAAGCATCAAGTCTTAACATTTTTCTTGTGTTGCTTGCTAAGGGGAGTCTCATCATTTGACTTCGATCTGCTATGTCTCTAGTTCTAGAACATGCTTAAAGTGGCTCTTTGGTCTTAGTGCTCTTGGTTTTTTTTGTCTTCATGGTCTATGTCCACTTGCTAGTTATCTTTTTGCCGAAATGGTTACCTTGATTTCTTGACAACACTCTTGGGTTGGGAAAGTTGTTCACTTGTCACCCCGCTTGCTCTATCTATTTGGCTATTTGGGCATCTTGCCTAGGTATTGACTTGAGTCATTCATGTCATAAGTTTCTTGGACATATTGTTTGACAAGTCGCTTTAATCTCTCTCTACTATCTTGGCAAGTGAACACTCTACCTCCTATAGTTTCAACATCAAGTTATCCTTTAGGCTCTTTTATGCTTGGCTCTGCATTTAAAACTATGGGATCTAAACCTTGTGCTACCAAAATTCAACAAAATCTAGATGATCATGGTATCCTCCATGTCACTAAAGAGTTTCAAGATCTATATGCACAATACAAAGAACTAGAAGAGACAAATGATCTTTCTTACCTTCATCTCTCTAAGCGCATGACAGAAATGAAGTCTAAACTTGAGAAAAGGTTAGAGGAAAAGATTGCATCACTACATGAATCTTCCTTAAGGTCTTTACATGCATGTGAGTCACCTTCTTTGAGGTCATCCTCTTCTTCTAGGTCTACATGCTCTACTTCAAGACATCAAATGTCTTCATCTTCTAGATCTAAAGACCTCTTTAGAGAACAAGCAAGTGATACCTCCTTTGAGCCTATGCTAAAATTTCACGATGGACCTATCTTTGAACAAGATAATGATGAATACATGGATACATACCATTCACTTGAGAAAGAAAAAAAGGACTCTAGACATACTTCTAATAGAACTTTTTCTCCCTTGGAAGATTCTTATGATGACACTTTGCAAAAACTTCTTGGCAATAAGATCATCATGTTACCTAAGTCTAGCTCATATGGAAACCCATTCTTGGATATCTATTGTGCTTATCATCAACATAATGAGCATAGTACTTTAGATTGCATTGAGCTAAAACATAAAATCCAAGATCTTATTGATAATGGAATTATTGGAACCTCTAGTGACTCATGTGTTGAGGATACTTTTCTTGAGCAAGATTACATTAATGAACCTATGTCTAGTAGCAGCTCTATTACATCTTCCACTTCTTCCAACACTCATGCATCTCCCAACACTTCAAAGCTTTCCAAAATTCCTCCATCAAATAAAGAACCTAATGCTTTCCACATTAACTACATGTATCCTCAAGGGCTACCTCTAAAAGAAACTCAAGCTAACCTTCACTTGGTTGCAAACCTTTTCCATGCTACTAATTCTAAACATCCTCAACCTTCATGCACTACAATGCCTAATCTAAGCATTACTCCATTCACTCTTCATTCTCCCTTGTCCTTAGAAGTGGCTCCATGTCAAGAGGACTCTCAAAAAGAAAAAGCTATAAATGTCAAGAAAGATCAAGATCAAGCACCCTTTCATCTCTTTCAAGATTTTTCCCCTCCATATTCTATATCTTGTCCACCTCCTAAGTATGATGAAGATACCACTTCCATCATCTCCCTTGAGCTTACTGAAAATTATGAGAAAAGTTCTCTTCATATGCTATCCAAAACTACTTGTCAAGATCAAAGCATCCCCTCATGTTCTACTTCTCCACATCCACTTCAAAATTGTGCTCAAGCTTCAAGTGCTTGTATTAAAAATGTTGTTCCTATCAAAGGTACTCATGAGTCTATTGATGACTTTGACCATTTTGCTCACTCTAAAGATGTTGATATCCCTTCCCACTATCCCTTTGCATCTTCTAAATCTATCCTTGGTCCTTATCCATATAAGCTAAAGTATTCAAACCTTCCATCCATATTGGGGCCTTATGTTCCTTCATCTCCTACATTCACTCCTAGCTCATTCCCTAGCTCTCCCATCGTACCTCAAGATCAACAAAGACACTCATCCTTGATGACTTTTCACCCATCTATACATATAAACCAGTCATATCATCCTTATTCATCCACAAATCCCAAGTCCTTTGGAAGTGAGAATAAACATAAGAATCCATTGAAAAATGAAGATCACTATGTCCCATCTAATCGACATTTGAATGCTAAGAAGGAGAATGCACAAAAGAGACCGCAAAGGTCAACTATTAAGAGAGCTAAATCAAAGCAAATGTGGGTTCCTAAACCCATTATTGAATAAATGTGTTTTGAAGTATCCAAAGGAAAATCTAAATCTATATGGATTCCCAAGTCTCTTTTAAAAGACTTGAATATTGAAAATACTTCGAAGTTGACATTCAAGCTTCCAAAGGCTTCCATTCCATCTTCTTCCAAAAATCTTTCTAAAAATATTCCAAAGCCTTCCACTCCACTTTTTTCCAAATCTCTTCTACCACCTCATACATCTAAATCTCAAGCTATTTCATCCATGATTCCTCCATTGTTCCAATACCCTTCAAGGTGTGTGTCAATGTTGATCTTGTCCAATATTTTAGCTACCCACATGAAATCCTCTAAAGCTTACACCTCCTTTCTATACATGAACTCTTATCCTCCATATATTCTTCCTACTACCATTTCTCTTTCATCACCCTATCAACATCTTTGAGCATACCTTTCTATGGTCTTGGCTTATCATGACTTATCTTTTCTATAAGAGCACTATCTACATTCAAATAGCTTGAGCTCTTTCTAAAAATTTTTTTTAAAAAATGAAAAAATGAAAAAAAAAAAATGAAAATGTGCCTTGGTGAAAACCACTTCTTGTGGCACCTTGGTAGCAAAAGTAAAGAGAAATAAATTTATCCTATGGTGAAAACTACTTCTTGTGGCACCTTAGATAAGTACCATGATGAAAACCTGGCAAACAGGCATCATGCGTAATTCTTCCATCATCCATCTATCCTCTCTTCTCTCTTTGATCTTGACAATGTTGAGCTATCTTTGCATATTGGTTATCTTATCCATCAGATTTTCTATTGTGCTCTCCCATTCACTCATAGCCTCTATCTTGAGCTTTATTCTTATTGCTCTATCCCATTGCTATACTATCTAGTTGACCCCTTGGTCTTGATCATAATAAATGAAACATGGTTCTCATAGGTCTCTTGACATGGCTACTCTTTTGGACTACACACTTCATGCTATCGCACTTGTTGGCTTCACTACTTATTCTACATGCTATCTTGCTCATTAATTCCATTGCTTATCCAAAACATGCTTCATATGACTATTTCACCTCTTTCCCTAGCTTGGGTACTCTTGAGGAGTCAGTCCTTGAGGATCACTTTCACTTGCTTCATACTCTTTTTTCATCCATCTTTGCTTATCCACTGGCTCGTTGCTCCATCATATCCTATACCTTGCTAGACATTGGGAGAAAATGATGTGATCTTGCTTGAAAACTAGTGATCTCTAAATTATTCTAAAAAATCCAAAAATCATATATGATGCTGAAAAAATCCTAAAAATCAAAAAATGTCCTGAAAAAAAACCATCTTAGTGAAAACCTAGCAATAGGCGCTTTGATGTATCACCAAAAAAAATAAAAAATAAAAAGTCCTAGAAAAAATCTGTCAAGTGGTGAAAACCTTGAAATAGGTGCTACTTGAAACCCTCGCATGTATGTCTATCAATCTCAATCATCCACTTCGCTACACATTTCCTGGCTTGGAATTGTTTCTTGTCCTTGTCTCGGGGGCATAGTTACTTAGCCTATTGAGATATTCTTGTGCATTAGGGTTTCTTTGACAACTCACAAAATAGTGTTTCTCAACACTACCCCCACCCACTTTGACATCAAGTGTTTTTCAACACTTTACAGATAGTTTACCTATGGTCTCCGATGTTGCGATATTTCTCACTATCAGAATCAAGTCTGGAAGAAATGGCCAAGTGACTTACACACACGCACTTTAACACTTAAACGACTGAGCTATGTTGATCTTTATCTACTTTGTGTGCTGTCTATGATGATTTCTTTGCCATGTGTTCCCTCCCTAATAGTCTTTCGAGGATGTCATTGACTAGAAGACTGGGGGCATGGGACATATTTTCTTGATTTCTGCTTGTGGGTATACTTTTGTTTGTCTATAGTGTTGTAAGCATTCATGCTTGTCCTATTCAACACTTTGACTTATAAATGTATCATCCTTGATTGTTTTACAAGACTGCACTCAGGGTTTATCCTGGCGCTTATGCCTTGATACAGGTGTAATCTTGCTAAATTAAACTTAGGGAATCTAATCGTGTAGTTATCTTGACTTACATGTCTCTGATGCTTAGATTGGATTTCCACATACCTATCTAATATCGATCATATTCATATCCTCATAGTTATACTAGTGATGGTTGTATGATCTCATGATGTCCCTAATAAATGCTCAATGATGAAATTAAGAGTCTAAATGTTATGCACTTCTTGCTAGTAAACCACTTTGCATATTAGCTTGCATTTTAGGTTCATTTTCTAGCTTAGTCTTGCATTCTTGCATATGGGGAGAGATCTCTTTCTTCATCTTTTTGTGGACATATCAGCTAACTCCTTTCATATATTTCTTTACTTTCTTCTTGTTCATGTCTTTTCACCTTCTTAATCTTTCACTTCATCTCTTTTCTATCTTATCATCACATTATATAAAGTTTTGACCTCTTAAATAATTTTGACGTCCTAGATTCATTTTCGGGATCGAAATCCAAATTCGAGTTCATCTTGATGGTCAAAATTGTCTTTTAAAATTCTACTTTCTTCTAAGCAGTTAGCTGACCTTTTGAGGTCTAATCTCCGAATCATCACTGGGGCATCTTCATTTATTCATGTCTTCATCATTTCTATACTTCATATCTACTTCAATTCACTGTTTCATGTCTAAAATCATCTTTCTACTAGATTTGACCTAATTTTATGCTATATCCTTCAAGGTCAACTCTAGTCAAACTGGGGCATTTTATCAGTTTCTTATAGTCATTCTTGGGTTCTAATCATCTATCTGTCATCTTGGACATTGCTATATTCTATTTTTCTCATTTCTAGCCAATTTTTGCATCCCCTTACCTCATTTCAATTTCGATCCTGAGGGGGCAAAAATACTCTATCACTGCTTAGGAGCATTTGTTTGATCTTCTCACTTGTTCTCAATCTATCTACTTTGCTAAGTGTTAGTATTCTTCTTGAATTTTAACATCATCTCTTCCTAGTGTTCAGTACTACTGCTATCAGGCTGTGCATTCAGGACTTGCTATCTATTTCTGCATTTCATTCTTTGGAATCAGATATCTATATCTATCACAGCCTACTTTCATTTCTATTTTCTTTGACATAATGTGTTCCCAGATCGATCACACATTAGTCAAAGAGGGGCAAATGTAATCACGTAAAAATGGTCATCTAGACTATTAGCTCCCTTTTCAACATTTTGGCTAAATTAATTTAATCACTTACCTAAGCCAAATTGCTAATAATCAATTTATTTGATTATAACCTATAGTTTGACTATGCTATCCTAAGTTCATTATTTGATTAAAAGAACATGTCCCATTTTAATTAAATAAAAGACCCCATTCTTATAACCCACTTAAAGTGCACACATAAAGTCCTTTTTCTATTTTACAATTAAAAGAAAAGGCTTTGTGACTTTTGTCTTATATGACAAGTCAACTTATATTCTATTGGTTGATTTGTGTGTGCACATGGATCACTCTTATTTTTTAATTCCACCGTTGATCATCCACCATCTTCATCTTGATCTCCACCATCCATACATTTTTAAAAGGGAGAGAGCTTTCCCCCTCAATCCTCATTTTTGAATATTGTTATGCTGCAGGTTTTCTAACAGGTTTCTTTGGAGCTTTGTGGAGAACTTCTATTTCTTGTCTACATTCTCTCATACCATAGCATCTTAGCTTAGCTTTCATTTTTACATGTAGCTTAATCTCACATAGCTTAATAATGGTATTGTAACACTCTCATACATGTTTTAGCATAGCTGCATTTGACATTCTCATTCTAGCTTAATCTTCATTTGCATTGCATCCTTGAGGAACTCCTTGGGACATTTGCATTCTTGCATCTTGTCTTTAGAACCTCCCATTGCATGGTTTACTAGCAAGAAGAGTATCTCTAAGGCTCATCTGAGAGCCTTTTTATTCTTGAAATATACTCTCTTGCACTCCGTGGATAGGGAGCTCTAAGCCGGCATCCAAGCATTCCAAACTCATGGAATCGTTTGGGTAGAAGGGTTTAGAGTGGGACACTTTCGAGTGTACAGTAGGTATGATATAGATGACCCTAAATGTCTTAAGCATATCTCTTTCTTTGACCCCTTGCACACTTAGGTGATTTAGAATTATATCCTTGAGTGTTTCATCATGTTTGTTCTACAAGACTGTGCTTATATCCATCTCAACATTTTATGTCTCGATGCTTATGTTAGGCTCCTTCATCATATCTGATATAGATCATATTCATATCTTCATAGTTGTTCATGTAGTAGTGATGGTTGTGTGATCTTATGATGTCCCTTATTAATGTTCAATGGTAAAATCAAGGACCTACTTAATGAACCTTGCAAACCACACTTTGCAGTTTCACCCTAGCTTGCATTTTTTAGGCTTTTCATTTTACATTAGGTGAGGAGATAATCTTTGTCATCATTACTAGACACATTTTGGTCATTTTGTAGTTAGTTGCACTCGATCATCTTAGCATAATCCTTCTCCTCTTGATCATCTCTTTATCATCCTTCAATCTTTCATCTTTTCATCATATCTACTCTGTCCAAATGCTAATATTTCATATCATTTTTAACTATCTCAAATTTTTGCAAAAAATTGTACGCTTACCTAATTTCGACATCTTGGATTTATTTTTGGGATTGAAATCAAAATCCAAATTCATCTTGATTGTCAACATTTTGATTTAAATTCTTTCTTCTCTGCATAGTCAAATGACCCTTTTGAGACAAATACAATTTTATCATTTCTTCTTATCCATCTTCCCATCTTTATCATTTCATCACATTTCTTCTTCATCTAACCTAAATCTTATGTTTTATCATCTTAGTCAAGCTGAGGCACATTCTCCACACTTGGTGGTCAAACTTGGTTCTATGTTACCCTAATCCCTTATCTACCATCATGAACCTTATTTTAGCTTGATTTGATCAAATCAATCATATTTTTGGATCTCCTTTATCTCATTTTGATGTTGATCCTAAGGGGGTAGGATTACCCTATCTTTAATACTGCAAATTGATTCTACCATATCTATTTGCTTCTCTTGGGGTAGACACTTGTTCTAATCTTTTACACTCTTGGGAATATCAGTTCTCCTTGCATCATATCAATTATTATATTATCTCATCTATCAATCTTTGTATCAATATTCAACTTTCACTTCAAACTATGCATTGGAATTATCTTGTTACTTCCCCAACCTTTGTTCACTCATGGTTATTTATCTCATTGCACTTTATTCACTGCTAGTTCAAAGTCATATCTCTTATCATCTTGACATCATTATTCTTTGACTTAATATCTTCCTAGATCACTCACACATTAGTCAAAGAGAGGAAAATGTAATCACCCAAAAATGATCTAGTAAACTATAAGCCCCCTTTTCAACAATTTTAATCTCTATAGTAATCTACATCTTATGCTTATTCAATTTCTCATATTTATTATAATTAATCCTTGATCACATCGTCTATTAATCATTTATTTGATTTTAACCTATGGTTTGGCCACCTTATCCTAAGTATTTATTTAATCAGAAGAACATTCTCCCTTTTAATAAAATAAAATCCCTTTTATTCTATGCATGCACATGAAAAAGGAATTTCCTAAATAAAAAATAAAAAAGACTTTGGTCTACACATTGAATGCACACCTTCAAAGATGAGTGAAATATCTTTTTCCTCTTAATCTCCTCCACTCATTCTTTTGCCTCTTAAACATATCATTTTATTTTGCCAGTTGTAATTTTTTGAGCTCAAAGTGAAAATGAGAATAAACCTACACCCTTGATTTTGCATCTTAATCTCTAACCATCCAAATCTCTTCAAAAGGAGCCTCTCTCCTCACTCTCTCATAATCTTAGAATTTTATGCAATTGTTATGTTGTTACTTTGATTATTGAATTCTTGAGCACTTACACACTCACTTTGCACTTTCATACTTGCATACAAGTTTAAAATTTCTCTTATTGCATTATCTTATCTCACCTAGCTTAATTAGGGTATTGTAATCTTGGTCTTATTAGCTTAGATTTTCTTTCTTGTTCTTGCATTAACATGTTAGCTTAATCTTGAACTTTTATCTTAGTTAATTTACATTGCATAATCTCTTGAAGTTCTTGGATACTAGCATTCTTTATCTTATTCCTTTAATCTTCCATTTTATGGTGCACCTTTCAAGGGTCTCCATCTTTGGGTTCATTTGAGAGCCACCATCATACTATTTAGATTCTTGCACGTCATGGATAGGAAGCTATAAGCTGCCATTCAAGACTCTATTTCCATTGGATATCTTGGATAGAAGAGTTTATAGAAGTGTGCTCACTTTTTAGTATACAATCATTACTACTTTTTCCAATGATCTCTCTCTTGGAGACAAAGCATTGAAAAATGGTGATTTACCTCCAAAAATTACTCCCTTAATGGGAATTCTTTGGGGCAAGAGGAACATGACTTAAATATTGAAAATCCAAATTTTATTATTAGAGATGCCTACTCCTTTATGTAGAGTACACCTTAATTTTATAAAAATATATTTAATGCTCGTATCATTGATCTCTCCAATGAAGTTGTTGAAGATAAATGATAAATTGACCTCCCACCAAGATACTCTAGTGGAAGAGGAACACAACAAATACATTAAAAATATCAAAATGTCTATTGCATTAGATTCTCTTTGTTATTACCCTAGATATTACCTTGGCCACAAAAATGTAATAAGAAAAGATGGTATGCATTTCCTATCTAATATCATCTAACATTACTTTTACAAAAGACAAAGATGAAACCAATGGTGATATTAGTAAGAAAAATTAATAAAAGTGACCTCCTTTACCTCCTCAATGGATATGCACAATTCTAATAAAGATGTATATCCTCTAATGAGTTTCAATCATTATTCAGTTAGTCATCCTTTTCAATGAGCATATGATGAAAATCCATTTCTATTAGAGTTTCATTTGCATTTTATCTTGGTTTTGATATGATATCTGAATAAGGATTTCAATGTATGAGATAAGGAATCAAAATTCATATAGATCTCATATCTCATTACTAAAAACATGACATAGGATTCCCCTACTTATCTATTTAGATACATTCCTTCATATGACTATACAAATAGTGTGTAGCCACTTTCTTTTCTCTAGAAAAGGTCATTATTCTTAACATTTATGAGAGATAATTTAATCACCTTTTCACCTTAACAAATTATGAAAATTTGTAACAAAATGACCATGTATATTTATTCTTGTAGAATAAAGCATGAGGAATTACTACCTTCAAGATGATTGTAGCTCTCAAGGAGAGAATGACCCAATGCTACCTCAAACTAGTAGTGCTTTGATTAGATACAAAAATAAAAATAAAAAGGAGAAACTAACTATTTATGTGAATGAAAATTCCAAACAACTAATAAACATAAATCAAGGAACATTACAAACATCGCATGTTTGTTCACAAGTAAAATCCTTAAAAGGATTCCATTGACACTATACATGTACTTAGAATGGAGAACACACTACTAAGATTTTCCTTCAAGGATCTAAACATAATACATAGACCACAAGAGGCTAAGACTAGAAGAATTCAAGGCTAACAAGAAGAGAGACCACTAACTAGATCAATCCCAAACACAAGTATTCTTTTTAAGCCCAAATAGAATTTCATACAATGATCAATCATAAATGTTCGTTTCCTTTCTAACCATAATTATAAGGTAATAAATAATCATGCAACCATATAAATGTATCAATTATTACCATAAATAAATAAGTATCCCTTAGGAATTTAATTTAGGAACACCCATAAAATGCACATCTCCCAAAGTTTCCTTCAAATCAAATCTAGGAAGAGACATTGATGAGTAGACATAGATGCTCATTGGGGAGGAAGAGACATTGATTTTTGAGTAGTTGATTCGGGAGATAAAAATCATTGAAAATTAAAATGTCCCCAATGCTCCAACAATCAACATTATTATGAAGTGTTCACAATTCTGACTCCAACACAACTTGAATGGGTGGAATTGGGGTCTGGATGCCAAAGTTAGGGTCAGTCAAAGATTGGTCAAACTAGGAAGAGAGGTCATAAAAAAGGTGAAAAAATCATCTTGAAAGTGGTCAACAATGGATCTCAAATTGAAGAGCACATCAGGAGCTTTCCAATGACGTTTGTTTTGTCAAAAATAGAGCCTCGATATGGAAGATATGACAATTTGAAATTTGAGGTATAAATGTGGTTTTAATGATGTTAGCATGATGTCATCAAACTAACATGGTACATAAGGGTGATGTGGTAGCACAAAATTGGGTTGTTTGAATTGGGTTTCAAAAAAATAATATTTATCTCCTAAAGGGAGTAAACCCCATTCTAAACTTGGGCTTTGAGATTCACGTACAAGCCACTTGCTAGAGAAATGGATGACCACTACACCAAATATGCAACTTAAGTTAATTTCAGACAAGTTGATATACAACCCTTAATGTATTCCACCTATTCTTAGTAAAATAAGGATATGGGTTAAAACTAACCCTTAATTTGGTGTGAGATCATAACAAGAAAATGATAAAGGGGTAAATTCGAAAATGAAGTGGTTATGGGGGGATTATTTTTCTAATTTTTTTTTAAAGCCTAAATATGGCTAATTTCATGTATAAAAGGGGGTAGTAGGCTTTGGAAATTCATCCAAGTGATGAGAAGGAAATTATGATCTTGAAGGCTTGATGATTATTCCTGCACACTGGAGAAGAATGTTGCCATTGTGCTTGAAGGGAAGATCTTGAACACTTGTAATTGATTTGTTTGGAGCTAAGTAGATCGGTCCCTTTATTGGAGTAGGACCTAGAGACGTAGTCTGACCTGCATACAAGGATGAATGTATTGCAGTTATAGGGTTGGGATCTTAAGAGATCATTTTATCATATTGTATAATTTTTATTTGGATTTATCTACTTGGATATGGATAGAATAAAGAGATAGAAGACAAAACACAATCTTTGATTAAATAATGGTATGGATTGAACAATATCAACAATTTGGTAATCTAGTAACATGGGAAGGTATGTCTTAATTGATTAAAGAAGCTCATCATAATGGAGATTCCAATTTTATGTGGGAAATTGATTTACCATATGATTTAAGAGATAATAAAGTACACATAAATTTATTAATCACTTGTATGATTATCAACTCATGATGTAATTTTTTTGACATATTACTGCTGGTGTTTTAAACACCACAAGGCTATGTACTGCAATGGTTATAAATTCACATCAAAAAGTGACATGAAAAAAACTTGTGATTCTAGGATAAATGTAGTCTTTGAGGTGACTAATATTTCATCTAGAAATGACATACATCCTCAAAAATATCAAATTTGATGCTATGATATTTTGGATGATATACTCAAGTGACTTCAATTCCTTCAAATTAGTTCTCTTCATTGTCAAATGACACAGGTTACAAGTTAATCAAAATGATCCTAATAGAACTGTTATTCAACATGATAATAGATTTACAATAGTTAATACAAGGTCATTTGAGCTAGTTGGTGACACACCCTATGTTCTTCCAAGCCAATGTGAGCATGTATTTTACTTAGAGGTTCCACATAAATTGAGTTGGCCATTTATTATTAGACACAATCCAAGAGGAAGGCCATAAAGTATAATGTGATAGAAGAAGAAGATATTGAAGAAGTATAAGATGATGTAGATGATGATCATGATCAATATTTTTATGATGATGTTCTTGATGAAGATGTTCATGAAGAAGAAGAAGAATATGATGATATTGTTACTATTGATGATGATGATGACGATGATGAAAAAAATGATGTTGGTGATTATGATCATGATGATGAGTTGGATGAAGAAGAATATCAATGATTTTTATGAAACGTACAGGTATGACATCAATCCTTAATCTATTTAACATTTATTTCTTGATAGAAATATTAGAATTAAATTCAATAAACACTATTATTATGATGAATATGATTAGAGGTATGCGATCAATCCTTAATCTATATAATGTTTTAGAGGTGTGGAATACAAAAAATAGATCTAGTAATTATGATGACTACATATTATTCATCTGGTCTACTATGTAAATTTTAGTTTATGTATCATGTAATCTTTAGCTAACTTAAGATACTTGAATTACATATGCAAGAACCTAAACCCCTTTCATGAGAAACCCTCATAGTCTCATGGATTGACAAGTATAGGCCAATACACCCTACAGAGATAGTTTATTTAATATAATTATGAATAATAAGATTAATGTCTTGTAACATCTCTCTTATTTGCAAAATACCTCTCTTTACTAGCTATCTCTCTCATTTGATGGAGTGCATGTACCAAAAAATAGGCATTCATCAAATGTCTCTTCCTCAAATGAGGGAAATATAGGAAAAGAAGACAAAAGTGAGACATGTAGTAGGTCTAAAATAGAGAGATCAACTAGAGGTCAAAAGACTAGAAGGAATTTCAATAAACACTTGAAATTTTCCTTTCTCAAGGGGGTCATGTTCTTATGATGATGAGACAAAAAGTGACATCGAGGTGTTCTTGAGGTACCAACATCTATAGAAATAATGGTTACCCAAGAAAATTCCTCTAGTAAACATTGATTTCTACATTAACAAGAGGATATGTTGCATAGCACCATTGTCATTACATTTTTTGGGCCTATTTTACATGGACAACTTTAAGGTATCTTACAAAAAAGTTGATGAATTGATGGAGTATGTTGGAGCTTGTTACGATTACAAAAGGTGGATGTAGATTGTTCAATATAAAACAAGTATGCATAGGTTTGCACTCTCAACAAATTATATATGATAGAAAGACAATGATAAAAGTAAAAGAGTGGCTATATAATTTGATAGAATGCCAAAAGAAACATGGAATATCACAGGGTTTATAAATAGTACAGAACCTAGGTTAGCTGTTAAGAAATCCAATTACATATTTGAGGCACGTAAGGGAAATCATGTATTTGTATGTGCAAAAAAAAAAAAAAGTGCCAGAGAAGAGTTTCTTATCGATTATAATTTAAATCACATGATAAAAAGAAAGCTACTATCATTGGGGTGGTACATACTATGCACCATTTAAACCAACCTCCAATCAATGACTCCAACAAAACATTTTATTATTAAGTTTTTCTGCTAACATTTTTATTTTTGATCTTTGTCACAGGGCCACATGGAGAAACCACATAGAACATACAAGGATAGTGCTCTCAACTCTTCTACCAAGCAGGTAAACCTCATTGTAATTATACAAATTAGATAGAAGAAAATTATTATTTTAGTATATTCTTTTCTTGAGTGTTTTGGAGTAATTTTGATAGTGTTAATAATACTGTTGTCATAGGTGGATGCTCAAAGAAAGGGAAATAAACCTACAGTGTAGTGACTCTCCCATTTGAATTTTGTAAGTCATCCTGATGGATGAAACCTTGTTTATCTCTCCTTGAGAATGGATCATGATTGTGACCATGAGCTTTCTACACCATTGAGGTGATTGGATTTATGTTCTATATCAATTGCTTTGATTATGCTTATGGCTGATTTATGAGATTATGATGTGATTTATGGTTCACTAAGGTTTGTGGTAGTGGTTACTAGGATCAATGTGGTATCATGATTTTGTTCTGTGATTACCTTGAGATGTGTGCAAAGATTGCATTGTGTTCTATTACCTACTACATTGGACCAAGTTCTTGTAGCCATGGTAAGTCATGTTTATGACTGTGTTCACTTATTTTTTTTAAGTGCCTTTTTAACATTGTGTAAACTACCACTATTAAATGCTTAAATAATTAGAAATGAATTGTCCATGTTAGATTCATTTGTTATGTGTTGTAGATATTTACCTTGTTATATTTTGATCTGAGAGATACTTTGTTTTTGATAAGAAAAATAGGTTTTAAGGGATCCTGAAACCCATAAGTTTTACAAAAGCAAGGATGATAATAAGCCAAAGAAGCCCAGCCAAAACAAAGGTCCAACAGCTAAAAAAAAGCCTGAAGGCCCAACCCAAAATAAAGGCCCACCGAAAGGCCAGAAAGCAAACAAACTAAAATAGACTACAGAAAGCCTGTCGAAAAGCCAAAAGCTAGGAAGACAAAAAGACAAAAGAAAAGAAAATTAGTCTTCAGTTATCTTCTCCATTTCCTACATAGTCTGAGCTACCTCAATTATCTTTTGCTGCTCCTTTGCCATTTGATCCTGGACCTTTTCCATGCCCTGATCCATACTGGTGAGAGTATTGATTATGGCCTTGTCATCATCTGACCTGGCCTTATCCCTGTTCTGTCCTCCCTCCTCCACCAACAATCCCCTGTCCTTAAGTTTACCAGCAAGGGATTGGATGTTGTCATTCATCAAACTCAGGAGAGAAATCATCTGACTTGCCAGGTTGTGGTTGTAGTTTTCAAGATTTCTTAATCTCATTTCATTTAAGCTTTCTCTATTTTCCTGGTCCTCCTGGCTGTCATTACCTGTCTTATTCTTAATACTTTCCATCTGGGATACCCTTTCTCTAACTTCCTCCAGCTCATGGAAGAGCCATTTGATTGATCTAAAGTTGTCAATCATACTACTGCAGGCATTATTTAGAAGGTTCATTCTAGTCTCCCTTGCATTGTCCGAGATGGCCAGGATAGCTGGGTCTATGAGCTCTTTGAGCCTAGGCTGCTCTAGGTTGTCCACCAGGATCTGAGGGTTCATAGCTTCCCTAAAAATCCCCATAGTACCAGTCCTCACATTGAAATTTTTCCAAGCCTTTGTCCTATTTTTGACTTGCACTTCCCCCTCGTTCTCACCAATGATGACATTCGCTTTTTCCTCTGAAGGAGGCTGAGACTGGATAGGGGAGAGGGGAAGAGGAATAGCATCCGTCCTCTGATTTCTAGTCTCCTAAACTCTCACAACCTCCCTCTTCCATTTTTTCCCAGGTTTCTTCTCTTCCACCTCCTCCTCCGACACTTTGTCAGAATCTTCTATATCCATTTCCTCCTCCTCCTCAGCATAACCCTATTTTGCTTGAGCTTGGCTGTGATCTATAGGGCTTTTCCTGCTGGGAGTTGTAGCAGTGGACAGTTTCCTAGCTTGACCTTTTTTCTTCTTTCCTGAGGAAACATTCTCCTCCTCCGAGCTAATGCTCTCAATGTCATCAGAGTCAGAAGAAAAGCTGGACCTACCTTCGCCAAAATCCTCAACATGAGGAGGGTTCTTTCATATAGAATGAGCTTTGAAATGCTCATGGATGAGGAGCAATAATCCCTCATGCAAAGTAGGGTTAACAGTGGATTTCTTCTTGAAACAAGAGATTTCCATGTTCATAGAAGTGAGAAGGTAAAAGGGAATGGAAATTCTTTTCTTATGGAAAAAATGAATTAAAATCACAAAATGGTGAGTTCTGACCCGATCAAACCTAGGGTCCAGGGTAACATAATCAATGAGGGCATATAAAACATACCTCCAAAACTTCTTTATAGTCTCCGTCACATAGAAAGACTCTTTCTTTTCCAGCTTGTTCATCTCTGCAGAATTTTTCACGAACTCCTTGATTGCATTGGATGAAAGTTTCTTGTCCCTATAGAATTTGAAACCCTCCATAGGGATACTAGTGACCTCCGCAACCACCTCCTCTGTGATTTGGAAAGAAACCCCGTTCACCTTGACCTTGCCATTGTTCCACGAGTTCACCATGCTGTTGGTGACCTCAGGGTCAAAACCATGGAGTTTCTTGAAAAAATTTGCAACTTCGCCCTTTTCCAAATTTTTCCAGACTTTGCCCATATTCTTCAACTTCTCCACTTCACCCGCTGGCTCCTTTCTGTTCCGTTCTCCAGTCATGACGTCCATTTTTTCTTCAACAATTCTCGTGAGCCCTAATCTTTGCAAATTTTTACAGCCAAGATTTTGGCTTTGTTTCTATTATTGGGTTCGTGATTGTTCGCCTCTCTGATACAATAGTGAGTGAAAATGATAACGATCCTCCAAACGTGTCGAAAAGACGGAGAAAATCCCTTGAGATTATGAAAACCAAGAAACATATTATGGCTCGTACCAACATCCATTCTTTCTTTATTAAACATGATTACAGTTAGATTGACCCGTACTTCCGTGGATTTTCTCCAGCTTGATTAGTGACTTAGCCTCCATCGAAATATCTTTTTCAAAATGCCAAATCATCTCTTTGTCTGCTCCCACCCCTTTGTTAGCAAACTAGTCAGCAACTAGGTTTGCCTCTCTAAACGCATGAGTGACGTGGACCTTCTCAAATTTTGTGAGGTGGCATGTGTCTCATCAATTATATTTGCAATCGACCATGAGGGAGGGGAGATACCATTAATATTGTTAATTATTTTTTTGGAGTCCCCTTTAAGCCAAAGTTTGGAAACTCCAACTTCAAAAGCCAGCTTTACCACACTGCACGTGGCTCCGGCTTCAGCCAAATGGTTGGTTTGGGTTCCAAGCAAGAGAGCAAAGGCCGCAATCCCCTCCCCAAAACTATTTCTTATAATTCCACCGCTTCGAGAGGGGCCAGGGTTGCCCTTAGAATTGCCATTGAAGTTGGCTTTTGACCATCCTTCCGGGGGTAGAATCCATCTGGCATCTTGTCTTTTGGGATCCCTATCTTTTTCTTTAACCGTCTTCCTGTCCCCTATATCAACTTCCCCCTCCTTCATCACTTGAAGGTTTTCTTTTATGTTTTTCAAAATCTTCCTTCCCAGAATTATAGCCGGCTCCTCTCTATCCTTGAAAATTTTGTTGTTCCTTTCCTTCAAGATACTCTAGTAGAAGTGAGACAAAAACCAGGCATAATTATCTTGCCGGCCTGCAATTTTATAGAGGCTTTTCCAATAACTAAAAAAGTCAATCAGGTTATCCAACCAGAACCAGAGAATCTCCATTTCTTGATTAAGAGAATTCCACACCTCCCTAGCAAAGTCACATTGAATGAAGATATGATTTCCCAACTCAGACTAGTTTTTACAGAGTGGGCATCTGCTGGGCATAACATGGCCTCTCTTCATGAGGTTATCTTGCATTAGAATTTTGCTCTGAAGGGCCAGCCAATAAAATATGTTGATCTTAGGAGTGAGGCTCGAGAGCCAAGCATCCGCCCAAGGGTGTTTCTCCTTTAAACCCCAAAGAGAGTTGTAGCCAGAAGCAACAAAAAAACTTCCATTGGGATTATCCCTCTAGACCATCTCATCCTTATTATTACTAGGGATCAAAGCGTTAATCATAGTCATTATTGTTTTCAAGTCCTCGAAAATGAGGGAAAGGTCTCTCCATTCCTGATCAACCCTATAATTGCTTACTTTAAACCCATATAGCTCCGTGCATTCTTGCACCCATCTCTCAAAAATTGGGTTGCTAGAAAGTGGGCCTTGACATAACCACCTGTCAGACCAAAACTAAATATCCTCCCCATTGCCTAGTTTCCAAGAGACCCTAGCCTTAGCCAGGTCCCTAGCCTTCAGGATACCATTCCAAATAGTCGACCCTTTAGGGATGTCCTCATTGAATAAAGTAAAATGAAGAGAGGGTCTTCTGAGGTATTTATTTTCCAAAATGTCTCTCCATTCACCAGTGTTATTGAAGATACGCCAAATTTTTTTTGCAAGAAGTGCCTTATTGAGATGGGTAAGCTTTCTAATGCCCATACCTCCATACCTCTTGGGGAAACAGACCTTCTCCTAGGCAACAAGAGGGTACCTTTTCTTTCCTTCCAGTTCGGTTCATAGAAAGTCTCTTTGGATTTTCTCCATTTTCTCTGCAAATTTCACAGGAATTCCAAAAAGGCTTAGAGCATAAATGGGAAGGTTCTAAAGAGTGGATTTGACCAGTAGAAATTTCCCAGCCTGGTTGAGAGAGGCACCTTTCCATCCAACCATCTTCTTGTTGAATCTGTCCAGAATACCATTCCAGAAAGAGTCAGGGGGAGAAGAGCCCAAGGGGAGTCCTAGATAGGATGAAGGGAGAGAGCCCACCCCACAACCAAGGATTCTGGCAATTTTCCTTTGTCTTACTTCAGGGGTGTGAACAAAGAAGGTCAAGCTTTTGTTTCGGTTAATCAGTTGACCAATCCCTCTGGAGTAAGTATCAAGAACCTCTTTCAAAGTCTTAGCTTCTTTCACAGAAGCTTCCCCCCCCCATTATAGTGTCATCCACAAATTGCTGGTGAGTGAAGGGGTCATTTATCAAAGAAGGCTTAATCCCTATAAGACTTCCATCAAAATTTTTACGTTCAATAAGCCTCCCAATGCAGTCAGCTAAAATAATGAAGAGGATAGGTGAAAGGGGGTCTCCTTTCCTGAGACCTCTAGAAGGTTTAAAGAACTTAGAGGGGGCTCCATTAATCAGAACAAGAAGAGAGGTGGTAGACACCAATTGAGAAATGAGTTTACACACTTTGTTGTCAAAAGCAAAGGCCTGAAGGACCTTTCCAAGAAAGGACCAGTCCAACCGATCATAGGCTTTTGAAAGATCCAGTTTGAGCAACATACCTTCCTACTTGGAAGCTTCTAAAGAACGAATAACCTCATGAACCATCAGCACCGATTCCAAGATTTGTCTGCCAGGAACAAAGCCCAATTGTTGCTGTGAAATGATCAGATGCAAGATTTTAGGCATTCTGGAAGTGAGAACTTTAGAGATAATCTTGTAGAAAGAGTTGCACAAAATGATGGGCCTAAATTGGTCAAAAGAGTCAGCCCCTGGGGATTTAGGGATGAGAAACAAGAAGGTAGAATTAATATCCTTAAGAATACTTCTAGCTCTTAAGAACTCCTGAACTACCTTTACCACATCCCCCATGACCACCGGCCAGTACATTTGGAAGAAAAAGGTGGGAAACCCGTCCAGACCAGGTGATTTATCACTAGGTAGGGAGAAAAGGGCCTCTCTAACTTCTAATGCATTAGGAATAGCATAGAGAAGTTTATTATGGTGGGGTTGAATAATCTGAGGAATACAAGAGATGATATCCTCTTGATCCACCTTGGAAAGCAGGAAGAGAAGAGAAGAAGGAGACCGCTTCAGCCGAGATAACAGGATCTTCAGATAACAACACCTGCCCCTTCCTGATTCCAGAGATCCTATTGTTAGCCCTATGTTTTAGGGTGGAGAGATGAAAGAACTTCATTTTTTGATCTCCATCCTTAAGCCATGAGATTCAACATTTTTGCCTCTAGAACTTTTCCTCCCTGTTGATGATGTTATGAAGATCAGATAGGATCAACAACTCAGCCTCCCTGTTACTCTCATTATATCCTTCCTTCTAAATACTATCTTGGATGACAGATAGATTGTCTGACAACTCCTCCTTGTCATGGAATATATGGCCAAAATTAGACTTGTTCCAAATTTTTACCATCCTCTTCACATTTCTGAGCTTTCTGGTGACTCTAAACATGGCTGAGCCATCAACACCAATCCCCCACCATCTTTTGACATTATCCAATAGGTCTGGGTGAGTGGTCCACATTTTCTTGAACCTAAAAGGGCAGTTTCTTTTAGGCTCAAGAGGGGACACCGAAAGAGAAATGGGAGAGTGGTCAGAACCAACTCTAGGAAGCAGAGATAATCTACAGCGAAAAGAGTGCAACCAATCCAGGGAGATTAAAGCTCTGTCCAATCTGACCTAAATGCAGTCTTGACCAGCTCTCTTGTTAGACCAGGTAAAGGTACCCCCTGAGAGCTCCAAATCCATTAGGGCCAGGTCATTGATGAAATTGGAAAGATCTTTCTTGCTTTCCCAATCCAGGGGCAATCCTCCCATCTTCTCCTTGTCCTCCAGTGAAGAGTTGAAGTCTCCCAGGATAATGCCTTTTTTAATGTCGCTGGCTTGCACCAACTTTCCAACTTTGACCCAGTAATTTTTTCTATCTCTCTTGTTGTTGGGAGCATAAATGTTCACTAAAAACCAGCATTCATTAGTTAGCAAATGTTGTAATCTACAAAAAATGATGTTATCCTCATCATACTCGGGCATAATATTGAAATGTCTGTTATTGAATAATAGCAGCAGCCCTCCAGATGCTCCTTCTGAGTTTGAGGCAATTCCATTCATGTTGCTGTTGAATCTAATATTTTCTAGATTTTCTTTCTTCATTTTCGTTTCCTGAATAAGAAAAATATTGGGCCTATGATCCCTTATCATATTCCTTACAACTTCTTGCTTGTGGATTCCATTGAGTCCACGAATATTCCATGAGAGGATCTTCATGCTTTAATTGATGAGCAGGCTTCCTGGATGGTGCGCTGCGTTCCATCCATGATGTTTCTTCTTGCTTCCTCCTTCTTGATTTCATTCTTGTTTTTCTTTCCCACTGGGTTGGTTTTATGACCAAGATTTGCCTTGGCCTTGCTTCTAGTTGAAGCAGGAGAGGCAGGAGAGGGGTCTCGACTATTCTTCTTCTTTCTTCTTTTGACTTCTGTTCAGGGTGGCTCTTCTTATTCTTTACATAAATCAAACAAAGCATCTAGCCTGGCCAGTTGTTCTGATGTTGAGGCAGACAACCGTTCTAAGATTCTACTCACTATTACAGGGGGTTCCCTACTAACCGAGTTTGTGAAGTTTTGAGATAATGGTTCCCCTTCCTTTTATTCCTCCATAGAGTTCGAGAAAGGTTTGGATCAACCTCCTCAGAACCCTCAGGGATTTGAGACTCCAAAATACTTGCCTCTTTGAGATTATCCTTGGATTCCTTCATTTGGGAAGGGCTGGTTTTTTCCTCAGTTGTCTCATTCCCTTCTCCTTCCAGTGCATCCACTACAACCTTGAGGTCCCGGGGTTCAGCTTGGAGGTCAGTAACAAAATCATTAGCTTTTTCTTCAACCTCTCCATTTTTCTTGACTTGCATTTCTTTCTTCTTCCAAGTCTTTTTGGGAACATGAGAAACTTTCTTCCCACCATGAGGGCGGGCCTTTCCCCCCATTCCCTTTCCTTTGAATAGTGGGCAGAATCCAGCCTTGTGGTCTGCCTTCTTACAATGGAGGCACACAAAGGGCACACTTTCATAGTCAATCATTTGGAATCTGCTTCCCAAATGAGATTGAAATTCAATAACTTGAGGCATATCCTGTCCTTCGGTCACTCCTACACATATCCTTGCATAGGTAAGTCTCTTCTTAGCTGCCGTTACAGGATCAATGGAAAGAAGCTCTCCAAAAGACCTGGCAATGCCATCAAAGACATCCTCATGCTAGTATTCCATGGGCAATTCTGGGAGTCTAATCCATACTAGAGCCTGGGATAGGAAATCATTATTCAAGTCCAGATTGAAAGACCATTTCTGCAAGATTAAAGTAGATCTCCCCAGAGACCAGTTCCCTGTGCATAGGATTCTGGAAAAATCTTCCAAGCAAGAAAACTCAAAAGCCATGAAACCTTTTGCCATTGCTATCACCTCTACATGCCACTTTAAATCCCATTTGTTTTTGGTAAAAATCCTCACAACATCAATGTTGTGCCTTGGCCCTACAAAATTTTCCACCAAGGTATTCGCCATACTGAGGATATTGTGGTCTATAATTTCCCGAGGAACTTCCAGAGCAAAGATGCCCTTCTCCTTATTTGATTTATCAATGAATTTCGGGAATGTCGACTTACCTGATGGTTTGAATCCAAATAGGTTTCACCAGCGCCCCCAGGTCCCAGGCGGCCCACCACCCAAGTGAAGGGGAGGAATCTTCTCACCTGGGTGAGGCATAAACTCATGTGGGTCCCCATCCTTTGAGGCGTCCACATCATTCACCTTTGATTCCTACCCTGCACTTGCAGATTGCCCCCCAACACCCATGTTCTCTCGATTCTCGCCTAGCTACTGATTCAAAATTCCATTGCCGCCTTGCTGTTGATATAAAAACCCATTCCCGCTCGCACCAAACGCTCCAATCATTGTTCTTCCACTCCTGAGAGATACTTTGTTACTCATGTTATGTTTTACATTTGAGATGACTTGAGGGTCAGATGTTATACTTTGATTTCAATATCATAGATGTTAGATTACTATGCTGTCCAGTTGGTCATATTGCATGATGATGCCATTTTGAGATGACAATGTGTTTTATAATGATATCTGGTTATCCAATATTTGGATGTATGTCTGATTATGTTATGTGTGTTACAGTAAATAATTAATTAATTATTCTATTTACTTAAGCTTACTTAGGTAAATGCATTTATTTAATATTTTGTATTTAATGCATGTAGTGGTTAGTTGTTGACAACACGGGAGTCTGTTCCCTTCTAGCATGTTCCACCTTTTGTGGATATGTGCTGAGTTGTCATCCTTATCTTCTACCACCTTCTAGCTTGTTCTACAAGCTTCCATGAGCTCTTTATATACGGGCTCCCTCATTGTATTTTTATAAGGCATTGTGCATACTGTAAATACATTTTTTTCTTGTGTTTGCACATGTTGTCTCTCATGTCCGTTTAGGGTTTTTCCCTTGCTCCATGCTCTTCCTCTTCTTGGCTTCTCTTTGACAAGTTTTCACATGCAGGTGATCTTGGGCATCTTCAGAGTTGGCTTTCATCAACTCTAACATGGTATCAGAGCCTTCCTGCTGTAGCTTCGTTGAAGGATTTTTGAAATCGTGATTGAAGTCACAAACTCTAGTTTTTTTGTGCATTTTTTCTTCAAATCTAGGTATCAAAATTTTTTTGGAGCACATTGGGGCCAAACAGACATCACCATTGGATATGGAAGGTCATTTGCAGTTAGGATTCATATAAAGCTTTTCATTTTTGGACACAAGGCATTTTGGAGAATTTTTTAGGCCCCTTGGATGTTGTCGTACAGATGATTTTGCATTTATTGCGATTTAAAAAAAAAAAAGAGCGCCGAGCGGCCACTGCCGCACCGTCGAGCGGCCATTGCTGTGCCACCTAGGTGTAGCCTCCACTGGCAGCGCAGTCATTGCGTCGCCTACGTGCACCCATCGCTCTGTGACCCCCGTCGCTTTGCTGTCCCATCACCGTCTCGGCTGCGCTTCTCCTCCGCTCTGCTAGTGGAGCTTCTGTGTTTGGCGCTCGTCTAATTCAGCAGTACAGTCAGTGCTTTTTCAGCAGCTACAACCAATTCGATGCTGACACGTGGACAACGTCTTGCTCCTGCCACGTCATTTGATCTGCCACATGGCCTCTTTTTTGTAGTGACGACCTCCAAGCCATCAATTTTAATGTCATGAATTGCTGACATCAACATGATGTCATTGGATCAACCAACCTTGCATATCTCCAGGGTCACTTTTGGACCTACTATTGGTTTTTTGGCCATAACTTGAGCATACAAATGTATTTTTCTGATCCAAAAAAAGTGCCAAAAAGTTGGTTCTGAGATAGAGACTTTGGTGTAGGTATTTTTAGGTTTTGATTATTTTTTATTACTTTTTTTTAGTCAAAGTTTGAAGTTCTATTTTTGACTCCTACAAGCATATCTTTTGCGTCTCATGCCCATTTTTTGAAAACTTTATATTTTGAAAAGCTGGTTCTGTCACCTTTTCAAAAATGTTGTCATTTTTCTTAGTTTTTGGCCTATGCTCTTTCTATCATAGTTTATGCATTTTTTCTATATGGTGGATATCTTGAGTGTTTTAGGCTCAAAGATCACTTTCCTAGCATGGTTTCCTTTGTTTTAGGCTATACTTTGTTTTGTATCAGTTTGTTTTTAGTTTTGGACATTGTAACTATCATTTTGAAGCACTTTTATGTATCACACTGAGACAAAGTGCCACTTTTGCATTTCGAGGGTCATGAAAATTGTTTTGAGTTAGTTGTACATGTACTTTTTTCATAAAGCACCATGGGGGGGATAGTTGTTTGCTGTTTTAGGCAATTCTCCCTTTGTCAAGTGAGTGTCCCTTCCACGACATTAGCCCCATGCAGAGTCAGTTTGACCGTGTTTTTATAGGTGTCTATACCTCTTTCCCTCTCTCATCGTTCTTGATTCGTCTGCAGGAGACTTTGGCCCACCTTCTCAGTTGCCTGTCATCACACCCTGTCTGCATTAAGGGAGGGTTATGCTGTTGTTCTAATGCATCCGTGGTTTGATGGTTTGATAGTGTGAACTATGTATTTAGTGGTTGATCCTATATATAAGGTGATTGCAATGGCTGGCTACCTATGCATTTCAATGAGATGGATCATCTACCATATAGACATACTTGGTTTATGCCTTCTTCTTCCATGGAGGTTCTTTAGTTCTTCAATTTGATAGATTTGCAACTTCTTCATGCTCCAGTGATGCTTCTTCATGATCACTCCTTGTTCCTGTTTTAGGGGACATTCCCTAGTTAGAGGCTTCATCAGTTCTTCACTAGGTTCTTACCTCTTTTTGGGGGAAGGTTTTTCCCATGTGGTTTTCTCTCTTTTCCTATTTTGTAGAGGTTGCATTTTGTTGCATTGTACTTGGATACCTAACATGGCCTCATTGCCGGGACCCATTCTGCATTTCATCTTAGTTTTGTGAGCTTAAGGCATTTCCCTAAGTTGCACTTAAGGGGGGGTGTTAGAGTAAATAATTAATTATTTATTCTATTTACTTAAGCTTACTTAGGTAAATGCATTTATTTAATATTTTGTATTTAATGTATGTAGTGGTTAGTTGTTGACAACACAGGAGTATGTTCCCTTCTAGCATGTTCCACCTTTTGTGGATATGTGCTGAGTTGTCATCCTTATCTTTTACCACCTTCTAGCTTGTTCTACAAGCTTCCATGAGCTCTTTATATACGGGCTCCCCCATTGTATTTTCATAAGGCATTGTGCATATTGTAAATACATTTTCTTCTTGTGTTTGCACATATTGTCTCTCATGCCCGTTTAAGGTTTTACCCTTGCTCCATGCTCTTTCTCTTCTTGGCTTCTCTTTGAAAAGTTTTCACATGCAGGTGATCTTGGGCATCTTCAGAGTTGGCTTTTATCAACTCCAACAATGTGATGGATTTAATGCTATGGTTATTTACTTCATTCCTGTGTTGTTATGCTTTGTGCGAATGTGAGAGATGTAAATAGATTATTTCAATATAATTGAATAAGTGGTTAACTTAGGTGATTTAATATATTTATCACTTCCACTACGTTATTATATGCAAATTGCACTTGATCATGTGTTTTAGTGTGCAAGATTTATATCCTTGGTAGTGGCATATAGAGTTAGTGATTCAACTATTCATATTTTACCAATGTCATCCCTGTATGCTTGATGTATCCTTATTTTAATTGTTTAATTAAACCTTTTGGTGATTATTAAATCTGAACTCATTTGCATTATGTGATTTGACTAGTGAGCATGTCTGTGCATTTAGAGGTTCACATCGTTGCGAAAGTTGTTAAGGAAATTTTTGTGTTTTTGGATTTTTGGACTTTTATTTTTATTGAATTTAATTTTCGGTAGCTTTTCCATAGATGAATTCCTATTTCTAGGAATAGCCTATTTTTGTTTGGGTCAATTTGGGGTTTAAATAGGTTGGTTGGCTATTTTCTCTACTCGATTATTCACTCAAAAAGTGAATAAGTATTGAAAAAGAAATTTAATTCCTCACTTCTAACTTTTGAATTAGAAAGTTTGAGAGTAAAACCCAAAATCCTCTTCATGAGGATTTACTATTTTGTTCGTTGTGGGAGCTACAAGTGTGGGAACATTGCGAGATTAGGCTCATTGGATCCAGCTCAGAGAGACCTTGAATTGTCATGATTTTTAGCTACTTCTATGAGGTTTTCATTTAATGGTTTAGATTCTTGTTTTTCCCATTTTGGCTATGAAGTAGGGCTCCCCATTTTATCATTTCGTCTCCATTTCAGCTTTTGTCTTTGGTAGCCATTTTTTAGGAGGCTGAGAACTAGTGTTCCCCTCCATTTCAACTTCTATTTTTGGTAGCCATTTTTTAGGAGGCTGAGAACTAGTGTTCCCCTCCATTTCTGTTTGTTGGTTTGGCCTAGTTGGTTAGGTATGAACATTTTCCCTATTTTTGGGATGGGGGTTTGGGGTTTTGCACCGTTATGCTGGCCATTTTTGCATACGGTGTCAAAACCCAAATTTTTTATTTGATTTTTGAGATTTTTGTGCCCAAAGACCAAATGGGTTTTAATTTTGAATTTTTTCATTTTTTTGAGTTTTTACCTTGGTTTGCATGCTGCCCTATTTTCTTGGGTTTTCTTGGCATGAGCTTGGTCATGGACCTAGATCATCTGTTTGGATGTCAATCAGACCATTGTTACACTTTTATGTTTGCATTGGGATGCATGCTACATTTGTATTCCCAGTGTTGTTTTCAATTGAGTGATTTTATACTTGGTGCAATGGTTTCTCTTGGACCCTTGTTATTGTTTCATGGACATAGATTGAGGTCGATTGAGTGATTTCATGATGTACGATTTTATTGCTTTTGGGATTCATGTAGAATCCGTCCTCCCGAGTTGCTTTTGGTTAAGTGATATTTTGCTTGTGTTCTTATCTAGTCCTTGTGTTATGATCTTTGTGATGGTGGTGTGCCACACATGAGTACATACATGTGCATTTTTTAGGTGACTTGCGAGGCTCGATCTTCCACGATACTTTTGAAAGTTATGATTGTTTGGGTTGGGTTGGGAATATGCATGCCTATGGGCACACATCATTGGATGAGCATGGGTAGGGTAGGGTAGCATATGGAGGGGGATTCTATTTCATAGCCTAGCAATCATGGCACCATAGGTTGGCAGAGGGAGCTTTAAGTAAGTAATAACTAAATAAAATGTGTGAGTGGTAATAAAACTTAAGATAATGAAAAAGTTCTATGCATTGGCCTTCAAGGGAGTACCTTGAGTGAGTATCCACATTTGTGTGATGGTTCTAAGGGAGTACCTTGAGAGTTTTTCCACACGTGATCTGATCTTGGGCTTGTTGATGCCAAGAGAATCTTCATGATGTCAGCCCCTACTTAGTGGTCCATTGATTGTCTAACCAGGACCTATAGTTTATGCATTGTCTATGTTCTTGGTTTCAGTCATCATACTATCTGGCGTGAGTGTTAGCCATAGACATTGTGCTTTATGTGTGTTTGTGGTTGAATCATTATCTCCATTAACATGGTGGGAGTGGACCTATAGGTTTCACATGGTTAGGAGGTATAGCTACCTATACCACTACTGGGGACCAGTGTATAGAGATGATCTTTTATTGTAGTGCGACTATTGCTAGATGTTTTCACTTTGTACTTCAGTTTCTAAATTATGCTTCCTTGTGATTTATGCTTTCATTGGAATGCTTGGATATCATGTTTAGATGATGCTAGTTTATTAGACACATTCCTATATTATGTTGTTTAGCATATGATTTAGATGATGTGAATTGCTTTGTTGGCATATCTATTGCTTATTCGTTTAGCATGCTAGATTTCCTATTCATATAATGTTTAGCATATGATAGATGATGTGGTTGATTTATTGTATTATCTAATGCTTTACTTTTAGCATGTTAGATTTCCTTATTCTTATATTGTAGCACATTTTAATAGCGACATCCTCATAAGATAACATCGACGATCTAGTTGGTAGTTTGGGATGTTATGTGCGAGGGATGGCTAGGATCCACAATGGTCTTATGATGCTATTAATGATTGGGAGGAACCATGTACTTAGTTTGGTTGTACTATTCACTATGATGTTACTTCAATTTATTGTGATGTTGTTTTAGTACACCGTGATGCTTCCTTCTATACTTTCCCTTCACTAATTGTTAGATGGTTAGATTGTGTTCCATCTTTTAGTTAATGTTCAAGTGTCCTTGTCTCCAGATGTAGATCTAGTACTCCCTAGTCTAGATGAGTTTTATTTATTAGCTTTTTACCCTTTTGTTTTCTAGCTTGCTATCTTGGAATCTCATGCAAAATTGTACTTTCTCATGCGAGAATGTAAGATCTCACATGGTGTGTTGGATTTTCTTGCATGGTCTTTGGCACTTTCTCACATGAAACCCAACACTAGTTTTGGGTGTCTTAGCTATTTGGCCAAGTACTTTCTTGTGACGTTAGGTGCACATCCTCGTGTGGAAGGTACTTCCTCACATGGCATGTTGTATATCTTTGCATGATAATCTATTAGTCTATGGTCCTCGCATGAAAAATAGGGGGCATCTCCACTAGTTTTTGGGGATCAATTTTTGGTGATTCTAGCACCCTTTGGGTTTACTTAATTTTCCATGCCTTGATAGATCTTTTTTGTCTTTTTTCTATTGTTCTTTTGGGTTTCTATTTTTTGTTGTGTGTGTGTTTAGTTCGAGTAGTGGCGTTTAGAGATTCATTGGTTGTTGAGATGGTGGTTAAGTCTTCCATTGTGATCTATGTGATCTGTATATTTTTTTGTCTTGTGCACTCATACTTGTTTAAAAAATAATATCTTGGCTTGTATTGAATCCTTTTTCCAAGGATCTCTGGGCGAGGCATTACATACAACCCCTTATGAAACTTTTGACAAGGACTCACTATTTTATGATGCTGATATCACACAATATGATGGCCCGATTGACACAATTAGAAGGTTTCTTCCAAAAATTACAAATGAAGTTATTCAATTATAAGAAATATATCCTTGAAATCTTGAGTCAAAATATAGGGCAAGATTGATGCTTACAAAAATACCTTAAGAGTAAGAAGTAATGAAATCTTTAATTATAATAAAAGTTTAATAATGGTTTATTTTTAATATTCTTCTATGCCATTGAAAACTAAAATATGTACGTGTTACTTTTATAGCTTCTTTTTGCATAATCATGAACCTCTTGGCAATGATTAGGGTATTGCAAGTGGTTCATGTAATGCCCATTTTTTATCTGCCAATTGTGTTTTCCACTAAATATATAGGAATGATCATAATCAATCTCCATTAGGAAACCATTTCTACTCATTATTCTAAGGACTTGGATAAATGTGTATATTTTGTATGTTTAATGTTATTTTGGGGGACATTTCCTAATGCTTTCATAATATCATTCTCTAGTTTTGTAAAAGATACCCTTTCTGTTTATTGACACTAGTTAAATTCCATCATAGGGTAACATTAGGGTCCCCTCCTAACCAAAAAATTCATGAGACCTTAAATGGTCACTCCACACCATAACTGATGAAGAGAAAGGTGGACCAACTCAAAATATAACCAATTAGGACAAAAACCCTCCAAGACAACTATGAGATACAACTTTTCACATGAAAAGTGTCATTCCAAGACACTAAACAACTTCTACCTAACAAGGGACATCACTCTTTATTCCTCAAAAACTCTTCCAAGTCTAAATTATTTCAAGATCCTCAAAGGATCATTCTTCATAATAGATCCGCATTCTTCCACAAGTCCTACACTCCATATTATATTCATATCAACACTATAGTAACATTTCATTCTTGTGCTGGTTCAAACCCAATAAAACTCTATTTATAATGTGATTGTGGTAGACCTTTAACCAGTGGTCAACATCTCATGTAATAATGAGTCCTTACACTTTTCACTTGATGACTCCTATCCTACTTCACCTTAGGATCATTTACAAAAATTCCTAGGATTTTTCAGCCTATATACTTACTTATAAACTCCTATTTGATCAAATGGACACACTTTACCAATCACTACCATGTTACGACATAAACCTTCTATTTGTGACTTTTCTTTCCTTAGATAATCTTCAAGGTTGATCCAAATTCCTTCACCACAGAATCCCACTACTACATTTGAGGTCAATTTTTAACCTTTACTTTTGACCAATGCCTTTTTTTGGCTTGTTCAATTCTTTTTTTTTTTTGTTTATGATCCTGATTTGGTCAAAATATTGACGAAATCGGGCTTTAAATGAAAAAAAGAAAAAGGAGTGCTCGAGTTTTATTTCATGATTTCAACATTTTGGGTGGGAGCTAATTTGGAGGTCTACACACTTTGGAGGTCTACATTTTGGGGAACTGAACTTGGAGATAGGGGAGGGCTTTTGATTCTAGAGCCAAGAGTTTCTAGTGCTTCCATTTTTTTGTTAATTTTTTATTCTATCTTGGAGGTTTTGGATTAGAGGATTATGGGAGCTAAATAATCATATCTCATAGGAGTTGAGGATTTTAGGATTGTGGGAGTTGAGGATTTTAGGATTTATAGGATTGTGCCTAGCAAGATCATACAATCTTTTGGTCAGTTGGATTTGAGATTGTGAGACTATGTGTATGAAGTTTTAAGCTAGGAGAAGAGGCAAGCCAGGCAAGATTAGAATAGTAAGAGCTAGGTTTTCAATGCACAACTACTCTACCACAAGATGCACCAAAAAAACCCCATATAATTTTAGGTAACCCTTGCTACTCTGCTTCAGTAGTGTAGTGCCCCTTTGATGATGGTGTTGTTGTTTGAGAATGAGACATTCGATGAAATTTATCTTGCAATGTATGAGAAGCTCAAAGTTTAGAAAGATTTCATCTATGTTTAATGGCAAAAGGATTTCAAGCAATATAATTTTCTTGTGCTCTTTAAATATGTCTATATATTTATGGGATTATGATCTGTGTTCAATAATAGATGAAATTGATCTCTTCTTTTTGTAGATTCTTGCTTGTGGAGTAGCAGTCAAGACATACAATTTTGGTGTAGCAAACTTTAAAGATACACCTATGTACTAGGAAGCTATTGAGTCTCAAGGATTGTTTGAAGAGGCACCTAAAACATTTGAAACTCTCTAAGAGGTATTCAACTCAAAATTGAACGAATAGAAAGTAATTTTATTGTCTGCATTTGTGATTATAGATTGCTAGAGTAGGCATTGAGATTATTTTGAGTTACTTATCAATGATAAGATCTTGCCAAAAATGAAGTCACTTGAGTGTCATGAACAAGGACGGGAACTTCATTCATGTGTGGATTATACTATAATCATCTACCATAGATTCAATGAACATGATCAATATCATAATCATATATAAAAGATTCTTTAAATAAATTAGTTAATGAAATGAAAAATAAAATTATATTTACTGAAAACAAATAATTAACAACATTTGTATAAATAAGAAAATGTGATTTAACTAAATGAATAACTATATAAAATACTAAATTAATGATATAAATATGATTAAATAATAACTCATTCCTTCATAGATAAATGCATAATACAATTATAACATGAAAAAAATCAAACTTCGGTGACTAGAAGAATAACACTAGCATCTGCTAAAATAACCCCTAAATAGCTAAGATGATTGCGAAGCAATCTCAATTGTTTAAATAAATATATTAGAGATATCCATGTTGGTAATTTCTCTCACAATAGAATCTGGTAGTTGCCGCCGACTATTTGTCAACACTCAAATCATACTTTATTATGTCAATGCATATATTTTGCAACCAATTACATGAGCCGTATGCATATTCAGTTCCAAGTGCCTATAGAAACAATGGGTCACATCCAATAGTTTTATTACCAATAGTTGAAGCTATTGATTCAATTGATCAAGAACAAGACCCAACACCAGTTTCAAAAAGGTTGTTAGGATTTTCAAAAAGGTGGATTTCATCTTGTGCAATTGTTTCCTTACCTTCTATGCTCAAATTTGATCATATTTTGTTCTGTCTAAAGGTTGAGCTCAGGAGATATTTTTGAAGGAAATAGTATTCTTTAGATATGACTAGTCTACAATGAGGACTATTTTTTTTTTTAGGATTTTGTTTTTTCACATAGAAGTTAGCTCTAGCTTTCCCCATAAGCTCAGTTGGTTCTTCATATTTCTTATTCATCATCTTAATCACCACTACACCTCCTTTCTCTTTGACTCATGGATCATTGGTATTCTCTAAGTTCTTCCATGCTACCCATCAATATACTTGATTTTTTAATGGCTATCCATACACAATTGTGGTACCTATAAAGAAGAGTTTGCCAAAAAATTATTCTCGAAGATATTGATGCCAGGTAAATAAATCTCCAAGATCATATTCTAAATTGAATGTTTTATAAATTACTTTAGCTGACAACTAGATGACAATGAACCACCTTCTACTACTAGTGCTTTAGCTCTTGTTACTTATTAGATTTGTTTCTCTCTTTGGATATGATGAGTAAGGTTCTCTCTTTTTGTGTCAATGCCTAGCATTACTCACCTTTTTAAGTGATATATTTGTATTTTTGAAAAGCATTTTTAATATTAATTCCTATTTCATTAAAAAAACAAGTGCATATACAAGAAAAGGTCAATTGGAAACAACTAAAGAATGAAAGTATGTAGAAGATTTGAAAAAAAATTAGCAAACAATATTAGACCATGTTTGAATTTGATGGCTGTTGATATGCTATTTCCAATATTATGTTAAGATTATGATTGGACCAAACTTTAATTTTTTGTGAAGTTTGTATCGATTTAACACTTAATCATGCTTGATTCAAAGATTTTCTAATATTAAGCTCATCATGATTATATGAAGAATCTATGTCAAGCGAGTAGTTAATGTTGTCATGACTCTAACTCTTATAATTCTACTTGTGAAGCTTCTTAAATTGAATTGTGTTTGAGACTCTTTCAATTGAAGAATAGTTGAATACTTAGAATTATATCATATTTGTAGTGATGCTGCTAGAAGTAGAGAGATGAATGAGAAGTATGGGAGAGTATTTGCATTATCTTATAATCATTTATGGATAAACACAAGAAATTATGTAAATATTGTAATTTGTATAGTATCTTATTGCTTGGTTCTCATTTCAATAGTGAAATAATTGTGGCATACTATGCTTATTTTGTAGGGTTGTGCTTCTGTTTGAGGCTTTAAATGTTGCTCCTCTTTTCCATTATTATTATATTCTTTGAATAATTTAGCTAAGGTTTCAATTCAAGTACTTAGCTTAGATCAAAAGCAACACTTGTTACTTGGAGCATGAGATACTCTATTCAATTTTACTTCTTAGTTTGCTTTCCAATAAGGTTGGCTTAGAGTGTCATGTCCTATTTTATTCTCACCCTATCTTATCATTTTATGCCAATTCTTGTTCAAGATATGCATTTTAAGGTGAGAAGTATCCTTTGTACTATGCAACAAGCCCTTGCACTCTCGAATCAAAGTAGTATTGATCAATAGATTAGATTCTTTTTTGATACATAGCATACATAGACATCATATCTCCTACTTCACTGCCCTAAATATTCACTTTGAGGTTTCTAAATGGTTTTAGAAAAATAGAGCTTGGGATCAAATACAACTGCTTTGAGGTTGTTGAATAGTTTTGGAAAAAGAGAGCTTGGGATCAAATACAACTACTTTAAGAGCAAGCCAAAAAACCAATCTTGCTAATAGAAAATAATCTCTAAGGCTCATATTTTTAATAGAAATTTATAAAGAACCAAACATAAATTTTCAAAACACACACACACACACACACACACACACACACACACACACACATTTTGTTGAACACATTTATAAGATTTTTTGGATCCTATTTTATAGGGAACAACTCTCCAAATATGAGTTGTTTTGACAACTCTTACTACAGTCCAAACTATAATTACTTCCAGTTATAGGATTTTCTGGATTTTATTTTATAGGTTAGAAATTAGGCTAGAGCTTGCTAGAACTAGCTCCATTGGGTGCATAAAAATGATCTATTGGTTTGGTGACCTCCTACAAACCAAGAATGAACTGTTCCATCCAAAAAACTTGACCCACCATCTTCCCTTGCTAATTACTTGCTCAAACAACGCATTCTAAGGCTAAATACAGTGTCATATTTAGCCTAGGGCATCAAGTTTGAAGTGGCTAATAGAATTTTCCTATCCTGAGACTTTGAAGTCTCAAAATGAATCCTAAATACTTGCATTTCATTGAAGGCCATCAATTGCTAATGGTGAAATTGCAAGTTATGGCCATTTCTTGGCTTCAAACCTTTGAAATGAGGCTTTCAGACTCGTAGTCAGAAAATTTTCTATAACTACCTTGAAACTCAATAAAATTCAACCAAATAAATTGTAAATGAAAGGTAATATAGGCATCCAACTTCAAATGTGCATCATCTATTTGTACCAATCCGTACAAAACAAATTTTATCCAGAAAACAAGTTTTTTCCCCATCATAAAATGCTGATTATTCTGTACAACTTGATGGTTAGTTATCAAATGGATATAATGAGGCTTAAATACCTTCATCCAATCAGTTCAAACCAAAATTTGATGGTTATGAATGTTGGAAGGCCAAAAAGACATTTTTGACAACTTTCCCAAAATTACATTTTTGCATATTTGCAATTTCTTGTAAAATATGACAACTTTTTGCATTTTTTATCCTAATGGACACCAACTAATCCCAAACCTTTAGGAATGGTATGAAATATATGTATAAGGTGAAACAAACATTTTTTCCATTATTGAACACCTAAACACTCAAAAACCAAGAATTAGGTGTTTTAGTGATGAAGTTCAGAAATCAGTGAAATAAAACACATTTAAGAATTTACATCTTCAAGAAGAATTAAGAATCAAGTGACACAAAGGAGGATATTAACAAAGAGTATTCTAAGTGGAAAAATTTTCATTGATTATAATATGGGTGAATTTGAACGAGGTGACCAAATTTTTCTTTCAAAACCATATGTACAGATATAAACATTAAGTACAACATATCCAATATATTTGTAGATATAAACATTAACTAGAGAAAATTCTTCTTTCAAAACCATATGTGTAGATATAAACATTAAGTAAAACATGTCCAATATTTTTGTAGATATACAGATTAATTACACCAAATTTTTCTTTCAAAACCATATGTGTAGATATAAACATTAAGTACAACATATTCAATAATTTTGCATATATATTTTCTTGTGAAGAGAGACCATGCCTAGCAATATGGACCCAGAACAAAATAATGAAACAATTGCTAGATTCTAGTCTTAGTTATGAAGAAAAGTTGATAAATGTAATTATCCTTGCAAAAAGTGTAAGGGCTTAAATAATCAAAGAATTCTAATCACAATAGCCTAGCGTCATTGTAGGCAACATGGTCACGTTGAAGGGGGTCACGATTTTCATCAATTGGTGAATGTGGATTTTCAATTGGAGGAACATGGAGGAGTGAATATCGAAGCTGAGAATAACACTCCCATGGAAGAAGATGATAATTTGCCAGAGGACATGATTGAAGAATATGGTATTGGCATATCTGATGAAGATTCTCACGATGATGGTACTAGCACATCTGATAATGATGATGAAGATGGTCTTGATATACCTATACTTGAGAAGGCATATGAGCCCCTATACCAAGGCTCCCAACAACTCTTCTCTCTACTATAGTATTGTTGGTGAACTTGAAGGTTATGACTGGTTTATCCATTGTAGTAATGTCACATATGCTAAGGTATGCCTTTTTTGTCATCTTCAATGTTAGCATACCATTACTATTTATTCTATTAAAAATTTATATTTTTAGTTGCAGGTTGATAGGTGAGTTTTTCTTTCCACCATCAAACATTCTACCTCATTCATACCAAGAATTATCTACTATTATGAATTAAATTGGAATGAAGTATCAGAAAATACATTTATGTCCCAACGATCACATTCTATAACATAAACAATATTAATTTGCAATAGAATGCCCTAATTGTCATATTAGTAGATATCAGTGAGATCAAATAACAAAAAAGGTACCTCACAAGGTTCTTCGATATATTCCCATTATTTTATGTCTTGAACGATTACTCAGGTGCAGTAGTTTGGCACATTCTATGGATTACCATGCACACAATAGAAGTCAAGATGCCATTACAAAAATGCTTGCGGATGGTTATACATTTAAAGAGATATAAAACACATGGACACATTTTAAAGAAGAACCTCATAATCTCAAGCTTGCATTGGCAGCGGATGATGTCAATCCATTTGGAGATATGTGATTTGTTTATTGAGTGTGGCTTATTTTTGTTATTAACAATAACATTCCTCCTTGGATGTTCATAAAGAGGGAGCACATAATGATGTCAATGATTGTATCAAGTATTTTTTCATTTAATAGTTATCTAAATTAATTTATAAATAGTACATCAAAATGGTCATAATGACTATGTAATATTTCTGTTCATTCAATTACTAGTTCACTATCAAGTTAAATATATGGATGTTTATATTGAGCCCCTTATTGACGAGTTATTTAAGTTATGGAATGAGGTCACTATGTATGACATCTCTAGACCAATAGGACAAATATAATTTCAATTCCATGTAATTCTTGTATGGACAATACATGATGCCTTTGGGCTTACTCATATTTGTGGTATGTTATATTGTTAAGGTCATATATTTTTGGTCTATTATAGTGCTTACACATTATTGTTATATGTTTAAGTTGTACATAATTTTTTAGGTCTTCAGACAAAGGAAAAACCTTTATGTCTAGTTTGTGGTCCAAAGATGAAATCTTGTCATTTAAGAAGTTTAGGAAAGTAGGTATTCGATGAGTTTAGGCACTTTCTCCATAATAATCATAAGTATGAAATTATTGAAAAACATATTTTTAATTAGAAATAAGAGACAACATTAAGGTCACAAAGAATGACATCTCATCTATGGAAGTTGGAATACGATTGACTAAATTGCCAAGGTAATTTCTAGTTTGTGGTCTGAAGTTTAAAATTTATATTTTGATATTGTCTTTTATTTAGTAATGATGTAATTGATGCTTGTGAAGGTTTTTGAGGCATCAATGACCAACTTCTTAGAGGAATAAAAATTTATCCTACTCAATTTAGTAGGTTACCATACTACAAGGATCTCCCAATCATGCTTTTGTTTGATAATTTGTATATTGGAAAGAATGTGACAGAGACACTACGAAAAATATTGGATGGAAAGCATGCTAGATAAAAATTACTAAAATTTGTAATGACATATATGAATCCAATCATGCACTAAAAAAATTCATTGAATCAAATAGCAATGGAAACCACATAAATATGAGAGCCCTTCCTTGATTATTAATAGAGAAGAAAAGTGATGCATTAAAAGAAGTCATAAAAAAAAAATTTCCCATAGGATTTATTGCAAATATAAGTAGTCTTGTATTGAAGAAAGGTGATTTTGGGATAGGGTCGAAAACACATAACTGACATACCTTTGTCAAGGTAAGTCATGTTCTCTATTTACAATATATATATAAAATTACATATAATACCTATTGTATTATTTCATAATATATTAAAAAGATCATTTTTTAATGATTGCACTATGTCCTATCTCAATCCCTTCTACACCACTTTGACAACAATATTAAACAAGTTATATATAATCTTGAAAAACACATGAGGTTAGAAGTGTTATTTCTTAAATTTATTGTACATATATTATATTTATGACTTGCTTTACTTTTTATGTAATTTATTATATATTTTTATCTAAAATCTCATTTATATGTTCTTGCATGTTAAATCTCTTTTAGGTGGTTATTGTTACCCATTCTTCCCTCCCTGCCAAAAATTCAAACTTTAAATACTTGCCCCACCCAACAGCTAGGTCCTAGATTTAACATTATTTAAATGCCTCGAAAATACAAAAATAAAACATTTAAAAAACCTTAGTGTATTTCCCTTTTTGTTTCTGTCGGCCTGCAACTTTCTACACCGTCAGATCTGGTTTAGATCTATGGTGGGTGCTTTCCCACATTCTCCAAATGCATGACCTTTACACATTGCAAGAAATCTCCTTAATGATGTGTGGTAGGTGGGTCCATGTCCTTCTTATGGGTTGTAGGGTGGACAGGGTGGAAGGTTGAGCTGGCGGATCGGTTGATGCCCACTTCCCTGCATTTTGAGCTCATCAGACTTTTTGAAAATGCGAGGAAGCCTTTGGTGACATGCATCCAGGTGACATCATGGTGGATGGTTGTAGAGGTTTAGAAGTTAAGGATTTTGAGCATTGTCAGATCTTCTGAGATCAACAGCTAGCGCACGCCTGCAAGATGAAGTTGTAGTGGGATAAAACAATGCAGGCATGCCCCTTTGTGACACGTGTCCCATGGCATCCCCTGTTCTCAATTGTGCCTTCCATCATTCAATGTGATCTGATCCATGACTAGTGCATGCCCGCAAGATGAAGATGCAAGGATTTTAAGTATTGCGGGTATGCGCCCTTTCGACATGTGGCTAGTGTGATGTCATGGGCCCACCCTTCTAAAAGAGGTATGATAGCTCATCCTCTGTGGCATCTATCAGGTGAGTCAGGGTACAATAGGGGCATCTTATTGGTCAGTCCAGCTGACTTGGCTTGCAGTTCTACACGTGTTCTGAGTATCATAAATGCAAATTTGATCAATGGCTGACACATACCCGCAAGATGAAGATACGAGGTAGTTAAATAATGTGGGCAAGCACCTTGTTGCCATGTGTCCTTGTGTGGCCAGTCAGATGTTGAAGTGTTTCATGGGACTCAAAATCTTGAAGGATAGGTGCAAAATGGAGTTCTTTCACAATTGTTGATCTCATAGAGATCAACGACTAGGGCTTTCCCACTTTATCAAGATGCGAGGGTTTTAATTATTGTGGGCATGCCTCCTAGTGACACCTGTCTCAAACAATGTCATAGGCCCACCCTTCTTGCAGGGAGATGCACAAAGAATTCTCATTGTCTGATGTGAATAGATTTGTGGTCAAGGCTTCCCCGCATTATCAAGATGCGAAGATTTTAAATATTGCGGGGAAGCACTTTACTATTGTGTGTCCTTGTGGGGCCTATCTCTTCGTGAGTTGTCAGGTGATGCCAGGTGGTGCCACATCATGTTGAGTTGTTGAGCAGGTTGCTGAGTCAGATGTCGAGTGTCTTGTGGGTCCAAGAATTTTGGGGGGGCAAACACAATATATGAGATCTTTCAGGATCGTTGGTTTGACAGAGATCAAAGATCAGGGATTTCCTGCAATATGGAAGTGGAAGGAAGTTAAAAATTATGGGGAAGTTCCTAAATGACACATGTCCCAGTGGGCCAGATGGAGGCAGTAACAGTTAGAGGTTGGCAGTTAAGGTCGTGGTTTCCTGTGACCATTGCAGTTAGAGTTTGAGGAGTTGGTGGAGTTAGTAAAGAAGACATGGTCAAACTTGGGAAGAATTTGTAGGGTGGCAAAATGAAAAGAGACTATTGGCCCACGTGGCTCATCCTGGTAATAGAGTTTAGTTGACCTATTGATCATGTTGATTCACAAGCTAGAAATAGGGGAAGTAAAGTTTTCTCGTGCGATTTGATCCCTGCGATGAATTCCAACCACCCTCAAATGAATGCTACCCCCAGGAGAACACTCCACCACCTCTGGTTCGATCCATCTACTTGGTCAAATGATTTAATGGTGCTATTTTTGTCTTCTCGGGCCCCTATTCCAACCAAGATTGGATATCATTGCATCAGGATCCCCATGATTTTTCTCTGTAGAACTTAATGGTAGGTAGTTGCGAAGTAACTTTAGTTAGAGGACATCCCAGTTATACCTGAACTATAAAGGTAGATTTGGTAAATTTTGAAAAGGTTGACCCTTCTTTGATTTCTCTAATATTTCTTTGCAAATCTTCAGTGTAAAATTCCCTTTGCCTCTAAACTGAATGACATCCTGCTTATCTCCTTCAACCATTGATGTGAAAGTGAAAGAATCCTTTGCCTCTCATTGATGTTTTCTAGAGATCTATGATCTGCATGACTATATCTCTTTGACCTATGAATGATATATAAGTGAATCTCTCTTTCCTTGTGTCATTCATTTTGGTTTTTTGATCTGCATGTGGTTGTTAGATTGAAACAAGTCTGAATGTGTATATCTTTTGGTGTCATGATGCTTCAATAGTGCATGTATGGGCAGAGATTGGTTTGAAAACTCTATTTTGGTGCATCACCCCCTTAGGTTAGAATAGGTAGATTTTATTTTCATGGATTCCTTCTCCCTTTTCCTCTCCAAGAATAGTTAGGTGTGCCCTGATAGTAAGAGGAATTCGGCCTTCTCTAGAGATTCAACCTCATAGTTCAAGTCCCATAGCTTGGAGGTTGTTTCCATGTTTTACAAGGTTTTCCTTAGGTAAGGCTTTGGACAAGGGTGCAAACCTCTATGACAATAGTTTTTGGCATGCCCAATGGGACAAAGAAGTCTAATCAGTTTTAGAACCTCCACCGATCATACCAATAGTTTTTGGCAAGCCCGGTGGGACAAAGAAGTCTCAACTATATAAGTCCGCTGGTTAGCTAGTTGACCCTAGTACACTAAGAATTTGGGTGTTATTCTTAGTGCCATTATCCTTTGGAGGCATCCAATCAAAAACCATGGTGACTCTAGTGCAAATCTACTAGTTTCAAGTAGAAACAGTGCTGGTATGTAAGGATCATCTTTGATCTTTTTGTGATTTTCAAGTTTTCTATGAGATTGCAATGTTTTATGAAGCTTTGTCCATGGATACAATTCATAGAAATAGTTATTATTCCCCCCATATCATGAAAATTTTATTCCTTAGTCTTCATATTTGCCAATTTCAATCTCAACCCCAAGTTGCTTATAGCCAAGCCACTCAAAGCTATTACTCTCCTCCTATATCTACTCCACCAGTACCAACATCCCCATATGAGAAGCTTAAAGATATGATGTTGGAGTTACAAAGGTAGATTGACTGCAAACTCCAAGAGAGGAGTATGAGAATGGACTAGAGGCTGTGTGAACAAGATGAGCTGTTGCTAGACCTTGATAGGCAGCTTGATGAGGTTGCAAGGCAACAAGAACTTGAGAGACAATAGGAGGAGATGGCCTACTAGGCCTATCTCCAACAAGAAGAAAGAGAGGGGGGGAGACAGAGACATTTTGAGGAGAACCTTGCAAGGCAAGTTGCTGTAGCAAGAGAGTAGGAAATGAGGCTCCAGTTAGCTCATTTTCAAGCCAAGGAGGCAGATACCCCCCCCTCTCCAAAATATGTCATCCCAAGCTTTAAGAAGCCCCCTCCCTCACAAGAGCTTGCATTGTAGCCCCTCCACCCCCTATAAGAGAGAGTTGGACTAGTCATGAACCCCCCAAAACTATTAATATTTCCCTATTAATAGGTGGGTCAGTTGTATGGACTCCTAATGGTCGAAATATGGAGTTTCAAGAGAGTGAGTCCAAACTCACAAAGATTCCATGTGAGGAGCTGCAGTCTGCTGAGGAGAACCAAAAGGAGATTGCTGAGCCAAAGGAAGAGGACCCAATCCTCTTATCTAAAAAGCTTCTCTCTTTTGTTAAAGAAGAAGAATAAGACAATAAATTTGTTCCTCCTCTTGAGGAACAAGTCATGGCTTTTGAGCCCTTGCCAGTGAATGAGGATCTGCTACTAGAGAAGGAAGAGGATCATTTGTTGCAACAAATAACCCTCTATGATGTGGAGGATGGACAAGAAGGCCTCAAGGATAGTTTTTTCCTTGAGGAGGAATATGCTAACCTACATGAGGTTTCCCCCCAACCTATGCATATCCTTGAAACTGCAATGGAGGAGATCAATGATGAGGATGATCTTTTGGATGAGTTGGATGCTCTTTGCTCTTCTGTGGATATTGAATTAGTATCTCCTATATATGAGGAGCATGTTCCACAATAGCAACAAGTGGAAGTTCACACCATACTAGTAGATCCAAAAAAAGTGGTTCATGAGCAGCATGAACAAGATGTGGAAAAAAAACAAGAGGAGGAGGCACTTCCAAACCAGTTGAAGAACACCATTGCAGAGCATAGTCAAGTGGTCAAAGATGATTCCTCTGGCCCTACACCATCAAGAGGATGCCCCATAAGGTATCTAGCTCTACAAAAAATCTACAAGTTGCCCCTAGTCATGCTCACTCCAGAGCATGAGGAAGATTATCACAAGGAGGAGCAGGTATGTTTTGCTCCATAAGGAAACCCCCTAGTGTTGGAAAGCTTCATTGTTTTCAACATTAGGAAGGACGTGTTTCATGCAGAAGTGTGCTTGTCATACCTGCTGATCCATTTGGCTACCCTTTTGTATGAAGGGAGAAACCAGTTGATAAGGAAGGGCAGCTATCTCAGCAAACCAGTCAATGGGTTTGTTTGACCCCTCTCTTTGTAAATATTTGTACATATTAGAGTAGTTTTCTTTCTATTGGTTTCCTGCTTTCTAAGAAGTGCATGAGCACAGGCTATCTCTCTATGAGGCAGCCAGTTTCTTCAAAGTTTTGAAGGTTGCAAAAGTTTTGGCCTCTAGTTCCAGTTGCAGAGACAGAGCTTTCAGGATTTTTTTCTCACAGAAGTAGTGTTAGGGTTTCATTGTGCACAAGATCCATAGTTTTTATGATTTTGTAGCCCAATGGATGCATAAGGCCACTGGTCATATGCGTAGCAGGCTCACATCCCCTCTGAGTTGCTAGAAATGTTACCCATTTTTCCCTCCCCGCCAAAAATTTGAACTTTAAATGCTTGCCCCACCCAACGGCTAGGTCCTAGATTTAACATTATTTAAATTCCTAGAAATATGAAAAATAAAACATTTAAAAAACCTTAGTGTATTTCCCTTTTTGTTTCCATCAGCCTGCAACTTTTTGTGCTGTCAAATCTGGTTTAGATCTACGGTGGGTGCTTTCTCGCATTCTCCAAATGCACGACCTTTACACATTGTAGGAAAGCCCCTTAATGACATGTGGCAAGTGGGTCCATGTCCTTCTTGTGGGCCGCAAGGTGGTAGGTTGAGCTGGTAGATCATTTGGTGCCTGCTTCCCTACATTCTGAGCTCATAAGACTTTTTGACAATTCAAGGAAGCACTTTGGTGACATGTATCTAGATGACATCACGACAGATGGTTGCAGAGGTTTAGAAGTTACAAATTTTGAGCACTGTCAGATCTTTCGAGATCAACAGCTGGCACACACTCGTAAGATGAAGCTACAATGGGATTAAATAATGAGGGCATGCCCCTTTGTGACACGTGTCCCATGGAATCCCCTATTCTTAGTTTTTCCTTCTACCGTTCGATGTGATCTGATCCACAGCTGGCTCATGCCTGAAAGATGAAGATGCAAGGATTTTAAGTATTGTGGGTATGCACCCTTGCAACGTGTGGCTGGTGTGACATCATGGGCCCACCCTTCTGAAAGAGGTATTGATAGCTCATCCTTTGTGGCATCTGTCAGGTGAGTCAGGGTACAATAGGGGCATCTCATTGGTCGGTCCAGCTGACTTGGCTTGTAGTTTTGCACGTGTTCTGAGTACCGTAGATGCAAATCTAATCAATGGCTGGCGCATGCCCGTAAGATGAAGATACATGGTAGTTAAATAATGCAGACAAGCATCTTGTTGCCACATGTCCTTGTGGTGCTAGTCAAATTTTGAAGTGTTTCATGGGCTCTGAAAGCTCAAAGGGCAGGCACAAAATGGAGATCTTTCATGATCGTTGATCTCACAGAGATCAATGACCAAGGCTTTCTTGCTTTATCAAGATGCGAGGGTTTTAATTATTATGGGCATGCCTCCTCGTGACACCTATCCCAAATGATGTCACAGGCTTTCCCTTCTCATAGGGAGATGCACAAAGAATTCTCACTGTCTGATGCAGACAGATCTGCGACCGAGGTTTCTTCGCATTATCAAGAGGCGAAGATTTTAAATATTGTGGCGAAGCATTTTACTGTCGCGTGTCCTTGTGGGGCCTATCTCTTTGTGAGTCATCAGGTGATGCCAGGTGGTGTTGCATCACGTTGAGTTGTTGTATAGGTTGCTGAGTCGGATGTCGAGTGTCTTGTGGGCCCAATAATTTCAGAGGGGCAAACATAGTATATGAGATCTTTCACGATCGTTGATCTCACAGAGATCAACGATTAGGTCTTTCCCGCAATATGGAAGTGCAAGGAAGTTAAACATTGCAGGGAAGCACCTAAATGACACATGTCCCAATAGGCCCAGTGGCGGTAGCAACAATTAGAGGTTGGCAGTTAAGGTCGTAGTTTCTTGTGACTGTTGCGATTAGAGTTTGAGGAATTGGCGCAATTAGTAAAGAAGACATGGTCAAACTCGAGAAGACTTTGCAGGGTGGCGAAATGAAAAGAGACTATTGGCCCATGTGGCTCATCCTGGTAACATAGTTTAGTTAACCTACTTATCATGCTAATTCATAGGCTATAAATAGGGGAAGTCAAGTTTTCCCATGCGGTTTGATCCTTGCGATGAATTCCAACCACCCTCGAATGAATGCTACCCCCAGGAGAACACTCCACCACCTCTGATCTGATCCATCTACTTGGTCAAATGATTTAATGGCATTGTTTCTATCTTCTCAAGCCCCTGTTCCAACCAAGATTTTATATCATTACATCAGGATCCCCATGATTATTCTCTGCAAGACTTAATGGTAGGTAGTTGTGAAGTAACTTCAGTTAGAGGACATCCCAGTTATGCTTGAACTATAAAGGTAGATTTGGTAAATTTTGAAAAGGTTGACCCTTCTCTGATTTCTTTGATATTTCTCTACAAATATTCAGTGTAAAATTCCCTTTGCCTCTAAACTGAATGACATCCTACTTATCTCCTTTAGCCATTGGTGTGAAAGTGCAAGAATCCTTTGCCTCTCATTGATGTTTTGTAGAGATCTATGATTTGCATGACTATATCTCTTTGAACTATGAATGATATATAAGTGAATCTCTCTTTCCTTGTGTCATTCATTCTAGTTTTTTGATTTGCATGTGGTTGTTAGATTGAAACAAGTCTGAATGTGTATATCTTTTTGGTGTCGTGATGCTTCAATAGTGCATGTATGGGCAGAGATTGGTTTGAACACTCTATTTTGGTGCATCACCCCCTTAGGTTAGAATAGGTAGATTTTCTTTTCATGCATTCCTTCTCCCTTTTCCTCTCCAAGAATGGTTAGGTGTTCTCTAATAGTAAGAGGAAGCTAGCCTTCTCCGGAGATTCAACCTCACAGTTCAAGTCCTACAGCTTGGAGGTTGTTTCCATGTTTCACAAGGTTGTCCTTATGTAAGACTTTGGACAAGGGTGCAAACCTCTATGAAAATAGTTATCATCTAAAGAAATTGATAAAACAAGATATAAAATATTGGAAGAGAAAAATTCCATAGCTTATGTGTGAAATGCAAAAGTGTCCACTTTCAACTTTTTTCCATGCTCAAGAACATTACCTCATACATCAAGTTGAGGAGATTGAATTGTGTAGACCTGTACAAAATAGGTCAATGTGGATGGTTGAGAGGCATTTGAAATTTATGAAGGAATTGATTTGACAAAGAGGATATCCTAAGGGTTCTATGGTAGAGGGATATATGGTATACCAGACCATGGTGTACACTAGTGAATATCTTCCCAAGTTTGTATCAAAGATCCATGTAGATCACATTTGGGATCCCAACTTTATTACTAGATTCGAAGGGGAGTACTTGATGAGGAAAGATAGGTTGAGGAAAGTGAGAGGTAATTATAAGATATTATTGTAGTTAATTAATTCTGATCCATCATCAATATAAGTTGTTTCTAAGTGGTCTAGTTGTTTTCTTTATAACTAGTCATGAGTGGGATGCAGTACATTTTTATATTGCAAAAAATCTTGATTGGATGATAGTATGGATTCAAAAATATCAAAAAAATGATCACTCATTAACATGGGGTAGTGTTGCATCATTGGTTAAAGAAGTTCATCATAGTGGAGATCCCAATGTTATGCCAATGGTAATTGATCTAGCATATGACTTAAGAGATAGATATATACGTAAAAAATTACTAATCATGACCCATAAGTTTAATATCAACTCACAGATCGATGCAAATAATCTTGACATATTTGAATTATTGTAGATCAAACACCACAAAGCTATGTACTGCCATGGCCATAAATTTTGCATAAAAAAAGTTAGACAAAATGAAGAAAATTTGTGATTCTAAGATAACTACAATCTTTGAGGTCACCAATATTTTTTCTAGAAATGACATACATCTTCAAAAATTTGAAATTTGATGCTATGACATTTTGGATGATATATGTGAGTGTGACTTTAATTCATTCAAATTAATTTTATTTGTCATCAAATGTTACAGGTTATGACTGAATGAAAATGATTTTGATAGGACTGTTAATGAACATGATAGTGGATTTACAATAATTAATACAAGGTCATTTGAACTAGTTAGAGATGAGCCCTATGTCCTTCCAAGCTAATGTGAGAAAGTGTTTTACTTTAGTGTTCCACATAAACCAGGTTGGCCATTTGTTGTTAGAAATGATCCAAGAGAAAGGCCGATAAAGTATAATGTGATGGAAGAAGAAGATACTAAAGAATCAAAAGATGAAGTAAATGATGATCATGAATGACTGTTACACAATGATGATGATGAAGAAGAAGAAGATGATTCTGGTGATGCTAACGATGATTATGATGATGATGATCATGTTGATGAAGATGGTGATGATCAAGGCAATGATGGTCATATGATGATGGTGATGAAGATGATGATGATGCCTACAAAGATGGTGGTGATGATCAAAGTGACAAATATGATGACGATGATGATGATGATGAAATGGATGAAGATGATGATCAATGAAATGTATGTTGACTTATGATCGATTCCAAGTATGATGGGGTCATGATTTATTTATAGAAATTTTTTTGACTTGTATGTTTTTATTATGTGTTGAACTCTACTTTCATGGAGTATATACAATGATATTGCATAACTGCCACACATAAAGTAGAGGTAAGGAATTCAAAAATTTACAATGATTTTGATGAATGCATCATGTAATTTTTGTCTTCTACATATTTTTAGCATATATATCTTGTAATTTTTGCCTAACTTAAGATGAATGATTTACATATGCAAGCTATTTAACAGCTTTGACCAAGATCTTGCACAGTCACATGGATCGATAGGTATAAGTCAATAGACCCTGTAGATATAATTTTTAATTTTTATATCTTCTCTTTACCATCAACATTAACTTTAGTCCTAGTATGTCTCTTATTTTATGGATTGCAGGTATCACCAAATAGGTATTTGTCTGACCTGTCTTCCTTGAGTGATGAAAATGCAGGAATATTGACTCCAATATAAAATCTACTATTTTATTAATATTTTTTTTGGTAAGCCTATTTCTTTTATTTTGCTACTGATTGCTAAGTATTACTAATCTTTTTCACAAGGCGACATGGATACACCACAAGACACATGCGGGGATGTACCAGCTCACACGCCTTCTTCAACAAAGGTAAACCCTAATTAGTGTAATTATACAAATTATATAGAAAAAAAATCATATCATTATGTTCTTTTCTTTATGGATTTGGAGTTATTTTGATGGAATTTTATAGATACTGATGTCACAACTTGATACTTATTGATAGGGAAAAGTGAAAATGACAGCAAATCAAATGCAATTGAAAACACAAGTGTCATTTGGAGATGACATTGCATGTAGAGTTGACCCCATATTCATGGTCGATAAACTCATAAAAAAATATAGTGAGAAAAATTCTTAACCTTGTCCTTGAGAGAAACATAATTGAGGAGACATAGGCACTGAAAGAAGAATTGAATGTAGAGTCAATTCTTTGAAGGTACATAATAATTAATTTGAAGCAATAATAAAAGTTCAATAGATGCTTATATTTTATAGTATCTTATGGATCATGATCTAAAATATTATGTTTTTTTCTTATAGGATTTTGTGACACCTACAAGATTGCGTGGTCGATATGGTGAGGGTTATAGTGCACAACCTTCATGTAAGTAACACTTTTTCTTTACAACATTATAACACTTAACTTTTATCTTTATCCATTGCAAATGAAAATAAACAATGTTGCAAATGTCTTTGCTAACAATGTGGTTTGCTCCTTTGGACGTCCTTGAAAATCACAATTTGATTTATGCTCCAATATCCATAAAACAACTCCTATGAGAAGAAAGAATGCAATATTTGTACACCACATTCCTACATCAAATTTTTGTACTATTGCAGTTATACAAACATAACCCTAGTATGCATATGAAAATTAACTCTAGTTCACTGAAAAATGCAATGTGAGAATTATATCTTTCCAGACATAGAAACCAATCACAATTGCAATTGCCATCATTCCATACATATCATCTGTATATGCAACCACAACAAGAAGCTATCCATTTCTCCCATAGAAGGTAATCATTCCATACTGATACAATGAGAGATTTGGATCTGTTCCTCCAAATGAAAGAATTGATAGATAAAGTTCACTGGCTACATGTAAAACAATATGAGCAATAACAAAAGATTGTCGCCCTACTAGTGCAACATTTTTTGTTTTCATCAACATGTTAGAAATATTCAACACTATGCCAGGTTACTGAGAGGGGAAGGGTGAATCAATAACCTCAAAAACTTTACCAAATTTAGATCTTAATTGCAATAATCCAATAACCATTTAATTTATTAAATCAGATCTAATTGCATGCATGAGAAATTGAAAACATAAAACATTCATGGCACTCGAACACAATAATTTGGTGACCCAAAAACCTTCCAAATAGAAAGTAAAAATGGGGTGGGGATGATACCCACAAAACTTCAATATTGCAGCATAAATTTGGCCTGTTAAGGCTTATAATGATCAATTATAATGATCTTCCCTATTAGGAGCAATTAGGACTGCTAGGTCCACCTTGTTAGAGGCTTTACAAACATACAATGAAGTATGCACTCAGTAAAGAGATTTTACAAAATATTGTTAAGTCTACCCTGTTAGAGGATTTGGACTGGTTCACCTGTTAGAATGAAACAATAGATCTTTCACTTACAACTTGATTTGTTGATAGAGATTCTTTGAAGTACTGATCACCTTTATGTGATAGATATGACTCTACTACTCCTTTGTTGATGTGGCCTTGCAATATACTTTGTTGCTGATTCACATTCACATGCCTTTTATCATTTCATGCTTTTGTTCTTTTTCTCTTACATACTTTCATACATTTTTTTTATGCATGGATATGATACAATACATTGCGCGCGCGCGCACACACACACACACACACACACACACGCACACACATCAATCCAATTTATAAAATTACAAAGTCAACCAATATACAAGTTAACACCAATATTACAAAGTCAGCTCGAATGAAGACACTCGAGTTCTAAAGACTGACTTGGTGAAGTTCTAATACATGGCGTCTACTGTCACTACTCGACATTGTCATGCATTTGGTAAAAGTAGAAGCTGAATCCATACTAATCATCTCAGAGTAGTCTCAAACTTGGTCTGCATTGGTGACTCGGTAAATACTATGTAACTTGGTAGAAACCGAATTACTCATTTATCATGACTGTACTTGGTAAACACTAATCATCACATAGCTTGGTTAACACTAACTTCACTTCACATGAACCGCTAGCTCGGTTTGAACTGCAAAGCTTGGTAACCACTAAACTTCTTGGCTTGGACTTTACACTGCACGATTCTGCTCAGTTTGAACTGTTACACTTCACACTAACTGAATTCACTTGGTAACCACTGGGATGCTTGGTAGGAACTATAATGCTTGATGGCTACTGAATTACATGGCAAACAATGTAACTATTCAATGAGCTCGATAACCATATAGAATTTGAATAAGTTTTGTACTAACTACAAACTTGACTTAATGTCAACAATCTCCCCCTTTGGAATTAGTGACAAAAAAACTTATCAGCCAAAACTTATGTTCATCACAGTGTGATATTGGCTTGGTGTGGTAAACTATTTTTGAGATTTTTTAAAATTTGTCTTTGTAAGTATATATAGTATACTATATCTACAAATTCTATACTTTCCTTTCCTTTGTATGATTCTCCCCCATACAATATACATACTAAGTGTCTTTCCTATCTCCCCCCATATATACATACTCTCTCTCATATATATATATATATTCTATTTCTCCCCCTTTTTGACAATAATGCCAAAGATTTATTCAAAACTTATTTACACAGAGACACCAATATAAGAAAGAAAATTAGAATGTACCTTAAGTATGAGTGCTAAAGTCTTATCCCAATTTTCTTGCAAAACTTTGCACGTATGTAGAGAAATTTGCACTTTTGTAGAGAATTCTATCATGTGATCTACAATGGAGAATTTGTTGTCATGGATTAATGTTTTTGAGTAAACAATGTGCTTATGCATTGTATCCATGATGGGAAGGATCATATTTTGAATATCTATTAGTGAAGACCAGATCTTTGCTTCTTCTCTCAACAAATTTGCCTACATATCTGACAAGAATATGATTTTCATATGATGTGCAGAGCTTGAACTAGGGTCAAGTTGCAATTGATGTGCACTAGCCTTTAGATATTCATCAATCTTTGTCAGTTTGCTCTTTATTTCTTCTGTGAACTTGGTAACATTACATAATTTTCCAAAAAGTGATGTTACATTTGTGCAAGAGTTTTCAAGATTGGTCAAAATTGATGAAATCCCTACTTGCTAAATGACAATTTGCTGAGCAATGTGCTCAAGCACTTTGTTATCAAATTTCTTCTCTACTTTCTCAATCAATTTGTCTTGACCACTTGAGTCCTCATTAAACTTCTAGATTGCCTCTTCCAATTGAAACAAAATGTGTTGAGAAATATCAACTTCAACACCTCACTTCAGCCAAAATATTCTTAGCATCTTCTATGATTTTATATTATCTGTCTCTTTCCTCTCTTAATTTCTTCTGTTTTGCTTTCTTTTGGAGGAGTTGACTAGCTATTTGCATTTGATTTGCAATGGAATTATCAAAATCCCACTTTGGAATCTCAATCTCTTCATCTAGGTCAATGTCTTCCTCTATCTCCTTTCGACTCAAAAGTCTTGTACTTGGTTGAGCCTTAGGTTTAACTGCCTTTGTACTTAACGCCCTAGAATCCAGAATGGAAACAATAGTAGAGATAGTAGGACTAGCTATGAAAACTGATATAGTACCAATAGAAGGAATACTGACTAGTATGCTTACTAAATCCAAATTGAAGTACTTATAGAAGTATCCAAAGCTGTAGAAGACAACACTATAGAATCCAAAATTGTAGAACATACTATACTCAGTGTTGATGATGTTGAATTGGGAGCTAAAGGAAAAGGAGGTTGTAGCTTGGTAGATGAGGTGGTAGACACTTCTATTAGTGATGTGCTAAGCTATGAGGGAGTGAAGAGTGATTGGACATTTGATGTATCTGCTGTGGTCACAATCAAACTTACTGAAGGTGTCTCTAAACTTGATGTAGCTACTGATTTTCTTCGAGAATGAGGAAGTAAGGCAATGACTGTGGCTGCTATCTACATAGGATTAGTCTCCTCATCATCTTCTCTGTCTTCCTTGGTAGCTTCTTCCTCTTTATCTTCTTCAACTTCTTCATTGTCAAACTATATTGGCTCAAAGTATGTTTCTTCTTCCTCATCATCACTATCGTCATCCTTGACTTCTACTAAGAAGTCACTTTGTTTATGCAAGTGATAAACATTCTTCCACATACCTATGGCATTCTTGACTACATGCTCTATATCCTTTAACAAAATTAAAAAAGTATTAAATCTAATAGTCATCTTGTCTTCATTTTTCTTCATAGACTCTTTTACCTTAGCATATGTGATGTTCAGTAACAGCTACCTTAGGTTTTGTTCATAGATATCTCTTTCTATCTACATAGCTGAGTCCCATCTTGGCTTTAACTTCTCTAATAGTTCAGTAGAGATTTGAGAGGCTATCTAATCAAGGGAATACTTCCATTTGCCCATCTTGGTTAGCACCAATTCTTCAACTTGTTTCTTCTCAGCCTCTGTCCTAGTCTCATACTTTAATGATTTGAAATTGGTTATGCCTGCACCTTCTTCCAATTGTCTCAGTTTTTCTTGGAAGGTGGGAAGAGGCTTGCTAAACACAACTTCACTGCTTTTCTTCCTAGATCTCTTGGTAAACACTATAGTGGATGGCTTGGGTGGCTTGGTGATGATCACCTTTCCTTTCTTCTTCACTGGCTCTTGTTCCTTTTTTGACTCTTCTTCATCCTCTGCTTCATCATCATCATCTCCTTTACCTTTAGTCAACATAAGAGATGTGCTAGTTTTGAGTTTTGCTATTCTCCTCTTGCCTTTGTTAAATGCTTGTGGAAGCTTGATTTAAAGCTCTATTCTCACCTTAGCCTCATCATATGTTCCAAAGTGTGGTGCCTTTGGATCAATAAGTTTATTTATCAAGGCCTCAATTATGTCCTTTGCTTCATCAATGTTCACCTCATAGGGAAAGGGTTTTACCCATACAACTCTAGATTTTACTGCTTGAATGTAGACTTTGTCACTGTCTACCATGAAACGAACATCGTCTTTGTAATCTTTAACCAATTTCTTGGGAATCCTAAATCTATTATTCATCTTCTCCTTGAAGACATCAAAGTAATTATCCATTATGCTAACAAAATTCTCACCCAATTCTACAATATACTCCTTAATGTGATACAAAATTGGCACATCCTTTCTTCATATGACTATACCTTTAGAAGGGAAAAAAATTTGAACATAGAAAAATATACATGTCAACAATGAACCAAATTTGCAAGGGTTGTTCTTGGATGTCCTTATACTTTCCATGTTTTTGTTAAACTGATTTAACAATAAGTTTGGAAGATCATATGACAGATTGTTCTTCACAACCTTGAATGCCAAGTCTATTGCTTCACACAACACACTATTTAGATGACTAAAACTATAGATCTTGTGAGCTATCACATGTATGCCAAATTTTAGTTTTACATCAATTACACTACTGATCTTCATACCTCTACTATCCCACTCAGCTAGGTTTTTCTTCTCTAACTCCACCCAACCTAGGGTTTTAGTAGTTTTGTCTTTGCACTACCAAAATTTAAAAATACTCTAAAAGGCTTACCAAGCTTGAGATTCATACAATATACAAATTATGCTATCAATTCAGTATTTTTTAAGTTAATAATAGTCTCAATTGTCTTCAAGCTTGGTCTTCATATGATAAATCATCTTCTTAGTGATCAAAAATAGTTCCTCAAGCCATAATTGACCTTTGTGAACTCAGCTTAGGATGTATTTGATCCATTTGATTTGGAAATTTTGAGGCACGTGGGGCATGTGGGTTAAATCCTTATCTTCCAAGTGCTTATGTTCAGGTTTAAGAACACCATTCACACACAATTCACCTACGACATCATCCATCTCTAGGGTTCCAATTTATTGAATTACACACTTAAAATGAGTTTGGATATCATTAATGAGTAGTATCTTAAGAGGGATCTCCGATTGTGCTCCCTTTGGATCGAGGGTTTTAGCAATTGCTGGCACAAGTTTGAAATCTGGTGATTTCCATTTGACTCCTTGGACCAAAATTTTTGACCCTTTCTTTGCCTTTCTGCTACTACTTGATGCTGCCATGGCTACTCAGTAGGTCATGGAAAACTTTGAAAGACTTTACTACAAATTCTATTTGAAATCACTTAATTGCTCTACAGTTCGCTTGATTGCAATACACTTAAAATTCTTGGTAAAAATGAATTCAATTTCCTTCCTTTTGATAACACTTCACCATTAATGCTTGATACAAAGGTAGCAATGATGACATCATTATTTGTGATAGGCTATCATCCACTATCTATTCAGATCATTCGGTGAATGCTTCATAACTCGGTAACCAAACATGTGAGACTAGTTACCTTTGACCTTGCTCGATAGAGTCCATGACCCAACCTTACTCGGTAGAGAAAGTAACTCAGTGATAAATAATACTAATCTCTATGATCCCTTTATATCTTGAATACTGATTTGGATCTTTGCTTCCTTTCAATTTTGGAATTGTTTGGATGTGATCATGATAACGCAGTTCTAGTTTTTACTTAAGAATTTAGTTGGAAATGGTTGAGTCACCCACTTCTTGAGTGACATGACCATAATTTCTTGGACTAGCTTCATTAGAGGAATTAGGAATCCATTGCTGCCTCATTTTCTTTCTAATGTTGTCTGCTTTTGCTTTCTTTTCATCTTTAATTCTTCTTGTATTCATGCAATTCTTGGCTAGATGACCAAGTTCTGTACAAGTGAAACATCTTATGGTAGTATCTCTCTTCCTTGTGTGATGTTTAACACATTTAATGCTAATGTATCCATACTCTCTACAATAATGACATCTACACCAGGTGTTATAGTCCCAACCAAATATTGCTTTCACAATTTTCTTTGCTGGATTGAATGACTTGGTTCTACAGTCTGATACCTTGTGACCTTTTTTCTTGCATTTGTGGCACTTGCCTTCAATTTTTGGTTTCTCTTTACATTCATTAGCTTTTTGATCATGCTGATTGCAATTGTAACATTTACCATTGAATTTTCTTTTACCATTACTCCAACATTTGTTTGATGTATGACCTATCTTACCAAAGTGATTGCAAGTAGGTCTTTGATTCTTTTGAGCACCTTGTTTGGAGGATTCACCTTCTTCTTTGTATCCAATTCCTACATTACCTTTTTTTCTATAGATATTTTACTCATTTAGTTGATTAAATTGATTCATGTCTGCTTGGGATTTCATCATTCTCTCATTGATTTGGTTTTCATTGTTTAGGTCATTTTTCAATCTTTCATTGATTTTCTTTTCAGATCTCAACTCACTTCTTATTCTTTCATTGATTTGTCTTTCTAAATTTAGATCATTTCTTAATCTTTCATTGATATGTCTTTGGCTCAATATTTCTTCATTTGCATTGGAGATTTGATCTATAAGATCTGCGTGCTGAAGGGATTGGTTCCAGATCTCATTGTCTCTTCCATCCATTTCTTCTTTCATTTTTTTCCTTTGTTCCAAGATTTCACAAAGCCTTACTGACTAAATTTCTTGTTCTCTTTTGAGCTTTCTTATTTCTTCTTGCAGGGAACCATTCTTCTCTAAGACTTCTTTGATTGCATCATTTGCTTCATCTGAACTGCTTGAAGGGAAAAGGTCTTCAATTTTTTCTTCAATGTACTGATGATCATCCATTTGATTTGCAAGTTCCTTCCTTCTTTTTAGGGATTTAGAAGGTTGCTCCTTAGCTTTCTTGAGTTGTGCAATGGCCATTTCTAGATCTAGCTTTTCATTGTCAAGTACCTTATCAAGTCTAAATATCTCCATTGTCCTTGATCTTTTCTCAAGTTGTCAAGCTTTATCATGAGAACCACAATGCTCTGATACCAATTGCTGGAAATATTCAAGACTATGCTAGGTTACTAAGAGGGAAGGGGTGAATTAGTAACCTCAAAAACTTTACCAAATTCAGATCTTAATTGCAATAATCCAATAACCATTTAATTCATTAAATTAGATCTAACTACATGTATGAGAAACTAAAAACATAAAACATTCATGACACTTGAACACAATAATTTGGTGAGCCAGAAACCTTCCAAATAGAAAGTAAAATTGGGGTGGGGATGATACTCACAAATCTTCAATATTACAACATAAAGTTGGCCTGTAAAGACTTACAATGATCATTTCTGATGATTTTCCCTGTTAGTAGCAATTAGGACTGCTAGGTCCACTTGTTAGAGGTTTTACAAACATATAATGAAGTATGCACTTGGTAAAGAGATTTTACAAAAGACTGTTAAGTCTACCTTGTTAGAGGATTTGAACTGGTTCGCCTGTTAGAATAAAACAATGGATCTTTGACTTACAACTTGATTTTCTGATAGAGATTCTTTGAAGTACTGATAACCTTTATGTGATAGATATGAATTTTCTACTCCTTTTTTGATGTGGCCTTACATTATACTTTGCTGCTAACTCACATTCACATGCCTTTTATCATTTCATGCTTCCTTTCTTTTTCTCTTACATACTTTCATACATTTTTTATATGCATGGATATGATATAATACATTACATATATTTATCCATCCAATTTACAAAATTACAAAGTTAGTCAATATACAAGTTAACACCAATATTAAAAAGTCAGCTCAACTGAAGACACTTGAGTTCTGAAGACTGACTTGGTGAAGTTTTGATACACAACATCCACTATCACTACTTAGCATCATCATGCATTCAGTAGAAGTAGAAGCTTAGTCCATACTAATCATCTCAGAGTAGTCTTGAACTCGGTCTACACTGGTCACTCGGTAGATACTGTGTAACTTGGTAGAAACTGAATTAATCATTTACCATGACTGTACTTGGTAAAAACTAATCACCACATAGGTCGGTTAACACTAACTTCACTTCACATGAACTGCTAGCTTAGTTTGAACTGCAAAGCTTGGTAACCATTGAACTGCTTGGGTTGGACTTTGCATTGCTTGATTCTGCTTGGTTTGAATTGTTGCACTTTACACTAACTAAATTCACTTGGTAAACACTGGGATGCTTGGTAGGAACTGTAATGCTTAGTGGCTACTAAATTATATGAAAAACACTATAGTCTATTCAATGAGCTCGATAACCATACAAAATGTGAATAAGTGTTGTCACTAATAACAAACTTGACTTAATGTCAACACAAAATTATAACACTTAACTCTAATTTTCAAATGCTTCTAGATAGTATCCCATTTTATCTTTATCCATTGGAAATATCTTTGTGAACAATGTATTCTTCAAATCATGATGAAGTGCAGATGCCTTCTTTAGTTGTTGCTTCGATATTGCCAACTACATTTTTAGCAACAAGGAGCTTGCATACATCTTCGACTATGCCGAGTACATTTGGTAAAACCTTGTTTTTCTATATTTTGTAATGTGATAATCATGCATTATTTTTTTTGTTGGGTGGATTTTATACTCATGGACTTATTTTGTGCACTAATAGATACACCATCAGTTGATAGAACAACATAGACAAGTACTACTAAAGCTGAACCATTTCTTGGAGTAGCTCATGTGACTAGTAATATTTAATTTGTGGGGATATTGTTACTGGACAAGAAAGCTACGTTTCCATTAAAATTACCAAAGCTTATGGGTGCTTTAAAATTGTTATTATTTACAATGTAATTGTAGTTTACTTATACATAACTTGTTTTGGACTGATAATCCCATTATGTTTATGTAGGAAATGATGTTTTCTATGATCATCTTTTTGAAATGACATTGAAGCTATTTGGACCCACCATACGTAAAAGGTATTTAGTTTTATATCAATTCTACAATATTTTTCTTTTCTTCCATTTATTGTACTTTACTAAAGTTATTGATCTAATAATTTTTTATTTTTATTTTTTAAAAAGGTAGAATGAATAGGGTCCTGAAAGAAAAATTGTTCATTACATATTTTTAGGACCATTTTGGAATTTTTTTTTGACAGTGCCCTACTTCTCAAAAGAGAATCCAAACATATAATGAATATGAGTGGCCAATATAGAGGGGATCTAAAGGATAACCAAAAGCACGAGCATCCTCCTATGATTCCACCAATAGAGTGGAATGAAATAATAGAAGATGCAAAAGAGAAAAGGCTACGTGGTAAAGGAAATGAATTAGAAAAGGACAAAAGAAGGTATGTCGTGATAGTATTAAGTAGAATGTAATCATGCACTAATTAATAATTTTTTAAAATATATAATCTAATATGTTTCAAACTTTTCATAGACTAAAGGATACATTAGAAGCTATAGAAGTGAGATTACAAAAGGTTGGCCAATACAAACTTGGCTCTGGTGGCTATATGAATCTTCACTCTTGACTTGTAAGTAGAAGCAATGGAATTTCACATAATGTTGCAAACAATTTTCTTTAATCAAATCATACATGTAAAACAAACAACATTAAATAAAAAATACAAGGCAAAGAATTCAATGTAGAGCCCATGCATGAAGATAAAAACGTTCCTTGATAGAAGGCTATAAAGTCATGGCTGCATGCCTACACCAAGAATCTAAAAGGCATATCCAAGAATTTGGTGCACCAAATGAGACATAGGTATGTAAAATTGAATAGTTGAGAAATTTCTTTTTTGGTGTTAGTTTCTAACATAAATTGATTGCATAACAATGTGTATAACATTTCACTGTAGTCTTCAAATCCTATCACAGATTTTGCGCATGATGAAGGGCATGATGTGCATCATAGTAGTGGTGGTATTAATTTTCTATTGGAAATTAACTATGCAATTATGAATAGAATTTAACATCTTCAATTGCAATTTTACATGTAACATTTTTCTGGATACTTTAGAACATGTTGAACATCATGGTGAACAAGTGGAACATGTTAGAAGTGTTCGAGAGAAGGTGGCAGTGGATCAAAATGTTATTGTACATGATGTGGCATTTTTAGGTAAGAAGAATGCATATTTTTTTCTACTAGTTAATGAAATGCTTGTAACAGTAAAAAAAAAGAAAAAGAGTATGCCAATTCAACCCATTTACTTGTTATTTCAACAAAGCCCTCTTTAGTGCAACAACCTCGTGCTCCTCAAAATAGGAGGGGGCATCATAATTTGACATTACATGTGCCACAAGAAGAGGAGAGTGAGGAAGATATTGATGCTCCTATCAGCCTTTTCCTTAAGAAAGATAAGAAAAAAAAGAAGAAGACATGATTTTAAAAAAATGCTCTTTGATAAAACTTGTTTGATAAACTTTGTTGGATAATGAAAGAATGTTGTTTTAAGTAATTATCTATGAATGTTGCATATTAATATTTATTTTTATGTTATGTTAATGAATATTTTTATGTGTTAATGAAGTCTTGGTTAGTATTGCATATTAATGAATTTTATATCATATTAATCAATGTTATGTGATTGTATTGATTGAATGTTATAGTTCATAAATGGATGAATGAATGAATGAAGTATTTAATTAGATGATAATGGGGAATTTAGATTGATGATAGGGGGAAGAGAAGTGAGGCTAGATGATCTTCCAACTTCTCATGGTTGGCCTCATTAAGTAGAGAATATTAAAGTATTCTCGAAACCAAGTGAAGCTCAAACTAACATACTTTCATTAATTAATCAATTTAATTCATTGTAGGTCTAGAATGATGGGATGATACTCTATGGTATAGGTATGAATCTTTGAAAATAATGAACTCTTTTTTACTTGAGCTATTCTTAATTGATAGCTTTTGTTTAGTTGCTTGCTAATGATGAATAACTTGAAGTAGTAGATCTATTTGAATGTGGTTATCATAAATGTTAAAGTATGTAGCTTCATTTTTTGAGTTCCATGTACCTAAACTTGGATGTAGCATCTTCAAGGGACTCCAATTCAATTTGTGGAAACCTGAATTGTTCTACACCTATATCTCTTCCATTTGATAAGGTTGAATTGCCAATATTTCCTCAGAGGTGATACCTCTTTTTTAGTCTTTCATAATTAATCATAGCTAAAAGGCTACATGTGCATTCATTTTGTTGGTTTATTCCATAACCAAAGTAGAAACCCCATATTTTGATGGTTGTAATTTTGCATTATTTTGATTGTTTTGGGTTTAATTTCCATTTTGTCATGTAGATTTTGAAAATGGTTAATGCTATGGCTTCCAAGGTTGAGGGAGATGCTAATTCACCAATATCTATATTGGAAGATGAGGTGAAGATTTTGTCATTTTTATTTTGTTTTCTTATTTTAGAAGAATTGTCGTAGTTGCTACATACTAGTCTTCTAATTCTATCATGGAAAAGTAGGGCTCAAATGAGAACGGAGATGAAAAAGTTCCCCAATTTGAGGTAAGAGGTATTGGTAGGGGTCGTAACAAAAGAGAGAGTTCTAATGAGAAGAATGATGCAAAAGATTGCAAGCTAGCGAATGGTGGTAGAGTTGGAAGAAGGAAACAATGTCCAATATAGTAAGTTCTGGAAGAAGGAAACAATGTCCAATACAATAAGTTCTTGAATGTTATCTATTTATTAAAGTTTATAGTAGTATGTACATGATGCTTGATGAAGGTGTATATGGTCTTGTAGAGAAACTATGCAGATAACTTGACACACCATTAATAAAATTCACTTGTCTAATAACAAGTTGTCTTGTCTCCATAGAATTTACAAGATCATCTTCCTTTGTTGTGGAAGTTTTCTAAGGGCAATGATATAACATATTGGTTATTGAAGATCTTAAACTATTCATAAGGATCATAATTATCTAATACCACTATACTGCTAATTTTATATTTGATACTTTAATTTTGAAAATTCAACTTGAAATATGGTTTGTTGCTTTCTCTATACAAGATAAATTGATATAAAATTTTAATTAGATTATTGTGAGCATACAAATGGAAATTATCTAATTTTTTTCTTTAATTTACTCATAATGAATCACTCTATTTTTTCATAGTATTGTTACTATCATAAACATGCAAATTGCTATCATAAATGTGCAAACAGTTCTAGCCAAAATCTAGAGTAGATAATAGAATCAACTTCTCTTTTATAAATATAAGAATAATGTCTTGATAGTAATTCTCTATGATATTATACCCTATTCTAAATTAGGCCCTTATAATTATAGGTGTAGACACCTAAATTTGTCCAAAACCCATTTTCTGACCAATTAGATAAATATTTATTATTTATTTAATTACCTTTTCATTTAATTAAATAAATTTACATTTATTTAATTATATTCCCCTTTCCTTGATTTAAATAAAGTAAGGTTTATTTAAATCTTAACCTATTCCCCTTGCATTCTAACCCATTTCACTTTAATTAAGTATGTCATTTACTTAATTAATTCCCTCCTAATCCCACTAAGAATTAAATATTGCATTTAATCCTATTTGAGGACATGGCTCCTACATTTAACCCTCACCTAACCTCACTAGCCTACCTAACCCATCTTGCTAAACCTACCCACTTCCTAATCATGCTTTATTTTCCTAATCATCCTAGCTAATCACCTCTTGATCCTAAGTGTGTTCTCACACATGTGTGAGAGATGTTCACACTTTCCTCATCCCTCATATCTTGCATGCCTCTTGCACACTTGTCCTCTTGCATGAAAATCAAGGTGTCTCACACATGTGTGAGGAAACATGATCTTACACACCTCTTACACCTGTCATGGACATGTCACCATCAAAGGTTGCTCACACATGTGTGAGAATATTACCCCCTTTGAATGGTCAAAACCCTAATCCATGTGGAGTCTACTTGTCCTCCACCTCATTGACACCTCATTGATCTTGAGAGATCCTAGCCATCCATCTTGCATTTGATCTTAGCCGTCCATTGCATCCATTTTTCTATAAAAGGAGAGCCCTCTCCTCATTTTCAAGAAGCATTATCTACCTTATTGTTATGCTACTGGACTTGTGAGCAACCACATCCCACAACAATGTGAAATCATCAATCACTTGATGGTTTCATGAGGTTTGCATAGTGCTATTTTGTTGTTCATTTACATGTCTTTCTTTCATATTTTGAGGTTTTGCATGATAATGTAGGAATGTGCATTAGTTGCTTAGTTTTATTTCCTTAGTTACATTTTTATGCAACACAATAGGCATCAGATTGGTTACATAGTGAAAGGGTATGTCCCTTTGTTTACAAAATTTACAACTAACTGACTCATTAGCAATTAACTGTATCCACATAAAACAAGTTTATAGAACAAAGACATGCTGTTGATCCTAATGATGATCATTCAATAAGATCATTGCATTGCCTAATGTATTCTACATATTTGATATCTCCCAATAAATCTGCATCACTGATTACTTCTCTTGCCTTGATCTTAATTTTGAACATCTACTCCATCTACATGCTGGCCTTTGACATCTCTAGGTTGTCATTTTGTGTAGCTTCTAGGGCTCATTCCTATATCACATAAAACATATCCATCCATCCCTCTCAGTCAATGGTGTCTCCATTTTTATCATGCCAAGATATAACTTTGTGTTTTGTAACTAATTCCTCCATTAACCTTAAAGAAAACTTAAATTCCTATGAATATGCAATATGATCCTCAATCAACCTTTCTGCTTCTTGAATATCTTCATCTTCTTTGAGGGTATTATTTTCTTGGATCAAGTTGTTATATATCTCATTATGTCTCAAAGCTAGGGGTTTATAAGTACTATAAATATCCCAAACCTGACCTAATTTGTCTAACAACTTCTTAAAATGATTTTTGATCAGAGTGCCAAAGACTTCTCTTTCGATCATTGAAACATCTTTTAAATTTTCTTTCTCTTCTCGCAATTTCTTTAATTCAATTCTTAGAGCATCAGAATATCATCATTGGTTGCACTTGAGGTTGCCCTAACTTTAACATATTTTCATACAATGTCTTCCAATTATCCCTCTCAAATGTTACTTGCTTCATACTTTCTTGATTAAACAATGTCAAGTCCACTTGCATACCTGCAACCTTGTTCGGGTTTGTCACTCCTACTTTTAGTGTCATCAAATCACCAAAAACCTAATCAACATCAATAATTTGTGGCCTTTTGTGAGTGTGTGTGTGTGGGGGGGGGGGGTGGTATAAGATCCACAAAACATTAATTTTCATCTTCCACAAATCTTGAACCAATAATGACATCTTTGATTCCTTGTACATTAAGTTTCATATCTTTTTTACCAGATTTAATTAAACTATCAAAAATATGTGATGCACTCAAATCCCAACCAGGTAGAACCATCATCCTTGCTTCAATCAACAGTTGCCTTCCTCTTGCTAGAGTCATATGCTCAACTTCCCTTTTGATATCTTCCTTTAAATTTGTGATTAGTTCTTGTTTATTCTCAGGAGAGATATTTTAGATATTCTATCTCAATAATTTGCCTCTGTGTTTATACAAAACAACCATGAACTCCTTGGATTTTATAAAAGCATCATCATTTACAAATTTTCTTGACTCCAAAAGTCTTTCATCCTTATCAACATTTATCCTATCAAGGATCTGCACATCATACTCCAAGGGCTGAAGTACTGGTTTGTCTATAGTTCTTGAAATTGGAGTAGGGGAATTTGGAATCTTCTAAATGTCTTCTTTAAATTGTTATCTAGATTTTTCCCTTTGTTCTTCTAGTTCCCTATTTTGTTCTTGAATCTTTTGTAGTAATTTTTCCTACTCCAAATTCTTGAAATCTTCCTCATATTCAATGCCTTGGTGAATATAATCACCCAATTTCTATGATTTCCTATAGGTATGAATGTATCCTTTTGGATCATAATGAATCCAAGAGTCCATGGTGTACATGTGATATTCATTCTAAAATTTCTCTCCAATCTTGTCATATGACCTAGTTGCAAAAATAATAGAGTCTCCAAAAGATAAAGTTACTAGAAGGAAAGTCTGCTTTCTTTCTTTACCTCCAAAATGTTGTTTGCTAGATTCATACATCTACCGTACAATTCCTAGATATGCAATTCTATCAGGCATTGATGTTGGTAATTTGTATGGCCTTCCTTCAAACCCAAATACTCTGATACAAGTAAAGTAATCATATGCATACCGGTCTCCCCAATTGTGTTTGATTTTCTCTCCCAATCCATTGTCTCTAGGTCTTAAAAATCTTTTAATATTAGGGCTAATTGAGGGAAAAGACCGGTGTCCAAACAAAGCATACAAAGGTTGAACAAAATGGTCTTCAAATTTAAGGTAACAAAAAATACTGAACCTATAATCCTATACCAGTGTCCACATTTGAACAAGCTTCATTTCCCCATTAGACTTCCTCAATTCAATTTCAAACCCTCAACCCACAATCCTCTCATTTGCCCAAAATAAAAAACTATATGTATAAGCAAGGAATAATGTTTAAAAGTAGGGTACTCAACATCTTCAAAATTAATAAAAGAAGTATGAATGTTATCAACAACATACTCTGCGTAATCATAGGGTCTAGGTTACAACATTTGAATGTCTGATGCTAACACCATGGGCCCAATTTCCATCAAAATACGTGCTTCCATCCCTCCTACTTGTCCACATGATTGGTATGTCATGTCTAAGTATGTCTTAAACAATTTGATGCTAAATGGAGGTCCATCTATTGCAATTAGAGGCTCCTTTTCAATTTTTTCCAACATCAATTTCCATTGCATATATGAAATATCTAACCTCTTATACTCATTTTTCAATTTTGTGAATGACAACCTTTTAGTTAGACCATCATTAAGTCTAAAAGCTTCATTTAGAGGTTCAATAGATATCTCCATGAATTTTTCGCCATCTTTGTCTTATATGCATTTGTCTTCAACATTATATTTGCTTGTAATGACCTTGAGTAACTCCACATTCACAAACACATTTGGCAGTCTCAATTTTCCTAAATTCATCTCTTAAGGATGAAAAATAGGTTCCTTGTGATTTCTCCTCACATAATGATATAAACAGAGCTCATAACCCCTAGTCCTAGTCCATATATCTCCAATATTACTATACTTATCTTCAATTTTTTCTGGGTATGCAAATTTGCTTCTTCTTGAGTTAGGACTTACAAAAGCCATATGTTCAATGAGGCCTTCATTCAATTTCCTTGGCAACACTTCATCATCTCTTCTTATTAGATTTACCCTTTTTGACTTTCTCAACTTTCCTCTTCTGTGTAGAATCAGAAATCTCCATTACACCTTTTGAAACTTTCTCTGAGTACAACTCTCTATAAAAATTGAATACAAATAACAATCTCACAATTTTCCTTTAAGAATTCATGAACTAAAACTAGTAATGATTGTCTTTTATTACCAAATAGGCTACATTTGTGCATTTACTTTCCAAAAGAATTGAAACATAGAGCCATTTTAAAAATCATTATAGCAAATAAACTAGCTATCAAAAGTCATTTTGTGCACTTATTTCTGTGCTTGATGAAGTATATTAAAACTTTTGATTGCTACAACTTTTAGCAATATAAATATATGAAATTATGATCGCTATAGCATGTTCTCACAAATAGAAAATTGCTTTTAACTTCATGTCTATCACTATAGGAATGGTGATATCACCATCACTTATCACTATACTAGAAGCCCTTCATCTATGATCTACGATACACCTTCTCGCTATTAGGTATGGCGATATCAAAAATTCAACCTTCAATATTGGCACTTGAAATGTCACTATAACATCTAGCGATATCCTCAGTGATCACATTCAACTTATTGTCGTAACTCACAATGATGCCCTTTTAATAATACAACCATCCATTTCTATAAGTTACAACAATCTCCAAGTTTAATCGCTAATCACTGTATCCTTTTTGTGCTCTCACCACTCAACAATAGATCGTGATCGCTATTAAAAACAATGATATATGAAGACTTATCATTCATCACTATACTAAAATTCCATATCCTCCACTCACCAATGAGATATATAATTATACTAGAAACCCTTCATCTGGGATCTCCAATAAACCTTCTCGTTATTAGGTATGGTGATATAAAAACTTCAGCCTTCAATATTGGCACATTCACCTTATCGTTGTAGCTCATAGTGATGCCCTTTTAATAATACAACCATCCATCACTATAAGTTACAATGATCTCCAAGTTTCATCACTAATCACTATATCTTTTTTGTGCTCTCACCACTCAGCGATAGATCATGGTCCCTATAACATAAAATGATATATGAATACTTATCGCTCATCGCTATACTAAAATTCCATACCTTGTACTCGTCAATGAGATATATCGCTATAAGTTATAGTGATAATTACATTCCATCGCTCCTTGCCATATTAATAATGAGTCTTATCCGAACAACAATGAATCCAATCGATATATGCTATAGTGATATCATACCCTACTTCAAGCTACCCAACTGTAATCGCTGAAAGATACCTTGATATTTGATGCCTCATCACTATAACTATAGTGGTAATCTAAAAAATGAGAATATCTTCATGAATTCAAACATTACCAAGGCTTAGATCAATTAATAGATATTTCCATGTGATGAGTAAGCCCTAGGAGTGCAATTTTGCAATGAGATTCTTTGACTTTAGTGATAAATAGCTATTTTCTATCAAAACATAGAGAGATGCAATAAATAATTCCTTATTTTGATCACAAAATCTATCTAGGACATACAAAGGTAAGAAATGAAAGTAGGTAAAAGGTGAACAAATATTTGCAAAATATTAAGTTCTACCATAAGGGATAAACTTATCTTGTGGAGAAAGTGTAAGAGGATGCCTTCATTTGATTGATCTTGCAGGGAGTGAGAGGATTGACAAGTTAGAGGTCACTGGAGAAAGACTTAAAGAAGAAACACACATAAAAAAATCTCTCTTTGCTCTTGGGGATGTTATATTTGCTTTAGCTAATAAGAGTGCACATGTCCCATATCGTAACAACAAACTAACCCAAATTCTTTAGGATTCCTTGGGTGGCCAAGAATAGACATTCATATTAGTACATCTCAATCTAGATATTGACTATTACTCAGAGAAAATCAACACTTTGAAATTTGCAAAGAGAGTGCCCAACTTGGAACTGGGTACTGCACATAGCAACAAGTAAAGCAAGGATGTTAGAGATCTCAAGGAACAAATTTCCAAATTGAAGGATATCATTGCAAGAAAAGATGCTGAGCTCAAGCATTTGCAAAAATTGAATCCTTGAAGATGTCTTGCACACTATTAATTAATATCATATACACATTTTGGAATTTGTTGTAGATAAATTTTATGCGATTGCTGTGATACCTAATCTTATTATTATTAATTATGTGACTATGACTTCTTGTTATTAATTGAGGTTTTTGACTTATGCATTTGTTATGTTTTCTCAGTATTCAGTTATATTTTTTATAAAATTTCTTAAGAAATTAGATTTTAGAAGCTTAAAAATTTACCAAATATTTATTGCATCTAGATAGTTTTCATATAGGTGAAACATCAGTGTTATACAAAAGATCAGTGTTTGTCTTTAATCACTATAGAGATGATTACTTTAGACATATAGTAAAACTATTATGCATGTTAATATAGGTATTAGGAACTTTAACAAATTCCTTGGTAGAAGTCACGAGCTAGTCTTGTGTACTTATTTATCTTAAACTCTCCTAAAGCATGTCTAATATATTTTCTCTTTAAACATCTAGATAGATTTTTGTAGCAATTTTCCCATTGAAAGGGAATGCTTCTCATGCTTTAAATTTCCATTGTATCTTATACCTATAATCTTGCAAATTCTCAACTAAAAGTCTGTTGATGTTTTTAACTCTATCATCCACTTATATGCAATAATAAGAAAAATCTACTTGAAAATCAGTACCTAAAATGTGGCTCAAATAATTGCTCTCTTCTTTTATACTGGCATGTCTTTATATTCTAATAAAAAACTATCAATACTCCCTTAATTGTTTTACACATCTACTAAAATGGTTATCAATGAGAACATTTTAGTATCACTTATGATCTTTTGAGATATAAAATACTAATTTTAAAAGCATTTTAAATTATTTTTTATATGTAAGATACTGTTTTAGAAGCATTTTCTATTACCCTATTATGAGCTATTTGATTTAAAACATATCTAGTTGAACTTTGAAATTGGAACCAACACGTGTTGAGGTTCACCATACTAAATAATAATCAAGAACATTTGTACTTTTCCTCGTGATGCTCCAGGCTTGCTTGTCTTATTGAAGTCCTTGTGAATGTACCTTCTTCTTTGTCATGCTTATCCATGCTTACATCTTTCTATCCACACTAATTAATCATGTTATTAGATACCTTATGGTAGTGTATACCCTATACCTTTCTTCTAAACCTTCATTTCTTCCTCTTGTGCTTTGGATCTAATGACCAAATCATAATAAAGGAAAAGAAGTAACACAACCCTACCACTATGTGACTTCAACACAACCTTGTGAAGTATACCATGATAGAAATTTGTACCACATGAGGATACACCTACAAAAAATTCATACTTAGTATCAAAAACCAAATCAATACCTTCATACTAGTATAGGCTATCCCTATACACATGCTTGGAGTAGTTTTCACATGACTCTTCATTCTTATGTTGTCCTCATCTTTAGATTCCTCAAGCCTAGATACCCCTACCCCTATCAAAAACTTCTCATCATCATTGTGCCATCTTTTTTGGCCTTTTACCATTCCCTTGGTGTCTACCTTGTTATTCTTAGCCTTGACTTTCCTTGTGAAATTTTTTTGCCCAATATTCAAGGGAAATAAAAATGGTACTAGCTAGCATCATTCTTTCTTCATCAAGTTTTGCTTCCTCTTTGTCTTCATCAATAGCTTCATGAAGGCTTGTTATGAGATGCATTTTGTAACAACTACTAGCTAGCCTAGCACCAAAAATTGTACATTTTCATACACATGTGAGCTACTTTGGAGGAATTAATAAGTTGCATCAAATACATTTTGTTTTGATTAAGTAAAAGCAGGTTTTAAAGGACCCGAAACCTTTTTACAATCAATAATTCAAGAAACAGATAAAGCAAATAAAAGTAAACACGAAATAAACCTCCAAAAAGAACAAAGATGAGGCCAAAGAGAGAACGGCTGATAGAGACAACAAAAAGTCAACACAAAGACAACAAAAAGACAACAAAAGAGACAACAAAGAACCTGATAGGTAGTCTTGATCATGTCTAGCGCCTGATCTACCAAAATTTGCATGTTTTTAGACATTGCCTTCACCTCATCCTTCTTGCCCGTGTCTTCCCTCTTCTTCGAATGAGCTCTAGTGTGTTTGTTGGGGCCTTGGCTATCAAGAACTCGAGGGGAATCCTGGCCTTTATCCATTTCTAGTTTCTTCATCAGAGTACTCACATTCTCAACCATTTTTTGATCAATTTCTCCGGGTTGTTTATCTTTGTTTCCATCATCATGATCTTGCCCTAGTTAGTATTGAAATCTCTATCCATTGCCTTGTTCTTAGCCTCTAATTGTGGGATCTTCTACATTAAGTATTTGACATCTTCAACACTCCACACCACCTCCATTAATCTATCAACATGTTGTCCAAGGTTGCGCTCACCACGGGAAATTTGACTGGCATGCCCAACTTCCATCTTTAAGACTTGCATATCCCTACCCAATGTAGGGATTTGACTTTTCATAACCCCAATTTCCTTTAGAATAGTTCCAAGGTTTCCATGTAGTCCTTTAAGAAACCTTGGAGTACCATCATACTTCTCATTATAATTCGGTTGAATCCCTTGTTCTTAAGACCCCTCATCGCTCGATTCACCTTTATACCCAAATTGCTTCTCCAGGTGTCTTGAAGGATATCTTTTCCTTTCCATTCTATGGGCAAGGGTTTCATCATCTGAGGGAGAAGAAACCCTCACCACCAGACTGTCCTTAATCCTCTTTCCCTTAACCTTACTTTTCTTCTTATAATCCCTCACCAAATCCTCCACAAATCACTCTCCTTCTCAGAATGAGAGTGACCAGCCACTCTTTTCTTCTTCTTAGACCTACTCCTAGAGCCCTTATTCAAATTCACCTCACCCCCTTTGGCTTCATCTTGGGTTTTAGAATGATAACCCTTCTCCTGAACACTCCCCTTTGTATCATAATCAACATCCTTAATGCGACCTCTGTTCCTCACTATCCTCTTAGATTTGAGAACATTCATAATAAGAACCATGAGACCCTCATGACAGACATGTTCACCATTCAATTCTTTCTAGATAGCTTGAATAGAAACCCTAAGCGACTGTGTCAGATAGTAGGGAAAATTGATTTTGACACTATGCCTAAAGTGGTTGGCAAGCATAAAATGATATCCTTAGCATTTCATGAATCTCCCATCCAAGGTTAAATACTCCATAATAACAAACAAACTGAAGCACCAAGGCTGAGAGATAGAAGCTAGATTGATATAAGACTTATGAATTTTGACTAGATGACTCTTCTCAAGCTTGGATTCAACAAATTCTTCAATAGCTCTGTCTAACAATTTTTGCTCCCTATAGAAATTGATACCCTCGAGCTCCAATCTCGTAGCCTCAAAAATCACCTCCTCCAAAATCTCCATATGCTGATTGCCCACCATCATCGAGCCCTCCTTCCAGGTTTTAATGAACTGTTGTGTAATGGCCAAGTTATTGCCATTAAGCCTCTCCATGAACTCGGTAAAATTACCCCTCCTCAGAATGTCCCAAACTTCCTCCTTCTTCATCCACTCCATACAACTAATTGGTTCAACTCACTTCCTCTTTCCTCCCATTTTCCTCACATCAAAAATCCAAAGCTTCTTCAACTAAAATCTCCAAATGAAAGAAATCTCACATAAAACAACAATAACAAAGGCCCAAAAGACCCAGAATCCATGTGAAGCTAGGCACAAATCATTGGGAGTTAAAGCACAAAACCCACAATCTCTTAACTCCACATCATGCCTCTGTACTAACACTGTCATAATTAAAAAAACTTTTTCTAAGACCTCTATTTATCATAATGAAAAAGTTGTGGAGCTTCCAGAGGTAAGGGGTCATGAATTTCCCAAATGATAGTGTGATCATTCCCACATGCCACATTTGCTGCCCAGTCAGCCATCCCATTAGCCTCTTTAAAATTATCGAAAATAACACAATTATCAAAGGAATTTATAATTTTGATTGCCTCATTAATTATATTACTAATTGTCCAAGAGGGTATAGTTTTTTTGTTAAGACAATTAATAATATTGAGTGAGTCCCCTTCTAACCAAATATTATTCAAGTTTAATTTTTTTGCAAAGATAAGACCATGAAGAGCAATAGAGGCTTCAACAATGTGATTAGATTGATTTCTAATTGGTATAGCCAAAATTTCCATATTATCTCTGTTAGAATTTCTAATCACAATACCACATCCTGCATTACTCAAGTTTCCTTTTGAGGCCCCATCAAAGTTTATTTTAAACCGATTGTCAGGAGGACATTCCCATCTAGCATGTTCACTAGGATTAGGTCTTTGATAATCCATAGTCCTACCTTTCAAATTCTAATTAAGAAGAATACTGGTTTGCCATTCATTACACAATTGCTGTTCGAATCCCAATGTGTTAATGTTCTCTATCAAAATAGTCTTTATCTTATGAAAGACTTGAGTCGAGCTAGATTCCACATCTTTGAAGATTCTGTCATTATGCTCCTTCCAAATACCCCATCAAACTTATGACAAAATGAAGTCCCACAATTTACTAATCAAAGTGTTCTTTGAAGGAGCCTTCCAACTAGAAAAGAACAACTTAATAGTGGAAGAGAACACCCAATCAACATTCAATAAACAAAATATTTTATCCCAAATCTTTTTAGAAAAAGGGAAATGCAAGGTCATGTGATCAATTGATTCCCCATCATTCTTGCAAACAACTCATCTATTAATAATGATAATCCCTCTCTTATTAAGATTATCTAGAGTGAGAATTTATTCTGAAAAAGGATCCAAAAGAAAATATTGACTTTGGGTGTCAACCCCTTCATCCAAGCTTTTTCCCAGCATGGTTCTTCAAAATCATCAAAGGAATTAGTATAGGATGAGACAACTGAAAAAACACCTCTAGGATCATTTCTCCAAATCAACTCATTCTCATTTTGGTTTAAAAAGAACACATTCATGCATTTCCTTAGTTCATCCAAATTAGGGTCCACTCTATAGAGGTCCATCCATCCATTCTCTTTCCAATAATTTGCCACAAGAGTTCCAATCTGGGTCTTACAAAGCTCCATATACCCGTTCCATCTTAGGTCATACTAATGTTTTTTTTAGGTTTTTTTGAGGGTATAATTATGAATTTGAAACTTTTGAAACAAGAATTTTATGAAGATGGACTACAGGGAGGGAATAAAAGTTCTAAGTTCCTAGATGACATAATAATTAGATATGCAAACCACCATAACTTTCTATGACCTGAGACTGTGAAGTCATTATTTGTGTTGCACCACATAACTCAAGATACCAAGTAAGATGTTTATCAATATTAATTGTATCCTACTGCATGTTACACCATCTAATTTTTGTAGCTTTTTTGAATCATTATTTTTCAATTCATTAGCTGATTTGACCTTTCTCTGCTTCTTGATTATTTTATAATGGAAAGATTTTTTTGTAAATGATATCCTATATTACTATGCTAAATAATGTGTGTACTCATTTTATTTTACTGTGTAGGAAATTGGAGCCAACATTTCTATCTTAGCACCAAACTCCATCATGTCACCATATATCCATTATTTGGTTTAGTTTTAGAAGTAGTCAAATCTCTGAGGTGAAGGTTGGAGGTGCCAATACAAGTTAACTTACATCTTTATTGCCAAAGAAAGGGAATTCATTATAGCCAGATGGTCTTTCAGAACCCATTACCATGCTAGTTCCTAAATTGATAACTTCCAAATGAGTGGTTTTTACAAAAAAGAGCACTCATTTTAATGGTTTCTTCCCCGAAACAACCACAATATGTTTTGTTCAAGAGAACATGCCATACTATTTTTTATTTTGACATACAACACACATCTATTAGTCATGTTAGAAATAGTCTTAGAAATAGTCAAGGTAGATACAATGAGATATTGCAATTGAAGGGCACAATAGATTTTGGTATGAGATATTTATGGAATGATGAATTGATGCTATAGGGAATTGTGGATTTTGACTGGGCAAGAGATACAGGTGATAGGAAGAGGACTTTAGGATATTTCTTTAGAATATGACTTGTCTAACAATGATATGCCACTTAGTGTAAGTCTAATTCAACTTTTATAAGTTTTGTTTTAGATAAACTAGAAAATACTAAATGCCTGCTTATTTTATGGACATCAACACGAGGTAATGATTGATTTTCATTTTTTCCATGTAAGATTGAAATAATAGTAGTGCTTGATATGAAGTTTAAAATGTTTTTAGTTAAGTTGTGTATTGGAAGGACTATGAGAATGATGATGCAAGGGAGGAGGCAAAAGATGCTGATGATGAGATGGAAGACATTGAAACTCTTAAAAAAAAAATTTCTACTCAAACCAAAATAACAAAATAATTAAAATCAATAAAAAAAGGTACTAAGTAAAAATTCATAGGTTATAGATGTGATGTGGTATATTTTAATCTTAGGCCCTTTTTTGTGTAAGGACAACTAAAAGTGTAATGGGGGAAGTTACAAGTCTTGCATTTGGTACTATTTTAGCTTCTTTATCCTATTCATTACTTCCATCAAACTCTAATGTTTCAAAAATGTTTTCACTTAATTATGATATATATGTTATATATAATAAATGATTATGGTATTTGATTATCCATGGTTATTATACTATCATATTGTTATTAATGGTATAATGTGAATGGATGTGTGTTTGTTAAAAGGGCCCTTGCAACACATTTGGAAGAAGTTAGAGGAAACCGACCAAATGCAATTGCTAGAAAAATTTGCGGACTCTGTCTTGGAAGGAATTAACATTGAGAGGATTTGGAAGAGTTTGCAGGATGATAATATCATGTTTCATTAACTTGTGTAGTGATGATTCTTGCATGTTCCTATATTCTTGTCCATTGATTAAGAGTTCAAATATGACTGAGACACCTGTTAGTTAGTTGAGGTCTTTTAGTTTCATAAAGGAATAAGTCACCCTCAATGTTGGGGAGGTCTGACATGTCTCCCTAGTAGAATTTAAGATGTAACTAAGACCACTCTCTCGGACTATGTATAAAGTCTAGTTTTTCCAATAGTTGGTGGATCAACCAATGCACATGTGATATTATTAAATTCTGCCCTGATTTTTGTTTTGCTAAGTTGTTACTACAATTGTCTACTATGTACTATTTTAGAGGAATAAAGTGAATCAATTGAAGACATGTTAAGGTTACTCATGAGTCTGAGGTTACAACTCCTCAAGAAATGACTACTTGAGGCAATGCAATTCTCTTGTAGTTAGATTCATTTAACTAAGCAATTTTTTTTGTTAAATTGTTTTTGTGGAATAACTGTTATGTTGAAAATGAATTGATTAGAAATTATACTACATGCTCAAATTTTTTTTCCTAGAAGCCATCTATAATTAGATGAATGCATGGGCCAGCTTAATCTTGGTGCCTTAATCATTAATTATTTAGTGGAGGCCTTGTGTTCCTAGGAGCTTTGATCATTTTATGAATATGATATTTAGCGTGGTGGGTACCCTCTATTTTGTGTGTGGATTCATTCATATTTGTTCTAGTTTTCCTTTGAAAAATGTGGGTGTGAGGGGGCTAAGCATCAATAGGATAAGGTTAACTTACATGCCTAGTCATGGTATAGTAGGGCCATCATGCTACGACCCCAACATATATTCTCTCCCTCTCCATGGTCTAGATGCAGGAAATAAGACACCCTGATAGATGGGAACCTCATCCATTTGTATCCAATTGTAGTGCCATCAATATAGGTCTATGAAATATCATCTCAAGGTGGTGGCAGACCCACAAAAGACCTAAAGATAAATATCCAAACTAATCACTGACCAGGTTGTCGTTGGTGATTACTTTAGATATTTATCTTCCAATAATTTTTTTTAAAACAAAACATGTTGGTCAAAATTTCCACTGATGCATCAACCAACATTGGTGGAACTCTCAACCAATATTGGTTGACATTTTCACCAAATATTTGGTGACATTTTGACTAATGCATCGACCAACATTTGTGGAACTCTCAACCAATCTTGTTGACATTTTCACCAAAGATTTATCGACATTTTGACCAATGCATTGACCAACATTGGTGGAACTTTTGACCAATCTTGGTGGAAATTTTGACCAATGCATCGACCAAGATGCCATCTTGGGTTTGGCATCTTGGTCGATGCTTTGGTTGATATTTTGACCAATGGTCCTATTAACAAGAGAGGTTAATTTTGACCAAATAAATCATCACAATTATGACACCTACAAGATTTGGTCAAATTTTTGATGAAAAAAATAGCCACAAACCAATTGGTCAAAAATTAGACCAACATGAGTAAAAAATTAGACCAATTTTTGTTGAAAAATGAGTCAAAATATACTAGTGTTCAAACTACTTTCACCTCCCTTACATTGTCTCAATACCAATATTACTGATACACATTGAACAAAGCCTCTATCATAATCTCTATGACACCAAACCCCTTCTATTTCTATTATGGCGACTAATCATGTAGTGGGGGTTGATGATGTGGTGATTGATGTTGCCAAAACCCTAAAATGGTTAATTTTAGAGGTTGCCCTAAAATGCTATTATAAGTGGCTAAGATGCATAATGTATTATAATGTTGGTGTATATTTTTGCTGGATAATAGAAATGTTGAAGGCTATATAGGTGGATGTATCCCAGGTTTTGGGTAAACCATGTTAAATCTCTGTGTTATTTGTGTTCATTCGGTATTCTTATTTTATTTTTGCATATAACTATTTATTCTTATATTGTTCTAGATTCGTCAAACCCTAACACCTTCTATGACTATCACAATCACTCTTTCTTCATTGGATCACATGCCCAATCATTGTATGATCCGCTTTCAATGAAAATGACAGGTATCATTGTGCTCCACCATCCCTTTCCATGAAGGGAATTATTATATGTTGAAATAGAGAGAATCTACATTCTGAAGAGCTTGGTATGCCCTAGATAAGAGTTCAATACGTTTTATTACAAAAATAGATATCTCCTTTGATACTTAATCAAATAAAATGCCTTAAAGCCTTGATGGTAAATGATTCAAATTATTAACATGCTCAACAAGCGAGATTAAAAGAATAAAACATTCAACAACCAAGTCGAGTTTGTAAGTTAATATAAAAACTATTAGTGCATAAGGATAATATAACATACAAAATTTTATTATTTTAAAAACTCTTTACATCAACCAATACTCACCATGATCTCCGGTATTCATCATGACACCAATTATATAGTCTTCCCCAACAATTACAGACTGACCAACTACCTCCAAACTTCCTAAAAACTAATTGCTAGGGGGTTAATTTGTTGACAAACTGAATGACTAATTATATGAGATAGGGAATTTTTTCAAGTTAACAATTAGCCATCAACTCAACCACACATCACTTGAACATAATTTTTATGTTTTACTACCTCTAATGTTTTATAATCCATGACACATCTATCATCCTATACTAGCACTTATAGGACCTAATGACTATTTGAGCCTCTTACATCATGATGGCTCTCATTACAATATATTATGACCAAGAATGGTCATATTATATGTTTTTACTTCACTGAAAATCTTGAAGACCACAAACCACTACCTTTGTTACATGGTGACACTAATAGGTATCATATGGGTAACTTGAATATATTGACTCGTCATGACTAACAATACATTTTTAAGTACTAACAACCTTGATTACAATATTTTTAGCCCCTTTAGGACCTTTATAACCTTCAATTAACCACTCCTTCATTGGACCTTGGTAGTATTCCTTAACCTTGTGGCGTTCTTGCACCAATACCTGTCTTACTCCACATATGCAATTCACCAACTTTCTATGTCACATTTGCATATCAACACTTAAATTTACATATAGAATCATAAGAGTTAAAAAATAACCAAATTCCCATTCTAATTGACCATAACTCCTATGAACCGATTGTGTTGACAGATTTTTCTTAATTACAACTACAAATGAAGTAAAGTTGACAACAAGTTGTCAACTTCGAGAACTTCACATCTTTCTTCACTTTTATTGCTCAAAAACATCATTTAGGGATCTTATAATGACCTTTCTACCCCATTTAACATATAAAACCCACAAAACCTTGTATTTATCCCATTTAGGCCATATTTAACATACAAATTATCTATTACAATATTGCATCATTTATGAAATTTATCATGTTTAAGGGTTCAAATGAACCATATTACATCATTTTATGACCCTTTAGGTAACTTGAAACCTTTCCTTCATAATATCATCATGTTTTTTTATCAATTACTCCTAGACCATGTTGATGATCATGTGCAAATATCACCTCAGATGAAGTTACCCACATGTGAACTACCCACTATAATGTTAGGAACACATAGTGTGCAAACATTCTCTACTACACAACATATTAGCATGTTGATCCCTCTTTCTCTCTCTCTTTTGTTATGTGTTTATTCCCTTGAAGTGTTCTTTCTTGGGGAAATTTCATAATGCATTCATTTTCTATAGTAGGAGATGCAACACACGAGGATGCATAGCCTTTTCCTAGTTGTTTCTTTATTACTAGTACAAGAATGATGAAGGATTGCACATTTCTTGTAACATAGAAATGATTCCCTTAAAGATATAAAAGGTTTCATGTACTTTAAAGTTCTTATTATATATAATCTAATTGTAATTTACTTATTGATCACTCTTTTTTTGATTGATAATCACATGTTTTTTTGCATGGAATTATCTTTTTTTTATAAATATCTTAAAGAAAATTCATTGCAAATATTCAAGCCCACCATATGTCAAAAATGGAACATCATATGTGAACTAATCCTAAACCACTATTTTGATTTCATATCATTGTCAAAATAGTTTTCCTTAGATCCATTTATTGAACTATATTAAAGGTATCTTCACTTTATTTATGATTCTAACAGGTTTTTTTTGTTGTTAAGAGGTGGAATGAACACAATAAAAAATCAAAAGATGATCTCATAGAGCGTATGAATAAGTTTTTTGGAGCTCATACATTTGACGAAGACAAGCTCATTGACAAAGATGGGCTATGTCTAAAGTATCTAAGGGACCAATACAAGCCAGATTTAGAGAAGAACTTGAACTACAAGCACCCCTATGGATTCTGGATAATGAGTGGAAGAACCTAGTTTTGGATGCAAAGGATAAAATTGATAGGAAAAAAAGAAATACACCACTAGATGAAAAAAAGAAAGTATGTGATACTATTAAAAATGTAATTATTTACTAATTACTAATTAATATTAATATTTATATACTATAACATATCTTAAAATTTTCATAGACTGAGTGACACATCAAAGGTAACCAAGGAAAGATAAGAAAATCATAGGAAACACAAGCTTGACTTTAGAGGTTATTTCAAACTTGTTGCACAAGTTGTAAGTATCAATTAATGAAATGTCATATAAAAATATTCACAAATTGTAATGTTTTTTTGATGAAGTAATCCAAGAAAAAAATATGATACCAAGAAAAAATGCAGAGCTTTGAGTTCAATAAGCAACTCACAGATGATGTCAAGAGAATTTCCTTCCAACAAGGATATTCATTCGTGGTTGAATGACTTTGAGAATTGAGTGGGAAAGGTTTTTTTGGATCCTTTACACAAGTTAATAAGCTAAATAAAAATTATTTTGAATCAAATACTTTACCAATAGTTTATTTGATGTTATGTTCCAACATAAAGTGACTATAATTGTTTTAAACAAGTGATTAATGATAACAATGCACATGAAATTAGATTGCAAAATGCGCATTCTGTAGCACAACTTGCAAATGATTAAGGTTCAGATGTGCATTTCCAAAGTCCAGGTAATCATTTGATATATATATATATAGACACACACACACACACAATTAAACATCTTTAATTTAAATTAGTATAGTAATTAATGTAACCTTTTTTGTTAATATTTTACAACATGTAATCAATGTTGACCAAGTGGAGCATGACCGAGCTACACAAAATAAGGAATGTGACTATTAGTGTAAATAATTAATTATTATTACACTTTACTTAAGTTTACTTAGGTTAATGCTTTAGCATATTAGTTGTCATGTAGATGCTTAGGAATATGCATAGTCATATGAGTTGTTTTGTTGAGAACACAGTAGTTAGCAACTTATTAAAGAACATGGTGTCTACAACATCTCTTTACAAGATACACCTATGTAAACTTATCCTCTCATCATTGCACAAACTCCTATGCTTAATGGAGGATAATCTACTCTTGGTGGACATGTGCTTAATTGTGATGTTTATCTCTTTGTTGACTAGCCTTTATATACATACGCTTCTAGTGTGTATTCATCTCATATCCAATTATCTAATATCCAATCATCTAATATCCATTCTCATTTGATCATCATTAGTCTCTCTTGTGCTATCTGTTGAGCTTCTTGATCTTGGTTTCATTTTTCCCTTAGGAAAATTCTTATACGGTATTAGAGCTATACCAAATTCTTACATGGTATTAGAGCTATACCAAATTCTTATAGTGACGTTCCTCCATCAAGTAAAGAGGACCATTATTATTCTTTAAAAAAAAAATAATTGCAATTTTTTTTCCTTTTGTATTTCAACTCTAGAGGGTGTTCAACAAGCTAAGGTCAAGGTGAGACAAAATGATATGGAAGATGATGTCACCTCATTAGGTAAAGATCTCCAAAGTTATATTCCTTAAATTAATCAAAAACTTGTAACAATAATAATAAATTGTTATGAATCTAACCCATTTCTTTGTTAATGCAGAAAACCCCCCTTTGCAAGAGTGACCTCGTCCTCAGACTAGACATAAAATGAGAACACAAGCAGAGGGATATGATGAAGAAATAGATACTCCACTTAATCTTTTAACTCACAGTCTAAGGAAAAAAGGCCCAAAAATAACAATTGTAATGAACTTTATTTGATAATGAATGATTTTTCAATGTGCTAATAAATATTCATGATTGATATGTTTTAATGAATATTGATGAATGTTGTGCGTTGATGAATGTTATGTGTTGATAAAATATCATGTGATAATGAATAAATGTTATATTTATTTAATGGATGGAATAATGAATGAATGTTAGATGTTAATGGAAAATTTAGAGTTACGTTGGAGAGCGGGGGGGGGGGGGGCGGGGTGGGGACAACTGAGCTTTCACCTTCACGTGGTTTTTCCTATTAATTAGAGAATATTAAACTATTCTTAAAATAAAGTGAAGCTCAATTATATAACAATGATTGGAGAAAATTAAGGTGCACAATAATGAAGAGCTTAGTGGGCCACATTCCAAATGCTGTCAATTAGGAAAATCAATCTTCAAAGGTAACTGTGAGATACAACTTCTCACATCAAATAGGCTTACTCAAAGAACTAAATAGCTTCTTTGAATAGGGGATAATACTATGTTTCCCTCAATCACTCCTTCTAATTCATGTAGTCACAAGACCCTCTATGTTCACTCGACCCTCAAATCCACCTTACTCCACATATGCAATTACCCAACTCTCTATGTCACATTTTCACATAAACACTACATGACAACATTTATAGCCCATTATAGGAAATAAACCAGTCATAAGAGAAAACATGCTAAAAATTGTAAAATTGAATAACAGGTTGCTTGACAACTTTTTGCAGTCAAATTTTTGGGCTATTGGGAAAGCTTTGGTTAGTTAAGACAATGTTGTATGGCCATATACATGTTGGAAACGATCCAAAAATTCATGCAAATGTTGTTGTTACATTTTTAGCAATACAAAGTAAGGATTTCTATTATATTTTGTTCACAGCTGTGTCTATGTAATCAAAGTTGACAAGGTTGGGTAATATGGCCTAGTCAAGGCTAATAGTGAGTTGATTGCGTAAACTAAGGGTTGAAAATAAGATATGTTCCTTAGGACATTGAATAATCATTTAAGATGTAATGGGGTAAAGTACATATATGTTTCCCCTACTTTTGAAGTTCTAATAACATACATGGTATTGAATCTTTATTGTCATTGCCTTTTGTAACACTCAAAACCATTGGTAGTATAGAGATCTAAGTGTCTCTCTTAAAATTTTAAAGCCTTAGTCAGGGCGTCCTAAACTAGTCAAGATGTGATAGTTCTAATGCTAACATTGTTCAAGACCCCATGTTTGGTTCCAAGGTGGGGAAATAAATGTATTCTATGATTCTAGTAAGTGTAGAAAAGCATGCATAGATAAATATGTGAATTGAGGAAGAAAAAATATTAAAATGATCTCAAAGATGGTAGATTCGAGGTATTAAAGTATGAGAGTGACATTGTCCACACAATCTATTATACCCAACTAATAATCTTGTTACTGTAAGTGAAAGAGTCATATCAATTGTTATATTATCGTTGATGTCAAACCTTAGTTGGTTAGACATTATACTGATTCAGTAGAGTGCCATATCATTTGATTGATGAAGAGGATTTAAAGAAAGTATCATGATGATGTAAATGTTGATAAGTGTATTGTATTTAATGGGAACTTTAATGAGTTAGACTTTGATAGTATAATGTTGGTTTGATTATTTTACATGATTTGATTAAGTGTTGAGATCATATATAAGTAAGACAGTTTGGTCAATGAATGAATAACCATAGCATTAACCAAGCTATTACAATTATCAACGAGCACCTAATGAAGAAATGAAGGAAGTGTAGTGTCAACCGAGAAAATATAGTGTTGAGTCTAGTGTTGACTGAGCAAGATACACTGTTAACCAAGCATAAAAAGGAAGAAAAATTTAGGAAAATATTTAATCTAAGGCATACAGATTGTTCAAGAAGTTCTGAATATAAGGATGAAGTTAGTTATAAAATCAATGACTGGAGAAATTCAAAGAAGACCTGATGAAGGAGATTTAACAATTTGAATTAGAGCACAAAATTCAAGGTGGAAGAATATTTCCCAAGCATCTAGATTCGTTGGATCTAAACTTGATGAAGATTTGATGATTGTGATTAAATGACAAAAACTAGAAGATTCTAGAGGAATGGAAAAAGTTTTCTATTTATAGGACAAATATTTTGATTCATTATTATCGTTTGTTGTTGGTTGTGCTAATGTTTCTAATGCTAAAGAAGTTGAAGAAGAAGTGATAAACATAACGATAACTGAGCAAAACTGTATTGTGAAGATCAAGCCAGACAAGTGATAAGTTGATGCATGAAGTATGTGAATCAACCAAAAGCTAAAAGAGGGAAGAGATTGGGCAATGCAAAGATCTAAACAAGAAAGATAGTGCTAAAACCTAACAAATCATTTCACTTTACTCTCTACCCATTTTAGCATAAAATATCTTAACCGAGTGAACCTAAAAGTTTTATTTAAATCCTATATGGTGACATTATGTTGAATGTTTGTAAGTTCTTTAGAGCAGGTCATTTTATAGAAGTTTCACGGAGTGAATAAGGTCTAGATTATCTTTGGTGAAAATCCTCTAACAAGGTCACATTAATAATTTGTATGAACCCTTTAACAAGGTTGGCTCCTAATAGAGCTCACTTCAAAAGAGAAAAAATATTTTCAGTTGCCAATTCCTTGGTGGGTTTTCCCTCTATAGGGTTTCTACGTTATATACTTGTGTCAAAATTGTATGAATGCTTATTATTTTGCAATTTTATTTCATGGTTACTATTTATTGATGCAACTCAATATAAGTTGTAAGTTTAATCTGATACTCGATATATTAAGTTAAAATTTTAATGAAAAGTTTATATCAATTTATATTATCATGTTAGATTTGGTAATTGAGCTAATGATCTGAAAGATTAAAGAGTTTGAGTTAACGAAAAGTATTTTTTAGGACTATAGGACAATTAGTTATAACTAATCCCCTTTTAGTTATCTAACAATTGATATCATAGTTGAGTGCTTGAAGGAAAAGTTTGAAGGGACTTAAGAAAAAGAACCAAAGGCATATAAGAGAGAGGTACCAAAGTTGAACTAGGACAACTACTCTTCATGGAAAAACAAGATGAGGATGTGTCTATCAAGGATTGGAGAAAATGCATTATATTATCTAGACAACCACCATACCCCTCCAAACCCTCCTATGATAGTTGATGAGATAAACTAGAAGAAAGAACACAGTAGCTCGATGATTGAGATTTCCTTTGCATTGAATGATGCCAAGTTTGATAATGTCAAGAAATGTGCTACTGCTAAAGAAATGTGGGACAAGATGATACTTGTGCATGTTGGAGATCAGAATGTATTGAGATCCAAAGTTGAAAGTCTAAGAGGAAAGTATTATGACACGAGGATGAAAGGAGGAGAAAACATTATTAAATATGTTAACTGAATCAAAGAAGTTGCGAGTTCCATAAAATTTGTTGGAGGAGTCATGTGTAATGAAGAAGTCATAAGTAAATTTCCCAAAATTTTAGTACCTATCTATGCTATAAGAGTATCTACTATTCAAGAATTTAGAACTATGCTTGGTATGATCTTTACTCTTGACAGTTTGGTTAGTATATTGATTGGATTTGCATTAAGAAACTTTGATAATAGTATGCCTAGGGTTGAAAATTCTTTTAAGATATCACTAACCATTGTAAGTTAAAAGAAAGAGAAGAGTAGAAAGGACGATAGTAATTCAGATTCAAACAATAAAGAGATGGATGAGATTGAAACACTGTTGGCAAGAATGCTATTGAGTGGTAAAGGAAGACTTAAAGGTAAACTAACTTTGATATGTTTTAAATGCAATGAAGTTATAAATATTGTTGTTATATGTCCAAAAAAGAATATGAGTGACAAGAAGGAGAACACATACAAAAAGAACAAGGATTATAAGGACTACAAGGAGAAAGGAAAGAAGACATGTTATATTACTGAGGAGCACACTGAGTTAGATTCTGATGATTAGAATGAAGATGAGGAAGTGGTATATATTTTTGTTAATGAAGACCCATATGAGGAAAGGTATGAGGAAGGAAAAGCTATTATTTTTCATGTTAGTAAAAATGATAGGTGGATGTTCGCATCACATCACTGGTGATATTAGTAAGATTGATAAGATAGAGGAGTATGATGGTGGAATTCTTAATCTTGGAAATGATGTTCCATGTCATGTGAAAGTTAGAGGATCATTGATGCTAAATGATAAAATCAGATGTAATGATGCGTACTAGGTTCAAGGACTAAAATACAATTTTCTGTTTCATAATTGAATAATATAGGTTACAAATTGAAGTTTTAGAACAAGAGGGTAAAGATCTATGATGGTGATGGAAACTAGTTTGGTACCAGAGAGAAAACAAGAGGTAATTTGTTTTACCTAGATCCTACTATCAGTACATGTTTATTTTCTAGCATTGAAGATGTATGGTTGTAGCATACAAGATTGTCTCATGTAAATTTTGAGAATTTGGTCAAAGTAAGTAGAAAGAAGAAAGTGAGAGGCTTACCAAACTTGCATAAACCTAATAATTTCATGTTCAAGCAGTTTCAACTAAGTAATATGAATAAGTCTAGTTTTTCTAGTAAGTCACATACATCTAACAATATTGTAGAGTTAGTACATACTACTTTGTGTGGTTTGATGAAAGTTAAGAGCTACTATGGTGATAGATATTTCATAATGTTTGTTGATGATTGTTCTAGAATAATGACAATTATGTTTTTGAAGTTGAAATCTGATGCTTTTCAAATGTTCAAGTGGTATAAGGTAAGAGTTGAAAAATAAAATGGAAAATAACTGTTACTCCCATAAACATTCGTGCTGTCAAGTAGTGTCAAAAATATTAGTGGAGAAGAGAATGAGTTGTTTGGTGAACCCTATTACTGAGTGTTAGTATATTGCCCAAGAAATGAAGGAGGAGATGTATGAGTTTATAGTTATACCCGAGCTAAGTATTGTGTGCTAAAATGTTGACACATTTCTATGAATCATTATATCCAAGATTTCTCAAGAATGAGATCTCAAATGGAAATCCATAGCTCTCTATTCATGGAGTGCAAGGGTTTGTAATGGATGCCCTTACTTTGACCTAATTTGTGCCTATGCAAGTACATCATAAAATGAGAGATTCAAAGAGGAAAAAAAATAGTGCTAGTCTCCATGATCATCAAATATGCATGCAAATGAAGATGCAAGCTAATCTAAATGATAACAATGCCAAGCAATCCAAGAAAGGAAATCTAATCTTTGAAAGGAAAAAACAATGCAAGATTAATCTATAAAAGAAAATATGACTCTAAGTTGATATGAAAGTGCAAGGATGAAGCATGATGATAGAATCCATGGATGCATGAGAGAAGAAGACAAGAAGAGAGAAGTTGCAATGAAGTTCCAATGTCCAAACCCTAAGGTTCAAATCCTAATGCTCAAACTCCTCCAAAATCGCTCTCCAAACCTGTAGCATAACAATAAAATCTTCCTCTATAGCAACTAACATCTATTATTCTTCTTATTATGAAATGAGAAGGAGAGGGCTCCTTATATAGGAAAGTGTGGAGGTGGGAGGCTTCTCACAACCAATATGGGATAATAAGGCTTGATCCGTGTGAGATGAAATTCCACCAATGAGAAAAGAGGAGTGTATGACAAGAAAGTGGAAAGAGGAAATAAAGGAATCCCACTTAGAAATATGTGCATTTAAGTGTAGAGAAAAAGGATTTATTTATTTTTATTTAATTTATATCCTTTTTTTCACCATAAAGAGAGATTTAAGTGGGGATTTTATTTTATTAAAAGGGAGCAAGTTCTTTTTAATTAAATAGGAGCTATTTTATTTAATTGAAAGATAAGTTTTCTTTTAATTAAATAAGATTTAGAATAAGACGATCAAACTTTAGGAAATATTGAAATAATTAAATTAATTACAATTTGAATATCAAGGAAAATGGTTTGAATTGATTCAATAAAATATTGCAATGGATTGATTTAGGAAATTGATAAATTGAAGAATGGTGGCCTATAGTCTAGGCGACCATTTTAGGGTGCATACAAGTACTTACCAAGTAATTCTATATTCACTAAGCAGAGACCTCACAAAGAAAGAAAAATATAATCAAGCAGAGACATCACTAAGAGACAACATTTCTACCAGGAAGGAACAATATATTTATTAAGTGGAATAATAGATACTTAAATGTTTGAATTGACACTAAATACTATGTGTAATGGTCATATTGAGTAGGAAAAAATATTCCCATAGACCGAGGAAAAGATGTGAAAAAATATATTGGTAAGAGTGTATTGATTGTTGTATGATTTTAGGGGAAGAGAAGGACAATGAAAACACATACTATTCTATATCATTGATGATTTTGATTAGTGATACATTTTGGAGAGTTCCTAAATCATAGGGGAAAAGTAAACTATAAAAGGACCTATAAGGAAACATTTTGTTGTTGTTTTTGAAGTGAGAAAGAGGGTATTGTTACTATTGATAAGTTTTTTTTAGGCAGAAGAGTAAAGTGACAAGTATATCAAAGATCAAAGATTCAAGAAGTGTTGAGAGGAATTGAAGATCAGTCACAAGAGTTGATAAATATTTGTGTAGAGGATAGATTTGATTGAAAAAGTAAGTTGCATTATACATATCAATTTACTGCTATTTTATCACAACCCAATTATGGCAGAGATGAAAAATCCAGGAAGAGATTCCAATTCACCAACACAAATGTCAAAAGCTAGGCAGAGATTTCATTTCACCAACACAAATGCTAAAAGCTATGCAGAGATGCCAATCTAGCAATGTAGACACCAAAGCACGAAGATGCCAAAGAAACTAGTGAAGTCTAAAGAAAAGAGATACAGTCTAGTAAGGTCACAAAAGAAAAACCTTAGACATAGACACTAAATTAACTAGACACAAAAATACAAACACCAAATTGCCTAGACACCAAAATGCAAATGTCATTTTATTGAAAGATGGATAAAATCATAGATTTGAGAGAATGTAGATGCCAGACTCTAGGTAGAGATGATATTATAGCGATTTTGAATGAAAATGCATAGGGAAAATATCCAAAACTAAAATGATCAATGCACAATTTAAATGCAACAACCTCTACACTAGGGAGTACCAGATACATGCATATTGAGGCAATAATCACCTGATTGCATCAAAACATAAATATAAAGTATAAATATATAAGAATAGATCAATATCAATACTTGCAACATCAAATATACATGAATGCAGTCAATTGACTCTATAATTAAAAGAGTGACCTTACAAGCTCCAAATCCTATAGTTGGAGGAAGTTTATCCTTATTTACTGATCTCCAACAATAGTATAGTTAGAAATGCCTCCCAACCATATAAGACTTGTAGGCGTGAACACTTGTGTTTGTGGAGATAGTGACTAGGCCACAAAAAAAGACATACACACCAGAAGAGAGTGACTAATGCATACATCAAACATATACATAACCTCATAGGACATCACATTGTCCAATATAGTATATCAGAACATAATGCAATCATATATGGAGAGTACTCAACATGAGATACACTATCCAAATATAATCAAGGACACCAATGTTCATAGTACACTAAGGATATTATTTAGTACTAACAAAGGTTTAGTGTGGAGACATGAGAATGACATCACATAGTTCACAAAACCTGTGCGACATTAAACCACCCTTATCTCATTAATGATGCTTAGTAGAGCCATATCAACCTTCATAGATGGTAAGGCTAAAATATACCATATCAACATCCTTAAATGAAAACAAGTTACTGTGCCATATTAATGTCCTCAAAAATTAAAATGTAAGACATACCATATATATGCCTTCAAATGATGGCAAGGTAGTTAGTCACATAAATATCTTTAATCTCTTGTTAACATTTTAAGACACATTCACTCATATAGTCATCACTTATTAGGGACTCCGCCAAGGGATGCCTTCGGACGCCTTTGTGTCCCAATCCAACTTGGAAAGACACTCCACTCCACTACTTAAAAACTAAAGAAGCTCATCTCATTACAACAAGACATTGAATAAATCAATATGACAATGCAAAAGTCATAAACCACAAAACATCTTAAACTCAATTGGCATCAACACCAAGAGTTTGAGTCACTTGGACCATGACATAGGAGCATAGATCAAATACTTGTATAGATGTGGTCTCATACACCATACATCCACAAATCACATGCAAGATCAATCTCAAGCATGGTAGGTGCCAACACATAGGAAAAAACAACAAGGAGGATATCTCAACTCCAAATCACTCAAAGCAAACAATTGAGTGAAAACCAAAGAAATGAATAAGAAAACATAACTCAATCAACCATTATTCCAAGAGTATGGATTCCCATGGAATCCAGAATCATCTTGTTAGAGCATGAGGAAGGCACTAAATGCCCAAAAGTAACCAAATACCCAATTTCTGACAAAATCCATCAAAAGGAAAAAAATTAGATTTTAACATTGAGGAAGAACTTTCAGATTAAAATATAATATAATCGTAATTTCGTATATGTCATTTGAACCCCATGATCCTACTCCTTGTACCAGAGGCTACTAAGTTCATATCTCAATCAAACCAAAACATAACAACAGACAAATTTTTGGCGACACTCAAAATGATGTGACAATTAAAAAGCCCAAAATTAAAACATCGATAAATGAACAAAATTAAAACCCATTGGTCTAAATCCACCAAAAATCATAGTTTTCAAATAAAATCTTTGACTTGGGCACTTCATGAAAATATGACAACATAGTTCATTGTAAAAAGATCCAACCTCACATGGGCAAACAATAAATACTCATACCCATCCAACCAAGCGGAGGAAAGTAATGAAAATATGAGAGAACACTAGTTCTCAACCCACTAACTAATATAAGTTTACTTCATTCAAAAATATGGAGTGAATCACAAGATATGAAGAGCCCTACCTCACATGAATTGTAAAAAATGAGTAAAGGGAGAATAAACTAAAGACTCCATTGAATTAGACGAAGCATGGGAGGAAGTGGAGTAATTCTGGCATGAATCCAATGAGTTTCTCCACACAAAAATCCACACCCAAGTTTTACCCAACAATTAAAATTTTAATTTTTTGGAAGAAGGTTTGGAGCAAAATCACCAAATACCCATAACATAAAAATGAGAAGTGAGAATAAAACTCTCTTTTTGGCATTATAAAGCACCTTTCCCAAACATGAACTTCAAAATAGATTATTTAAATAGTTAAATAATTTATTTTATATTTTCCCAAATAAAATAAATCAATTTCAATTAGATGGATTCCAATACAGAAAATAAGTCAACAATTAAAATCCCCAAAATACATTAAATCATCATTTGAACAAAATCCTTTCACAACAACTATGGGAACTCTAATGCATACACATTCACTAATCTATCACAAATACAATATGAATATGGATTTACCAATCATGTACTCAAGGGGATAATATAGATATGTGTGTGTATACACACACACACACACATATACACACACATACATATACATATTCATGCACGCACACACACACACACACACACACACACACACACACACACACACACACACACACACACACACACACACACACAATTGGATATGTCGTCCATACATGGATGGCATTGTCTTAGTATGGGTCAAAGCTACTATCTCTTGGTGTCATTATCAAAAAAATTGTTGCATACTCAATTCCTGCAATTCAGGATGAATGTACCTAGTACATGTTCAATACATATACAAACATCAAGTGTATATGCTCAATATATAAACCAAAGCACAAGAAGACAAAATTCATGTGAAGGATAATGAGACACCATGTAGATCTTACACGCAAGTGACAACGTCTCCATTCCCAATTTGTATGAGCAACCACGTGCATTCCATGCATACGAGTGATGCAATACAACATAAAAACATATAATCATATGATAAATCATTTAATTAATCACTTTGAAAGTATTCTAAGCATATATCAATAGAAGTAAATAATTGAAATACCCAATAGCATATATGACACACTATATAATGAAATCCCATAAAATCATCTTGATATAACATCCATCATTTTGAATGAGAAATATGTCAGATAACATCATAAAGAATCATTATAAAAATATGATCAAAATACCATTAACAACATAATCTAACATATAAATCAACACAACTATAGAAACTAGAATAAGGTGCATCAATCAAATGATCATTTGGAGAAACCACTAATCACATCAAAAGCGTACTCACGAAATAAAATCGTGATACCATCTAGACTAGTTAACCATTGGCACATACATCAATGATATCAACTAAACATGTCATAAATATCATAAGCCAAATACCAATAAAAACCACAACAATTATCTTAGAAAGGACACGAGAACCAACTATAAAGGGTGTATCTCACAAGTTCACATAAAAACATAACATAGGGATAATCACCACATCTCAAGATTGACTCAAATGATCACACAATAAGCTTTAATCATCAAAGTCACATAATCACATCCATCAGGATGACATGTAGAATACAAATGAGAGAGTCGCTACATCATGTGTGTAAATCCATGAATTTTGTAACGTGAATGCCCTTATTCTACACTTTGATATGAATATTCTTGTGAATTGACAATCCCACAATGCTAAGACACTTATACACTATTACCTTCATTGTGAGATGATAACTTTGCAATTTTTGGTTGATAGTTTATATCAATTATGGTGGGTAACATATATGGTGATACTTAACAACATGCCATAGTGGTAAACATCTTAAATCATTATGGTGGGTAATAGATGTCACAATGCCTAACAACATGCCATAGCGGTAGAAATTTCTAAATCCTTTATGGTGGATAACAAATGTTGTGATATCCGATGACATGCCATTAAAGTAATTATTTAAATATATTATGGTGGGTAACACGTGGTGATACCTGATGACATGCCATAATAGTAGTTACCCTAATCCATTATTGTGGATAGCACATATGGTGATATCTAATGACATGCTATAATGGTAAGTATCTCTAAATCCTTTATGGTGGATAACACATATGGTGATATCTGATGACATGTCATAAAGGTAGTCTTTTAAATCCATTAAGATGTGATATTCTTGTAGTAGTTTCCTACGACATGTCATAATGGTAGAGATCATAATTATTTACCATGGATAACACATACAGTGATATCAAACAATATTCCATATAGATAATTCCTACATTTACCATAGTGCATATTGTATAGTTTAATATATTTCAGCATAATATAAAGCCTCTCTAGATAAAGAGAGAATGTTGAAGTTAGCTTCAAGAGGCTCACATATTAGATTCAAAATAATGTCTTGAGTAATATGATGTGTTAATTGAAGACATTAGATACTTAATTATGTTATGACTTATTTATATAGATAGTATTAGAAAAGTGAACTAGAAGTTATTAAGAAGGATTCCTCCTCTAGTTGGATGCATTCTAGAGAGGAAGTGAGCAAGCTTGCTACTAAGTTCAAACTATGGGTGATTAGATAAATGTCCAAATTTTAAGAACACCTAGTAGGCCATGTTTGCAGTGTCTTAATTGAGATGGAACAATTATTATTATTTTTGGCAAGTTCATCTTATGAAATTGGAGTTTCCAGGATTGAATGTTGAAATTGTATTATTTTTTGTCTTTACTCTAGTTTGCATTGTTAACAATTGTTTAATTGACTATCAATCACAAAAGCATAATCCTATTTAAAAAAATTCTATGATTGATTAATTGATATTAAAGTGCCCATCTAAATTGTTATTGAAGAAATCAGGTTGCCATGTGGAGGACCTTTAATTTGTCCTTGTTCATAAAGATGTTCGTTTCTAGAAAGCCAACAATGTGTTTCTTTTAGATTATTGAACTTCAACTACTTCACATAAGATATCCATGATGATTCCATTGCCAATTCTCAATTTAGCATTATGAGATCTTTAACATTGATATCTTTCTACTAATATTGATCTAGCAATTTTCTTCCATGATATGATGGAGCATCTAGATTTCTCTTCTTTGACACAATATGAATTTTGTAAGATGTTGATTAGATCTACTTGTACCAACTTCAAAAAAAGTACGTGTAAGTGATAAAAATGGGAATACTTCACACACAACTTTGATTAATCATGTCAAGTCTACACACATCATCCATTTGGCCATATGTGCATGAACTTGATCTTAACATGAGTGACTAAATCCCATCTTTATGCTTATGAAGGTTGGATCTTGAGTGGGAAGGTCAAGTTTGGAGGAAACTTATACATTTTTTACTTCACTGTTTGGTGGAGTATAAAAGACTAGTACTTGTTCATTATTTATACTAAAGACTACTAAAAAGTTGTAAGAATGAATTTTAAATTCTAGACTGCCTAGTTATCTACCATGCAAAAGAGAAATGTCATTTGAAAATTAATTGGAATTGTCTATCTTCTCCTTTAGGTACTAGTAGTAGACCATAAATTTGGTTATCCACTCGAGAATTATAGTAATTATCATTAATTTGTACAACTAAACACTATAAAGAAAAATAAATTCTTGGGATTGGCAGTTTGTCTTAACTCAAGATGGACCATTTCCTCTTAAAGCTTATGTAGATAAGTATGAAGATAATTATTTTAGAGAAAATTACTGATTTTTGAACTATTGAAAATATTGTGAGGTTGGAAGGAGAATATGTATCAAAGGAAAATGAAATGCACAGTGAAAACAATAGATACTTTAATGAAGGATATGTGTTTTTCATGATGAAAATATAACAATAGATAACTAGGGGGTTGAATAAATTGTCACACAAACTTGCCCAACTTAAAATTTAAACCAAAAATATGAAAAAATGCAAGCACTGTTGGACTAATTGGCAACGTTCCTCTTCGGGATTTGTGGCACGACTTAACTACCTCCTATGTTCTATAAGTCTAGTGGTTGAATTAGGCATTGGTAGGTCAATATTTTGGTGCAACAACAACCTGAGCTTGTAAAAAGCACAATTCCACAACATATCAAGAACATTAAAAACAAAGTTTTTTAACTTGAAAACCTAGTTAGGGAAAAAACCATAGCAGGGATGAACTCATAGAATATACCTTGTTATGATCATTAAATATTGTTAGGATTTTTTCATTGGGAATGCACATACATTCAAGCACACCACCTAGATTTCACTACTCAAATACAAAAGGCTCACTTCAAGAGAAGGTTCACTACCATACATCAAAGTTGGATTACATCCATGAATGCTTAACTATATAATAGCTTCTTCAATGTGCTTAGATCAATTCCATTGAAGTACATAATACAACTCTCTTTTCCACATAAGATATTTTCCTCTAAAAGATATAAGCATTCATCTCACATTGGTATTTGCATCTCTCTCATGCGTACCACACAAAAATACAATGTCATTACAATAATTTACACAATTCATCACCCTATCTTTTATTTTCATCTCGACACTCACCACCTAATTACAAATATACATAAATATATGGACCAAGAAATGTTGGCCAAGATATACCACTTACTAAAATTATTTTTCTTGAACACTTCTAATAATCATGCCTTGAAAATTTGCAACATGCTACACCATCAAGTCAACGAAGAACATGAGGAACACCAATATATCAATTGAAAATCACCAATTGTGAGCACATCGATCAATATGAACCAAAAATGTAAGAAGAAAAGGTCTATAACTATCCACAAGAATTATGAATTACCACATGAACATCCACATTAACTAAAATTCTAAAATCAACATCAACTTCATACTAAACCATAGGAACATCAACAAAAGCGACCACCGATCATGAAAAAATAACTTGCAAATCACAAAATCATGAACCAATTGAGTTGAGGACACATACCAATGTTCCAAACATGCTTACTAGATTTGCGAAGCAATATACTACAATGTAGATCAATGCAAATTAGTTTTTTGTAATTTTGTCACCTTTGAATAACCAAAATACCATTCTCAACACAAATACCCATAAATCAAATAACTATTCATGCAAACCTTTGTAACTTGAATTGAATCAAATACAAACAATCCTCTACCACACATATATATGAAAACTTTTATCTTCAATACACCAACATCACTGAACCAATAAACTCGCTAAACTATGTTGCAACACTATCCCAAATAGAGTATCATGTTGATATTAAAGAAAAAACACCTCAAACATATCTCAAGTACACATTTGCACAATATCCCAATAATATCCCCCTTTTGGCATTGATCACAACATGTCATGTGAGAAATAATCAATTTTAAATAAATTAGCAACTCCCTTTTTGAGTTGTGCACAACTCTTCATGACTTTCTCTCCAAAATTACATCACTAGATTTCACACAAACCTATCTCCCTTTGGCATCAATTATAAAGGAACAAATATACATTTAACCATAAAATTCAACAATAACCATAAATCTAGACATTTTACTAACAAATCACAAGATTGAGTACTCTACCTAAGTCCAAATCACAAGATGGTCTATAAAATGCATTGGACTAGTTCATATGGTCCATGCACCTTAGTTTTGATAATCAAGGGTAAGATCCAAAGATTTCCTTAGAGATATTCAAGAGTATCTTTAGGTAAAGTTTTCATGAAAATATCTACAATATGTTCCTTAGTAGGCACATAATTTGCTCTATCTTCCTTCTCATTTACCTTCTCTCTTAAGAAGTGAAACTTGATAGATATATTTTTAATCTGTGCTATATTCTTAGAAACATTAATTGCACTTGAATTATCATAGTAGACAGAAAAAGGACCTACATACATTACTTTGATATCCTTCAACAACTGCTTTATCCATACCACTTGAGTACAATTGACTGCAACACCAATGTACTCTACCCCTATAGTAGATTATGCAACACAATCCTACTTTTTTCTCAACCATGAAACTAATCTCGTGTCCAAGAAAAATGCACCAGCATTAGTACTCTTCTTGTCATCAACATTTGTTAATCGATCAACATCAATAAAGGCACCTTAGGTAAAATTATCGTCTTTAGGATACCATAATCCATAATCGACCGTCTCTTTCAAAAAATTGAATACTCTTTTTAATAGCTACAAAATAATATTCCTTAGGATTTATTTGAAAGCTAGCAACAATGCAAACTACACTCACAATATCAGGTTTGGTCTTTGTCAAATATAACAGTCCACCTTTCATAGATCTATATCTAGCTTTGATTTACCTTAGGTGAATCATCATCTTTTGTCAACTTACATATGATCACCATAGGAGTACTAACTAGCTAATCATCCATTCCAAATTTCTTCAACAACTCTTTCACATACTTGGACGAAGATATAAGAAATTCATCATATGACTGTGTGATCTATAAACATAAGAAGAATTTCATCTATCCATTTGTAGACATCTCAAATTCATTGTGCATTTAATGAAAAAGTTCTTTTCTCAACTTATTTTTCCATCAAGATAATATCATCAACAAAAACATCAACAATCAAAATATTTTATTGATCAATTTTCAAGTACAAATTATTATTGAAGTATTTTTTTTAAAATCCAAATTTTAGTATATATTTATCCAATCTTGCATACCATGCCCTTGGAGCATGCTTTAGTCCATGTAGGTTTCTTTAACTAGCAAACCATATTACTTTGACTGATTAAGAAAAATCCATCTACATGTATTCTAACTCATCATTCAAGAATGCAGACATGACATCCATCTAGTAGAGATCCTTGTAAGTAACATAAACAAGAAAACCTCACAACTTTAATCCTTGCCATAGGAAAACAAATCTCAAAATTATTCACTTCTATTTGTGAATATCCTTTACAAACTCATCTTGAATTACTCCTAATAATTCACCATGTTATAATATGAGGTTTATTGTTGTCATTGATGTCAACATATTTCTCTCAACCTCTAGTTTATCGATAGTTGTGTACTGGGACTTTTGGTTTATTAGTTGGTTGCATATTGATTATCTTTCACTGATAGCCTATATAATTAGGTATTGTGCATTACTTTTGGCCAAGCATTAATTGTTTTACCATTTTGTGTCTCAATAGTGACAGGCAACATTTTGGTGGATTGTATTTTGGATCGATCCTTTGTGAAGTGTGTGGTTTTGACTTTGGCCCCAACAACTTTTTCTAGCATGTTCATCACAACTATAGGCATCAGAGATCATTGTAGAATGTTGAAATTCTCAAGGATCATTCTGTTTCTCAAGGAGGTATGGGCCTATCTCAAATTTATTTTAGCCTACTAATTTGTAGCATGCATCTAGTATAAATAAAGTATCATTTCAAGCAGAATGTATACAGGTTTGTTTATGCAAATCTATATGGTCTTGTTTTCTTATATGCAAGTTATATGTGATGCAAGTGCTAACTTACTCAATTAGTTGATTCGAGGAGGTAGAGACATTAACAAACTATAATTAAAAATGCTTGAAAACTATATTTTGTGCCAATTTCTACTACATCTATCACATACTGGCTATAAGCCTATCAACAATGAGCCTTTTCTTATTGGTAGCGACTCATTATATTTCAGAGGTGTAGCCACTCTAGTAGTGAATTCTACTAACAATACCTCTTCTTATTGCAATGCACATTTCAAGAAATTAGCCTTGTTGTACGAAATCACCTTAACCAATGTCACCTTAACATGTGTTTTTTTATTTTATGAGAATTATCTTTTCCACAATTTTCCCATTTAGGTTTTCCATGTAAATCCTAGCATTGATTGTATCAACATCCCTATGCTTTCACGCTTATCATGTGTTAGCCCCATTTTTGTCTTGCTTCAAGTTTCTCCAGCTAAACCCTAAGCTACCTTCTTTGTTGATTTTCCTTTGACTCTATGCCCTCTTGGGTAAAGCATTGCCTTCTCCTACCTCTGGGTTCATTCTGCATCTCTCACAGTTCTTGTCCCCAATTAGAACCAACTGTTGCCCAATCCCCTGAATAGCCAATTTTTAATGTTTCCTTGTCAAATGCACAATCAAGTCATGTGGCTCAAGTTTTGATCAAAATAAATAGTTAAAATTGTTTTTCGGAATAATTTTAATTATTTTATTATTCTCCTCATTCCTAACTTTGAAACGAGCTCACTCACATAAAAACAAACTTAATTTGTCAAAGTTATGCCTTGATGCTTGAAAAGTTATAATTCCTAACCAAAGAGCTTCCAATATACACAAAAATGCTTAGAAGATTAAAAATTGTAACTTTCAAAGTTAAAAATGCTCAAAAGTTGAGCATTCATAACTCAATGGTTCTCACTGCTCGAAAAATGAGCATTCCTAACACACTTTTCCAACTTGCTTGAAAAAGTCAAATTGGTAACCAAAATGCTCATAAAAGTCAAAGTTAAAAATAATGAAAGGTTGTTTGTGCTCAAAAAATTGAGAAAACAAAACTTGATGGTTTAAAATGCTTCAGAGCTGAGCATTTCTAACTCACTTTTCTAAATCACTCAAAAAAGTCAAACACAACCATGAATGCTTGAAATGGTCAAACTCATAAACACAACCATGGATGCTTGAAATGGTCAAACTCATAACCTTTGGAGGTTTTTAATGCTTAAAACATGAGCATTTACAACCGGTTTTAATAAAAAATGCTTGAAATAGTTAAAGTGAAAACCTCCAATAGATTGTGTATGCTCCAAAATGGAGCGGGCATAACAAAAAATCAGTGTTGAATGCTTCCATCCCAAACATTTCGAATTGGGCATTCTAGAAACAATTATTAGCACCTATTGGTTAAATGTGAGTCGTAATTCTTCGAAGTGTTGTTGTAAATGTGCATAGGTGCATAAACATAAACCATTGAAGTCATTTTCAAAATTGTGAAGTGAGAAGCAGAGTAAGGTGTTTGCCGAGCATTATCACCCTATATTATAAACTTCAGCACAAAGCCTCTGGCTAAACCAAGCATCAAATTTCAGCCATCCCAAGATTTCACGGGAGTTAAAAACTTTGTACATATCCATTACTAATCCAAATGCATTCACACACCACTGTCGCGTGGAATGCCTAGCGCGGAAATGGAGCTGAGATAACCCGTTGGCCTTGGAGCAAACAAGCATGCTCATAGCGGCTTGAAATCTCCCTACCTACGGACCCCCTGATTTCTCTCCAAGCTTAAACCGCACACATGCCAATGGAATGAAGGTGTCCAATGTCTGCATGGAAAATGTATAACAAAATGCCCCAATAATAGAGGTTATCAGATCGCTACAACCGTGTGATATGCAAATGTCTAAGAAGGTATCGAAACTTCTTAGATGCGATTGCAGAAGTAAAGACATGCCTCATAGAATTCAAAGCTAGCCGCCACCTTAGTTGTGAATCTTGGTTAAGACAAAGACATGACAAGATATAATAGTGCGCCTTCAAGACATAGAGGCAAGGCATTAAAAAGCGTGGAGAGGCATGATAGAATATGTGACAGAATGTCTCTAATCTATGTGGGATTTGCAGAAAGAGTTGTATTGTCTTTAGAAATTACTTGAGCTTCAAAGTCACACCCATGACCAATCATCTAAGCACACTGAGTGCACTTTTTGAAAACCACAATCTTCTCTGGTCGTATAGGTAAAGAGCTCAAAAATAAATTTAGAGGAGTTTCTCATGTGACAGGATTAAGGGAACTATATGTGCAAATCACAGAAGTATTCACAGATACAATATGCGCTTAGTAAAATGCACAATGAATGCTAGACTTTGGAAGCTTCAACAATGGGAAAGGTTTCCTATGTATGTGCTTTGAGAAGCCGCAGGCCTCGATGAAAATCAAGGCATCACACGCAAGCTATTTGACAAAATCTCCATTTGTATTAAAACTTGACTTCACATTGTCTGGCAATGAGCTCATCGAGCTGGTCAACAAAGGCTTCACAAAAATATGGTCTCGCACATGATGTATAAGGAGGATGCTTTGAAGGTTTTCAAAGGAGCTACGATATTCTAAATTGAGAATTGGCGAGGTATAAGTGATCATGACAACACAAGATCACAACGAAATTCTCAACAAAGCGCTCTGAAAGGAAGAGACCAAGAAAGATGCCTTCAGTGGATAATGTTCATGATAACGACGACCAAAAATCTTATCAATAGTAGGATGTTGGATCATATCCGATTCTTGACAAACTATAGCAGTGATATCCTCCTTCCTCGTGGGGCTATATAATGGATTATGAGTTGTCACTGAAACTGCAGTGTTGTGTATAGGTCGGAATTATCACCATGCATACTGAAAGTGAAAATTCAATCTCAGTACTCGTGTTAAATCTAAAAGCTGGTTGTGCATGCACATAATGAATGTGATTGGAAAAGACTTCTCGTTGGGCTGGAGTTATTGGAGATTGTTCCAATGTTCTGTACTCATCCAGAGAAGATGGACTCAACTTGATTGTTTGTTCAACATGCTACCTAGGGCTCTCGTATTAAAACCATAGGAAGCTCTTATGGACAACGGATTGAAGAAGATTATTGCAGATAAATTACACTGCTTGAAGAATGGTTATATAAAAGTCAAGCATATGACCTGCGACACAGATGCTTCAATGATGTGAAGGGCTGTAAACATAGGGGATGCCAAGTATGCATGAATGCTGAAACTGGCTCATGCACATCTACACAATCAGAATATGGGATTCAATTCCAAACATGAAGACATAGTTCCAATTGGATGGAAAAGATTGTCATTTGATGCAATTGGAATTGGTTTCCTTGAAGATCAAGTTGTTCGTTGCAATGAGAATAAACATTGCCATTTTGAAAAGATCAACTATGTTCTTTCTATGATATAACAGGCTTTAATTTTTCTTCTGTAAATTGTGACTTTTGTCACTTTTTGTCCAGGTTAGGAAAGTTGACTCTTTTTGCACGAAGTTTGTAAGGTTAATAAACTTGTTGAAATTGTGCAAAAAGTAGTTACTAACTAAAAAATGATTAGTTATACAAATGATGCCTATAAATACAAGGCAATTTTAATGTAGAGGGGCAGCAGGGGGACTTTATGAAGGGGAAAGACGGGGTGTTCTTGAACTCGTATATTTTCAAGAAATTATTGAACTCTTTCAATCATATTTCTTGAATGTGTTCATCATTTACTAAATGCTTGCTTCTTGTATGTTGAGTCAGTGATCTTGTGTAATGGTGCAATCTGATAGTCTTCCTATTCTATGTATTAAATTTGACAACACATTCGTTTCCTGGTATCTTGTTATGAATACATTTAAATAACATATCTTTTTGTATGTTGGGGTCTGTTGTTCGTGTTTTGTCATTACTTTTGTCTACTTAAAATCCCTTTGTAATCAGTTATCCATAGTGGAGTCCCATTCAGTATGCATATGTTTATTAGTGAGGTTTCTGCTATTTATCTTGTTCAGTTTTATGCTTTCTCCTTTCGTACTTTCAGGTGAAAAGTACACAAAAATCACAAATACACCCATCATACGAGGGAGCTGCCCCTCTCAAAGCAGAGGAAGATTGAAATCTGATAGTAATCGGATTCAATCTCTTCAACTGTTGGCACAGTTGTCATTGTTCACAGAGCGAAACAGGTCAGTTTTAAAGATAATTTTATAGTGACAAATTTGTTTACCCACAGGCTTCAACTTAAAATATTTATACATCTTGTTGCTTGATATTTAGTGCTGCAAAATAATAACTAGTCTTTGACAATCAGAATCAAAATGTCAGTAAAGGTCACATTTTAATATCTGAAACAAAGATCATGCATAATTTTAATTTTAATTTTTCTGCACAGTGAATTTAATGGCCAGAATTTAGGTTCAAAGTTATTTTATCAAAAGGAGAATTAAAATTCTATCAAGATAACAAATAACTCATCTCAATCTCCGAAACATGGTATTTTACCATACAGCCATAAAGGAAGAATGTTGATCATTAAAAAGTACAAAAATAATATCACATCAAAGAAACGTTGATCAGGATTAAATCACACCCTGCACTATTTATTTATATCTGTATCTCTATTTGTTTTACAAGTTGAAAATTGACTATACACTTCCTGTTTGTCAGGATTTTTGTCACCAAGTAGCATATTTTCCAAAATTTCCATTGCGCTCTTTGAATTGTTCAGAAGACCTGCAGGAGGCGTTTTCTTGTTTTCATCCATCAAATACTCACTACAGCACATTTCTTGTGCCTCTTTATGGTCTGTGGGAGTACAAGTGCCAGAATAATTAGCATCTAAAACCCTCTCTGCTGCAGCAAATGCAGTTGAAATAAATGTGGGTACCCTGACCAATCCACGTGTAATCAAACTAGCTTCATGGTCAGCTACTGGGGCCAATGCATTCAAGGCAGCCCTGTGGGCAGAAAGGAAACCTTCATTTCCATGCTCATCTTTCAGGAGGTCATCAAATCTATTGTACTCTAGGAATGAGGAATTGCTAGAAACCCATGAACTAGTTTCATTCTTCCTTGGCATATGCTGCTCCTTTGTAATTGAAGTCTCAATGCATTCATTATAAGTAGCTTTTCCAGAATTTAAAATTGCTACATCGGCTACTTTTTCTTCATATACTTGTTGATTGTTTTCCATGGACGGATTGGAAGGTGTCAGAGGATTTGAACTGACAGACTTAATTCCAACAGAAATTGTGCTGTGAATGTCAGACTTCTGCATGCTATTTGAAGTAATCTGTTGGGTAGTACTTTGAATACTTTCCAACTCACATGAATCTTGTTTTCCTAGTTCACTTCGCTTCAAGATCTTCTCCAACTCATTTGCTGTAATATTCTGAAAAAATACACCGCTAATTACAATTAACCACTCGTGAATCCATCAAAAAGTGGTCTAAATATAAATAGACCCTAATTAAAATTGTTAAAGAGAGAGAATATGCTGGATAGCTAGTCTCAATAAGAATCATTAATATAATTGAAATCAGATATATGCTCCCTGAAACAAAGTACAAAGGTCCTAAACATAGTTATCATTTCTTCTATTAGAATAGTTAGTAAACCATGAGATGTCTGCAACTTAACAGAAATATACCTTGTGAGAGAAGCGGCATGCATCCTGATCCAAACAACCACCCTCGGTATGGTAAAATTTGCATGGGAATGTTGAAAGATCATGTGAAAATGGGCATTCATCCCCTTTCAAACAACAATTATTGACATAATACTTGCATATCTGTGTAGAGGAAAATAAGGCAAATAAGAATGAAGCATTTGTGATCGACCAACCATTAAATGGATCCAAAAACTGAATGAGAACATGCTAAGTTTGTAGGAAACATGAAATACTCCAAAGATTTTCATTTTGAAAGTTAAAACATTAAGAGAGAAAATTTCTATGAAATCGATTAGTGCCAAAGACAAGAATAAACAACTCATTGCAAGTTCTCAAAGCAATGATCAGTACAAAAATAAATTCCTACCCAGCATAGAAAGTATTATTTGAATTTCAACCTTAAAACCAACAAAAGGAACCAAAGCAAGGACTATGGTTCGTTTTGAATACAAAACAGTGAAATGCCATTTTATCTACTTGATTTCCATTTCTTTTAATTATGAATTTTCTTCTTTAAAAATACATTAAACAAAACCAAATTAAAAGCAAAATAAAGGTCAAAGTTGACTTTAAATTAAATATAGTTATTTGGTGCAGGGGCACCTCATGAACCAAGGAGCGGCTTCAAGACATTCATGAAATCCAGTGATGTACCAGGGTCCTTAGGGATCAACTATGATGTACTAAGGCCTATAATGGCCACTGGATATAACAATCATGTTGTAAAGGTCAAATGTCCAGAGTCCTGATAAGGACCATAAGACCAAAAGTGTGAAATGGCACTAAGGAGGCCAAATGAGTTCAAAAAGGGATGTGAGGAGTCTTAAACAATGTAATAAGGTCATAAAAAGACCAAGGTCCAAGTTATAGGGGTCTAGCAAATCACTTGTTTAAGTTTCAAATTCATAATTTCAAATTGTAATGGTTAGTTACTTTTGGCAGGCATTAGAAGTTTAGGCAATTTTAACAAATGTAATGACCCCAACTGATTGAGAATCTGTTAGAATTGATTACAAAAGCCTATATAAGCCTTGAGAGGCATCAATGAAGGCAGAGTTTGTATGGAGAAGTTTCTGCATTGAATAGAAGCACTGGTTGTTTTTCCACTTTTCTTTTGTTTTTAAGTCTATTTGCTTGCATTTCAATCAAAGTGTGAGCGTTTTATCATTGGGAAATGCACCAAGATTGTTCATAAACATTGTTCTCACATGTACCAATCCCACTGAGGCAGTAAGAGGTATATTTGAATAAGTTTTGTGACTGCACTTACTATGTATGCTGAAAAGACATCATTTTGAAGGCATAAATGTTGTTGGGACCATTCTACTTTATGTTCTACCTCTGTAACTTGTAGAATGGGTCTCCTATTATGCATTTACATGTTCTACTAACAATCCATATGCACTGAAGAATTGGTAAGTGTACACTAAAGGAAACTCACTAGTTTGTTTGTAGAAGGCATGAAAATGGTGGCATAGGTATAGCAGCAGGAAATCTACATTAACAGCGGGGTGCTGTCTTTACACATTATATTTGGCGTGTCCAACTAAAGGTGAAACAACTTTTGTTTGGATCTGGAAGCAAGTTTTTGCTAGGTTTTTAGAAAGCCCTAGTTTTGGGCCTATTTAAGAGAAGGTTTGGTGAAAAGCATGTAAGTGGTCATTTGGGGAAGTGGGTTTGAAAATCTTTGGTTTCGGGACATATTAGGAGACTGTAGAAAGTGGCAAGGTCAGATCTTCAAAATATAATACACTTGCTTTGTAAAAGTGGCCTAATTAGGCCTAAATTTGATACGATCAGCACCAGTCTGTACAATTGGCCCAAAGAAACCATACTTGAGTTTGAAATATGTCAGAGGACTTCAAAAAGGGTATCTAGATCAGTCAATTATTTGTCTGGTATTTTGAAGTGATTGGGTGAAAAGTGAGAAAACAGTTCTAGGAGACCTAATTGAGAACTAGGCCTAGAAAAGGCAAGAAGTTGGGTTAGTGCACAATATCTGTTTGTGGGATTTCAAAACCAGTTTATTCCTGTCATTTTGAGTCAGATAAGACATTTAAAGGAGTTGGGACAAGTAGGGGAAGTTAAGTTCATGATTTGAGCCTTTAAGGGCACTTGAAAGCATTGGAAGACTTGGCATCTTGGGGTATTCATTCTAGTTTTGGTGGATCCAAATTGGATTTGAAGTATAATCTATTTAGCTCCCGGTGATATTGGTATCAGAGTCACTAGTAGGTTCTTGAGGGAGTAAGGGAGAAGAATGTTTGTGTGGGTGTAGTTGTAGGTTGGTCAAGATGCCACCAAAACAATGGGCTAGGGAGAACCAAGAACTTGAGAAACCTTGGAGTCTGAAAGAAGAGAAATAAGAGAGCAGGAGGCTATAAGGGAAAGAGAGATGAGACAAATGAGAAGGGATAATGTTAAATGTTGCATTAATGGCAAGACTGGAAGCCTTGGAGAGAAGGGGCTAGGAGAGAGCAAGAAGAACATGATGAACAAGAGGTAGAAGGGGTTGATGTTGACCAGCAGGAGGGCGACAGAGATGAAGCAGATGATCCTGAGGAAATGAGATTAAAAAAGTTATTGAAAGCAGTAAAAGGAAATGGAGGATGCAAGGGACATATTGATATACCCATCTATCAAGGCAATATGGATAGTGAAGAGGTCTTGCAGTGGTTAGCTGCCCTTAATAATTACTTTGAATTTGAAGATATGGAAGAGGAAAAGAAAGTCAAGTTCGCAAAAACCAAGTTAAGAGGGACTGCATTGACATGGTGGTCTAGTATTCAGAGTGAAAGAGTGGCAAGAGGCTAAGTCACAGGATTTGCCGAATTTCATCCTTTTGATTCGAATTTCAGCGAATTTTAACTCTTTCCGAGTGTCATCCGAATTTTATGAATTTTAACATAATACTGTAATTTAATATAATATTATTTAATTTTAAACTGATATTGAGTTATTTAGTTAAACTATTTAACAATGTTAAACTATTTTAACAATTTTGTGGATATATTAGTAATATTTAAAAATATATAAATATATATAACTAAATTTTAATGTCGAATTTTTTTTCCGAACTTTTAACCTTGCCGGATTTCATTTGAATTTTATGATCGACGAACTCGAATTCGAATTCGAACCTTGTGACTTAGGCAAGAGGTATGAACAAGATCACTACTTGGGGAAGAATGAAGACCATGATAAGGGAGTAATTTCTTCCTTCAGATTTTAACATACATGTGAAGAGGATGAGGCAGAGTTTGAAGCAAAGGGACATGGATGTTATGTCCTATACTGAGCAATTTCACAAGCTTAGTATCCGAGGATGATTAAAGGATAAAGATGAGAAAGTAGCAAGATACCTTAATGGATTGAGGGTTCAGGAAGATATTGGTTTGCAAATGCCAATAAACTTGGGAGAATGTTTTCAACTAGCGTTTTCAACTAGCAATAAGGGCTGAAGCAAGGGTGAAGAGGAAGAAGGTAGTAGAGGAGCAAACAGGGGTAGAGGAGGGAGATAATTATAATGACAGAGATAAGCGCAAAGAATTCACATCTGATCAGAAATGGAGTTTGAGAAGTCGAGGCAAATTTGGAGCAGGGAGAGGAGAGTTTACTGACAGATGTTTCAATTGTAGTGAAATAGGGCATCCATCTTTCAAATGTCCTAAGTTGGAACAACAAAACAAGAATAATGAAAGGAGAGTGAACTTAGAGCAAGAGGGAGAGGGGGAAGAAAACCCCATGGTGGATTGTCCTAGTGAAGTGAGAGAGTATCTAATGATCAGGAAAGGACCATTGCAGTAGCAGACCAAGCCAAAGGTATCCATTTTCAGAACTTGTTGCAAGAGCCAAGGTAAGATCTGTAAGTTAATAATTGACTCAGGGTCACATGATAACATTATTTTATATGAAATGGTGAATAAGTTAAATTTGCAAAGATTTCCTCATGAGAATCCATATAGGGCCACATGGGTTAGTAGTGAACAAAATATTCTAATCCAAGGGCAGGCTTGTGTAGATTTTTCCATTGGGAGCTATCATGACAGGGTTCTTTGTGATATTGTCCCCATGACATGTTGTCACATCATTCTAGGAAGGCCTTGGCAATACCCAAGGAAGACATTGCATGATGGGTATACCAACTGCTATGTTGTGCATAAGTACAACAAGAAGTACATGCACACCCCTTTGCAAGATGGTGGGGGCAATGATTCCAGCATTATGTGTTTTGAAGCAAAACAGAATGTTGATATGCAGCAGGGGACACCATTGATTAGAGGGATGAAGTGAATGGAGTGAGGGGTGGAGAGTGGTCAGTTTGCAGGCCTGATCACATATATCAGTTTGAGAAGGCAGTTAATAATGATCCATTTTCTGTGAACATATGGACTATTGCATGCCCTATCAGTGTGCAGTTTGGGAGTACTGATCAACCTTTATATTTCTCAGGTTGGACAGATTAGTTGGGCCCCAAACAAGTCACAGGAATAGAGAAAACACAGTCAAGAAAGGACTGTCCAAATCAGGGCATTTAAAATATGCTTTTAGGTTCTAATATGTGTTATGAGTTTGATGCAGGTTCAAAGAAAAGATCCAACTGTTTGGATGAGTTGTTATCATCAAAGAGGTCTTGTGGGAAGACACATGTTAGAGGTCCATCAGGAAGAATTGGAGGCACGAAGACCAAATCCCTTTACTCTTGGGACGAGTTCTTTTGTTGTGGGGGGGTGGAGGTATGGTGCAGGGGCACCTCATGAGCCAAGGAGGGACTTCAAAACATTCATGAAATCCAGTGATGCACCAGGGTCCTTAGGGATCAACTATGATGTACTAAGGACTATAATGGCCATTGGATGTAACAATCATGTTGTAAAGGTTAAATGTCCTAATGGTCCTGCAAGGACCATGTGATCAAAAGTCTGAAATGGCACTAAGGGGGGCAAATGACTCCAAGGGGATGTTAGGAGTCTTAAACAATGTAATAAGGTCATAATAAGACCAAGGTCCAAGTTATAGGAGTCTAGCAAATCATTTGTTTGAGTTTCAGAATTCATAATTTCTAATTGTAACAGTTAGTTACTTTTGGTGGGCATTAGAAGTTTAGGCCATTTTAACAAATGTAGTGACCCCAACTTCGGAATTTTGTCAAATGCTTTATACACCGATGTTCAAAAATATTCTTCACTAATACACATATTACTGGAATTTGTTCAGCATAGTACTAATTTCCATCATATGTAAACCAAAATTAGAATTTAATACAACCATAGACCAAAAAACAAGTTCAACTCTAATGAGTTATAATGCCACTTCCTCTAACCATGACACATGCAATATGTATAAGTTGCCTCATGTAAAGAGATTTTTGGCAACTTGTGCAATAATAATGTCCTAGTAGGCACACTCAAGAGTTATAGCTCAATTCTCTATCACCCCCTCATTGTAATCAAGCTTTTATATAAAAACAAATTCCAATAACTAATGGGAATTTAAGAGTGGAGAATCCAATAAAGTTGAGGGGTAGAATCCGTCACCAAGGTCTAGGGACAATGCCCCCAAAAGGATCAAGATGGATAAACTCTCACAGGGTCTAGGAGCAACCTTTAAACTCTACCACCAATGGAACTTACATTCTTTCAATTGTGAGTTAGAAAATAGAAATTATGAGTTTGCACCATATTTTTATAAAAAACTCACAATTTTTTACATTTACTAGTGAACTTTATAGGGAAAAGCATGGTGATTTTTCAAAGACATGCTGGCAAGTTTTCAAAATCTCATTGGCAAGACAAAGAGAACAAGTGTCTCCTCATTGAGTGTGCCTGACTTGTAGGGCATGCGTCACATTAATTCTTAATTGGGTATCTGCTTATGTTTGCTTTATCTTGCGTGTTTGATGTATTAACGTTTTCCCCTGTCTGTGCATGTGTGCTTTCTTTTCAAAAATATTGTGCCATATAGGGTCCAGTTCACAGAAGGTTTTCTAGCTTGATATTTTGTATGAAAGTGGATAGAAATGTACTTGGTAATGACGGAAGTGAGAGGATCATTAATGCAAAAGCTAACGATTAGGATAAATTGCAGCCCAGGGAAGAAACAATTAAATTGTCCTACAAGTCAATTCTGGCAGAACAATGAGTCACAAAGTGTCTAGAAACAACAAGTTTTGATGGCAAATTCCTTAGAATTCCATCCATGGGTGCAGACGGATGAATGGATGTCAGCACTGACGGACATAGAATGGGAGATGGAGGCTTCATCCAAACTTCAAATCTCAGAGGAGAAAAGGTTAAGGTCCCTCTTCCAGGATTGAAAACATTATCATTGTCTTTGAATGAGGACATGGTAAGGGCAGTTGAATCTGAAAAATCTCAATTGCGGAATGTTGCATTTTTCTTTGTTTGTATAGATATTAAATTCTTACCTGTGAGGAAGTTCATAGATGATTAGTTTAATAATGTATGGGGATAAAAACTTGGCATTCTTGTGAATTTCAGTGCAATGATCCAAAATGGGTTGTTTGGTGTGTTTTAAATAAATCATAATATGCAAGTGAGAATTGTTAAGAAAGTTTTCTGGAATGTTGGACAAGCTCTATTTAGGACTTTTCCTTGGTCGCCCAAAAGGAAACTTGTGTAATGTCCCCTTTTTAATTCAAAGGAGTCTCCATGCATTATGACATCACGTCCTTCGATTAATGACTCTAGGGTTGATGAATCATCTTTAGGATCAACTATTTAAGTAGCAACAACTGAGGAAAGGCATGAGGATATTCACTCTTATGATGTTAATCCTTTGATCCAGCATAGTGTTGATTGGATGAAACATAATAAAATGCAGAACTTAAGTTGAACGATAACTTACTCTTTGAGATGAGTGTTCATTGGATATTTGAGTTGAATGATGGAACAACTCTTTGATTGATCCGGAGTCCCAAATCTTGATATCTAAGGAAAGTACATTCCAGATTGATGTTGATTGTGGCCAGAAGGTGGCTGCCTTGTCAAATTTGATAGAGGGACAAAATGTTGATCACAAATCAGCCTTAGATAGAGACTTGGCTATTAGTATGGCCAAGGAGCATATACAAAGAAAGGACAAAGTTGATGAGTATTTCCCAATTGGCTCTCCTTTTCACACAGCTAGAACTCAACCACATTACCATAACAAATCATCCATTGCCTATGGTAACTCTACCATCACAAAAGTTGAGCGTGATGATGACACTTGGGTAGAGTCTATTCAGTATGGGATTGTGGAGTTTGGTATGCTGATTGTATTTGATCGTGTGATCTTTTCATTCAAGGATCTGCAATGTATTACTCCTGGTATAGAGAGAAAGATATGGAATCCTAGTGCTGATTTAGGATTCCTAAGGGAATTAATTAGTGCATCACATTATGGCCACATTGTAAGGGATGCATTTTGTTTTCTATCCAACTCACCTACAAAGGACTTACCTACATAGGTGTGGGATGGGTGATTGGTTTGGTACGCTTCCCTTTAGGAAGGAGGAAGTCATGTCCAACAGTGTTACTAGTTTGCTTCTTCAGTATAGTCACCAACTTGGGATACTTATTAGAGGACAACGTTGTGGCAGTTGGACATCCTGGTTATTCCACATAATAGCGATATGGACAGACATGATATTACAAACAACTGGAAAGGTGGATGGCCTTTTTGCATGTAGGACCCGAGAGGAACATTCACACGGTTAGTAATGTTTCAGGTAGCTCGTTGGCATAATATTGAGCTCCCACCTTCATTTGACCTTAGTGGTGCTTGTGATTTCAGTAGGAGTGAGGTTCTCAATTGGATTGAGGATCTTCCCGTTTATGATAGCAACATTGGTAGGCTGATTCGACAGATCATGCAAATGGTATGATTTGGAATCTTGGTATAAGTATGATTGGTGCATTGCTATTGTGGGGGATTGATGAGCGGCTTCACAATTCTATACATGTTTGTGACTAAGTAGCACAACAATTTGGTGGAGTGGCTTCTTTGAGATTGATACGGGATCTAGGCATTTAGGTCACTACACGCAGATACAAACTGCTAGAGGACAAGCAATATTTGGGAAGGGAGGAGGACTGTAGTCCCCATTTTTTAGCTTTTATTTCTTGATGCATCATTAGCCCTTTTCACAATGGTCCCGTAGGCTAACTAGGACTTTACAGGGATCAGTGCAAATTTTGGCTTAGTACTAAGGTATGTCAAGATGAGTTTACGGGATGGGAGGGGAAATGGACCTCATTTTTGGGACGATGGGGGGACAACTAGAGGATGGCGACAAGGGGAGGTGGGGGCAAGGGCGGATGTTGTATAGGATACATATAGAACTTGAAATGTTAGTTATGAAATGATATTTCAGTAGAACATACCAAATTAAAATTCTTGAAAACAGAAAAAATCACAACATGAACTAGAACCATTGAACATTCAACATAGTAAACATATTACATACCCAATAGTAACATTCAAAAATCAAAATTCAAATAGAAATTCAAGTACCCATCCCAGCGGAGGCATGGTGGAGGTGGGGGTATATAAGTAGTAAGTACTGAAGTACTTGATGCGGGGATGTCTCAGGGATGCATATTTCGAGGTTTGGAAGGGGGATGTGAGTACCTATGATACACTGGGTCAAACTAAGTTGATATAGCAAGGGTTTCCAAATACATACTATTTAAAGTTAGTAGGGTTCCATATTTTAGGCTTTTCAATGTGGGATTTGGAACGTCTTGCGAAGATCTTTCTGATGAGCTATCATACATAGGTTTCAAAGTTTGATTGGTTATTTATTTTAATGCCTAAAGATTACAGAGTTTTAATAAAGTGACTTTTAATTAAAATGCATAATTCATTTATTTCTTATAAGGCTATATTATTCTCTCAAGTGGAAAAAGGACAATCTAAAAGAAAAAGCGAATAAAAATGAAGAGACAAGCAAGGCAATATGAAGAGTCACCAGAATGTGTTTAAAAGAAGAAGAATTAGCTCATTTCAGCATGCTTGAATATTGGATTGGGTTTTCAGATTTCTTCTCTTACAGAATTGGAAGCTTAGCTTCAGCCAACTTGAGGACGAAAACTCTCTAACCTAAAGACAGTGGATGAAAACCCATTGTCCGTGGAGACACAAAGAGATGTCATATCATGTGTCTTGCTTGTGCTTAAACTCTATTTGTTATTCTCCAATATACTTGTTATTTTTTATATGTATGATTGGAGTTGATTGTTATTCTATTGAAGAATGTGACTATGATAATCATATTATTGTTGGTTATTTATTTGTACTGCTGAAAATTGAAATGCAATAACATATTTGGGTCCATATAAATCTAGAATTTATAGTACTTTTGTTGGTTAAAACTGAAAGTTTTGCATGATTTTACTTGTTGGTATTTTCTGAGAATTTTTGTGAGAAATTGGGATAAATATCTAACCACGATATTACATCTTAAGTTGTGGCTCAATCCTCCCCCCACTACGTAGAATTAAAAGTGGTTCAACCTGAATTATGGCCTTTTATCCCTCAAATTTTGAAGTCTTTAGGGTCGGCCCTTCAAGTTAAAGAGTCAAAAATAACTCGTGCACACCTTAATACCAAAGTTTTATTGCCCTAGAACTTGAAATTGACTTTCTAGAGGTCATCTCATTGAATATTGATGGTGATTCCTATTCATGGGAAATAGCCCTTCTAGAAAGGTTGGGAGCTTGCTTTCATTGCAAGCTTAACGGACACAAAAAGAGGGATTGCTCATCTTTGAAGAACGATCAGGAAACTTTTCATGTCTCGGTAAAAAGCAATGGTGGAAACCCTAATTTGAGTAGTGAGAGAAATAAAGAGAAGTGTCCAAATAAGATTAAAAAAAGCAATGATGGCAACCCTAATTTGAGTAGTGAAAGAAATGAAGAAAAGTTTCCAAATAAGATCAATCATGCAAATGGGGATGAGATTAATGTAAACCCTAATAATGAAAGTAAGGTATTGGAAACAACTGAAATCCTTGAGCACGATAAGCTAGTAGGAAAACTTATGTCTTTGGCTAATCCCTTGTTTGAAGAAGATTTTGATGTTATCCCTACTAATGCAAGTAAAAAGATCATTCATGAGTCATAATGGCTCATTCGGTTATCAATCAACCCAATCCTCCCCCTAGTGAGAATGTTATGATAGATGTCCCCGCTAGGAAAAATGCAAAACAAATTGCGCTTGAAAGCATAAAGCAAAAGGCAGATAAAATTACGAGTCTCAAACAATCACTCTAGAACAAAGTACTCTCCCCTCATGAACCCAATACCTCCATCCTCAAGTAAAAAGATGACAAACAGATTATTTCCGATGAGGAGTCAAGAAAAATGTTGATGGAAGAAGGTGAACAACTCATAGAGTATCCAAGTAAAAATTCTTGGAAAAAGAGACAACTCATAGTGATGGAACCCAAAACTTTAGAATCAATTAGTTGCTGATGCTTTATATGAGATGGTGCTTTCTAGGTTTGCAAGGGATGAGATTCCCAAATCAGATGTAGGCATTCTTCTACTTGCTGTTGACAGGTTGTGTCTCCGTCAGTTTTTGGTCTTCATCAGATGTCTATGTTGCTATTTATTTTATTTTATTTTTACAATTGCCTTTATGACATTCAAGTTATAGTTGTGATCGTTTCTATTGATTTTGGCTCGTATTATTTTCTTTGCACTGGCTTTTGTGACCCATGCTTTTGTTATTGTGTTCGCTTCTTACTCGTTCATATTGTTGTGTGATAGTGATGATCTGCCTTCAGCGTCAGTTATTCATTTCCTATGTTGTTTTCTCTGTGTATGGGCGGTTGTTTGAAGCATATGTGTGTGGTTCTCAATTGTGGTCTCACACCAGCATAACACCTCTCAATCTAATCAGTTGTAATGCGCAACAGATTGCTTTCTCTTAGTAATGGATTTCCATTGTTGTTTGTGCTTCTCTGCAAAACATGGTCTATGGACCTTCAATCTTGTCACATTTGCTTCATAGCTTCTTGGGGTGTCATTTGCATTGGTGCTTGTTTCCGTCTTTCTTCATAATTGTCATCCTTATCCATGCCTTTGAGGCAATGTGCATTAAATTGTTATATTGCCATTACTAGCAGTTTTGCCCATGTCATTTCGTTCCCAAGCAGGGCTCATTCGCATTTGATATTCTAAAATCAGCGCATCTCTGTAATTGTCACCGTCATTCATTATGATGTTTGAAATGTAAGCATCATTCAGTGTAAAGCATTTTGTTTTTATCATGCTTTCTGGAAAGTGCTTAGTGTTGAGTGTGTATTCATCTTTCAACAGCATTCGTTATGTTTTTCTAGTTGGTTGATCCTTTTTGTATCCGCATAGCCTTTATGTTTTGAAAAGACATGTTACATAACTGTCACTTGTTCATTGAAAGGTTTTGTTTTTTGTGGTTTCTATACCTTCGAAAGTTTGCATCCTTTTCTTTGAACTTTTTGCAAGGAACCTATGAAATGGACATGTACAATGGAGTTTCATAACAAGTGTGGAGATGATACAGGATGATGATGATGTCGCCAAGAGACATCCTAGGAATTACGATGAATATTTTCCAGCACGAGTTTACAATTTATTTAATGCTTTGAATCTAACAAGTGTTTATGTTTTTTTTTGCAGATACATATGCGACATATTTCGGGTAAAAAGAACTTCCGCCTGAAGATCAACACGTAGGAGGAACCATTGGAAGACATTATGCATGCTGGAAGTTGAATGGAGAAGACTTTATTAATCATACCTATGTATTGCAATGAAATCAACCCGATGGGCTGAGTTCGTGAGAGAACGTAGAGATCATCCTACGGCAATGTTATCTGTTTCATATCTTGCTCATTCCTAGTTCAGTAAGCACGTCAAGCTTATAAGTGGATGATGAAGAAATCTTCCTGTGCGTAAATGGAGATGACGATTGCATGCTCACTGTTAATAATCGGGTCTAGATTCCCTGTACACGCTTTATCAAGATTAGGAAGTTGAGATACGATGGGAAATGGCAGATTTTGAATACATTCATGTAATCATTTATGTGTGGCAGTTATTTCTTCCTCTATCGTGTTGTGTGTATCACAAGGAGGAGGAATTCATAGTTCAGACTTTACTCATACTATGCGATGGCATGTCCCGTATAATACAGTTACTCTAAACTTGCTAAGGAAATTATTAATTGTTGGTTTTCATTCCCAATATCGGGTTATGTTACAAGTAATTCCAAGAACTCACCGACCAGTTACTTGTTATGAAAAGACGCCTTGTTTTGGGAAAGGCATAGTGCCTTTTCGTCTTGTATAAATAGGAAAAATGTAAAATTTACAAAATATACAGCCCATGTTATTTTGAAACTCCCTGCATATTTTGAAGCATACATATTATTGAATTTTTTCAAAGGGAAATTGTTGAAGCATTGAGCAAAGCAATTGGAGATTGAAAATTGTTGAGCAAAAATATTAGAATTGTCTGTGATCAAGCTGCATTGAATAAAGCATCAACAAATCTGAATGTCTTCAATACAAACCATCCAGCAATAAAATCAGTAAGAATTTTATTTGTTTTAGAGTTAGAATGTGTATAACTCGTCTTTTATGATTTTGGTGATTATTCGTTTATAATTTACTATTTTGATAGGTACATTGAATTGTTCATTGCTTTTTAGATTTGATAAATACAAATATTGCAGGATATAATCTTTTCTCTATTTGTATCTATTGTGTCCATGTAAAGGTTAAATCATGGCAGACTAGTCTAAATATGCAAAAGTGTAACAATTTGTGGCATCGTAATAATTGAATTACCAACCAATATAATATCATCAATATCATTAAGTTGTATATAAGAAATATATGTTTGACTCTATTACCCATTAAAATTTGGCACCGATCATTAATCTGTTCATGATTTTCAACCCATATGCTGGCAATTCTTTAGCTTTTTCTTTTGAAAAGTTTGAATCTTATTCTTAATAGTAATTCGTTTTAATTTTTTCTTTCAGCAACACACAAATCTAATAAAATAATCAAAGTTTAAAGATAAATAGTTATTAATCACAATCCAGAAAGTTTCCTTGACACTTGCCAATTGAGGAGTTTGTTTTTATGTTATAATCCGCTATAAATCATCTTGGATCTGAGTGTTTTCTATCCAGGATTTGGGTGAACAGGCCTTGGTCTGGCGGAGCCAAAAGCGCAGAGGATTTGAATCAATTAGATTAATCCTGTTAAGTTGGCCAAAATTAGTTAGATACCCAGCATCGAGCAGGCAAGGCTCGTAGGTTTCTAACCGGCGATTTTGATTACCAACACATAGAAAGACAATTGATCTCTAACACTATAGGAGGTCGAAATAAACAATTTCACTCAATAGTGCCTCAATGTTTTAACAAACTTTACAAGAACCAAAAACCCCCAAAAAAATCCATGATGATGAATCTACAGAGCTGGAATGTACGTGGTCTTGAAATGCCAAATAGGAAATATGTTGTCAAGAAATGGTGTAATAGTTTTCTGAAGAAAGACATCTTATGTCTGCAAGAGATCAAAGTTATGGGTATCATGCTTATAACACATTAAAAAAATTGTGGGATAAAGGTACATGTCTCTATACTAATCATGCTGAGGGGAAATGGGGAACTACTTTCCATATTAGTCCCCAATGGGCTTAGAAGATTGAGGCAAAGGGGGTCTCTCCATGTCAAAAGGCCTAGTGGATTTTATTCAATTACAAGGACAAAATGGTGTTAGTCTACAACAAAAAAAAAATAAATAAATAAAAAATAAATAAATATATATATATATATATATATGTGTGTGTGTGTGTGTGTGTGTGTGTGTGTGTGTTGCTATTGGTTATAGAGACAAAGCTTGTTTCTAGGAGTGGTTGTATAACAATCTTCCTACTACATAGTGGATTGTTGTGAGACACTTTAATATGATCGAAAATAAGGAAGGCAAATGTGGAGGAACGAGTCACTCTTGGAAAGTGTAATGTCCCTTTTTCTGGACATTAGGGAATTAATAGGCCAACCCAAATATATATTAATATTGACCATTGGAGGACTTAGTGCAGAATCATTAAAGTCAATTTGATATCGTAAAAAGAGGTTAATAAAAGATGAATTGGTAAGAAGACAAGGACAGGATTGGGGAAGCTGAAGAGCTATAGGTTGGGTCCTTAAAACAAGGAAGAGTTCATTTTGGACATGCTTGGATATTGATTTGGTCTTGAGTTTCTCTTGGAGAAATCTGTAAGGTGTTCAGCTTAATGTTCAGAAGCTGAGGATGGAAATCTTGAAGCTAAACTCACTGGATCGAATGTCAACCAGGCTCAACATTGGAGGTGAATTCACATCAAAGTTCACATTTGGAGTTACAAGTTCTTTTTACCTGTTTCCAATCTGGATGTTATTGTTGTTTCTAAGATTGGATTTTCTATGCATGTTACTGTATTGTTGGTTTATAATTCAATGATGAACTCTGAACTATTTTAGGAGTTTTTTATTGGTTATTTGCTGGTATTTTATTGCATAAAATTATCTGCTGTATTCTGAAATTTGTTTGTGAGAAAAAATAGGGAAAAACATCCAGTGGGATAATACAGTGGTATCAGAGCATTGAACCTACCCGCCTGTGAGATTCAGAAATAACTACAATTTGAATCTTTGGTAGAGTTTTCAAATCAGTGTTTGGTGGTCATAGTTGAGGAATTTGTTTAACAGTCAATTGTAAAGGCAAATAACAGTGACTTCGTCATAATTTTATTAGAGTCATGAATAAATATTACACATGACCTCAGTATTGACATATTTATGCATTACCATGTACAGGTCCCAATATTTATCTTGTAAGGAAATAAAGGTTCATGTATATCGTGCGGCTTCTATCATCTAAGTGCACATATATAACTGTGGACATAGTTAAAGAACTGATTATTGTATCGGCTTTATTAAAGTTTGACACATATATTTATGTTTCTCGACAACAAGAATTACAAACATCCAGGGAGACTCTTTTTCTGCATTGGCTTCGATATCATTATGTTTCCTCTACGATTGAAGGCGAACAAGACCAGAGTTCATCTCTCTGTTATTGTCATGAATGCCTCATTGTGGTGAAGTTCAGAGCAAATCATACTCATCGTGTTCTACATTTGCGGAGTTAAGGAGAGCTTTGAAAGTTCAGTTGGTCCTTAGTTTTGGGAGAGTTTACAATGGCAGAGTTCAAGTCACAAAGTAAATTGCAGAAGCACTCATTCTGTGAACTTTAAGTGGAGCACATTAGTAGATTGTTGTCAAGGGAGCACCGTGGGGGTAACAAACACTAGCATGAAGAGAATATTTGTTGTTGAAAATGTTGTCAACAAATTTTTTAAATGGAAATAATGTGTTGTGCCATGAGGGAAGCTCTATACTTTGACGGTATTTGATATTTACAATAATTCATGTGCTATTGGTGCTTGCAGTCCTGAAAGATATTGTATGGTTTAACTTATACTTGAGAAGCCCATGTATGCCATGTTGGGTTAACGGTTTTGTGTTGATTTGCCAATATTAAGTTTACACACTGGAAGGAATTGTTTGTTGTTGCAGATGCACTAGCAGCGGGCAAGACACAATTTTTCTGTGTGTGAATTATGGGACTCAAAACGTCACTAAGAAATTGGTGCAGTGATATGGGAGAAAATCGTGAGCTCACCTTCATTATTGGAAAATGATTCTTCCTTAGTGGAGTAAAGACAGACTGAATATCAAATTTTTTATTTTTGGATGCGTACGTGATTGGAGGTACAAGAGTATTTGAAAATTAGAAGTTGAAGAAATAATTAGGGAGCTGCCTTGCCAAAAACTAACATCTATTGCAGAGCAAGTGAACAATATTTTACTGTTACAAATCTGGTCAGAGAATTGTGTATAGTGATTTGATATAAACGATAGTATGTGAGCAGGAGTTGCTTGCGGATGGAGCTCCTTGGCAGCGCTTTTATTTGTAGAAGACTCTTCAGAGTGTAACTCTTGAGGACAGGAATACTGCATGGACTTTCCTTGAGTCTGTTTTGAGTAAAGACAAAACTTGTGAGTTTTCCAATTCAGAAACCATTTTGAATAGTATTGTTAACTGAAGACAGTGACAATCTGTTTAGTTGTCACGTGGACTCATTATGGGAGATTTCAACATTCAAAGTTAAATTGGACTAAAGATAGTAAAGAGTCTACTTGCAAATGAAAGGATAAGACTAGCGGTTGCCTCTTAACTCTGTGAATTATCAAGATAACAACTCCTAGTACACTATATAATGATAGCATCTTCAAGAAGGTCATGCAATTGATTGTGGTCAGCCTAGAGGGACTACATGATGTCAAACATCCTACCTTTGGTTCGAGGGATAAACTCAGGGAACTAATGGCAAAAACTAGATATTTTATTCTCATCTTGGATCTTGGCTGTGACAAAATGATTCTACAATTGTTTAAACTTTTCTTAAGAGAATTTAGAAGGCATCATCCAAACCCTAAGTTGCCGATTCCGGTTCTGGTTCGGGTATGTGGGTACGACAGTTTTCCCCCCCTTGCAGATTCGTCTGTCCATATATGTATGTATTTATTTTCAAACATCAATGTTACAAATACAAAAAGAAGAGTGATGCTCATAAATCCATATTGGCCAATAAAATTATAAATAAATAATTGTATTACTAACATAATTTCAGATTACATGCATTACAAATTGACATCAATTCAAACATGATCAACAAAGATAACTATTGGCTGGGTTATACAAATTTATCAACAGTAATATACTCAGATCTTCAAATATAAAAAAATCAATCCTTGGCCATCAAATGAATCAAATTAGGTTGTTGTTCACTACTATCATAAACTAAGGGCATTACGTAGACCAATTTTAACTTGAATAATATTAGCAAGCTGTTGCAAGACACTATCTATAGCTGATGCCAAGAGCATGCTGATGAACAAACCAGAAATAGATACATAAACTAACCTACTGCCTTGGGGTACTTCTTGGGTGCCCACGTTTGTTGCGTGTCCTTCTATGAAGGACCCACAGAGAACCCATGAAGTACCCTGGAAGAATCAGTACCAAAATTGTACCAGTACCCGGTAACTGAGTCCAAACCACGTGAACATTTGCATTAAAACAATCATGTCTCTAACTGATGATGAGGACGATGAAGTCTACAAGCAGTAACAATCAAATTCATTGGCCATTCAGAGAGATGAATAGAAGATCTCACCTATGGCTTATCTGTTCACTGAGGACTTGATTGAACATAAAATAGAAGAGTTTCAGAATCACATCATAGACAGTGAGCTAATTTCTATGGGCATACAGGTTGCAGGATCACCAAAAAAGGAGCAAGAATCAAATAACGAAATAGCAGCTTTGCTTCACCTACTAGCACACTTGGTCACTTGGTTATAGTTGTAAGGTCAACAAGAATGATGAGTCAACCCACGAAGTGCAGATCAGTATTGCAAGAGCAGAGAACTCCATAGTACAGCTTCAACTTAATGGATACCATGAGAGGGAAGTAGCTATGGATGAATGTAAGGATTATACCAGATTCTTATTTGGTGAATGAGAAGTTGTTATTGACAAGTCTTTTCATGAGGATGCCTATCTACAAGAAGTTTCCAAAAATAAAAATTAAACTCTCCATGAGAATGGACAATTTAAAAACCATAATATCATAGTTGATAAGTCAATGCATCTTGAGATGGAGAACAATTCTAAAAATGGTGCAGCTGAACATGATCTAGTATTCAAGAAGTAGAGCAAGATGATGTTACCGTAGGGGCTGATTTGAAGGACCAGTCAGAAATTCAATTTCCAGTTGATGATTGTGAAGCATATAATTTGGAGGATAAGCTGAAAGTATCAGCTAATATGGTCATTGAAGCCTTGGTACATTTTGACAACACCCATAAAAAAATTGAAAAAACCTTGTGGGAAGTTAATAGTGTTGAAAAGGAGAAGGGGATAACGAATGGAATCAATAGTGCGTACCTTCACACTCCTAAGGGAGCATTGGAAAGAATGAAATCAGACAACTAGAAGTTGATCAAAGACACGGATATAGCTATCAAACATACAGACGAAAAAGAGGAGGTAGATGAGCTTTGTTTACAATTGAGTATGACTCCTTATATCAAGCTGAATATTACATTTCTATGACAGCTACTCCCTTGGAAGATGGTCATAAGTCTAAATTCAAGGAAATCATACAAATGGTAGAAGGGATTCATACCCTTGCTGAGAATGAGTTTGAAAATAGTATTTCCACTTCACCTCGTCCAAAAGAGACACATTATGGCAAAGAAGACCTTAAGGACCAGCAAGAAGTCAACTATGAGAATTCTGATTTTTATATCAGCAGTTATACACCTTCACATTATCATATGGATAAAGATGAACCGAGAGATTCTACTTCTGAGACTATGAGTGATAATGATCATTTCTCTGATGGGGATGTTAATTTCAGTGATGATACTTATGGCGATGCTGGAAATTCATAATTGTCCTTAATGTATACTGATATCAGGTTTCTACAGATTATCTAGGGATTTATCACCGAGTCTTCATGAGATGGCAGCTATTTATTTACCAAGTGCTAATTTATCTGTATGCCTTCTTCAATTATCAGTGGTTACCCTACTTGGTCTATCATTATATTTTCAGAATTAGCATGGTCTACAAAAGTACTGAGTTGTATACAGATCTGTAGAGTCATTTCTACTTGAGGGATATTATGTATGAGATGTTTACATTTCCAGCTCAATGGCCCAAGGGTGACATTGTTGACATTCCTGATGCCGATCAGAGTTATTCCAGCAACATCTTGAGACATGATGAGTTGGTTTCCATGCATGTAGCATGTGTGTTTGACATCTACTTGTTCCGTTGGCTGATTCCGTAGTTTGGTGACCCATCAAACATCTATTTCTACACCCAAGATCGTGTCGCTAGTCGGATTTGGGATCTAGGAGTTAACAAGATGGACGTTTTGTATTATGTGGGTTATGGTGAGTTACTTCACTATCTGAGACTTGACACACTTATGTTCAAAGAAATGCAGGAAACAGGGGCAGCGGTATTTCTCAGGTTAACTTGAGATCCGTGGATCTTATTGATAGAGGTGTTGTTCTTGGACACCTTCCTTCACAATGTGGCAGGATGTGACATCAAATTAGGATATAGAGCTACCTGTAGATTGATTTGGGATCCTGGTATTGGTCTACAAACTCATGATTTCTTAAGAACAATCAATCTCAAGGACGGGGGTTTGTAATGTCTCTTTTTTTAGAGCATTGATAGGTCAACCCAAATATATATATATATATATATATATATATATAGACTATCGGAGGACCTGGTGTAGAATTATTAAAGTCAAATTGATATTATAAAAAGGGCTTATAACAGACGAATTGGCAAGAAGACAAGGATAGGAATGGGGAAGCTGAAGAGTCGTAGGTTGGGTCCTTAAAAGGAATTCATTTTGGACATGCTTGGATATTGATTTTGTCTTGAATTTGTGAACTGTTCAGCTTCATGTTCTAAATCTGAAGAAAGAAATCTTTAGGCTTGACTCGTCAGATCGGACACCAACCGTATTCAGCATTGGGGGTGAATTTACATACGAGTTCACATTTGTTAGATTCTTTTCTACGTGTTTCCAATATGACTGTTGTTGTTGTTTCTAAGATTGGAATTTCTGTGCATGTTATTGTATTGTTGATTTATAATGTAACAAGAGAAGTATTTAATGTGAGTATTTTACCGGTTAATTGTTAGTATTTTATAATTTATTGTATAAAATCATCTATATTCTGAAATTTGCTTGTGACAAAATTTGGGGAAAAACATCAGTGGGGTAATATAGGAAGGAAATGAATCTTTTTTCTGGGCCAATTTCAAAAGGATGTTTAAACTTGTTCACCCGATGGAGAAAAGGAAGAATGATGAAGATGGAATTTGGTTCGCATGGTATAACAACCAATCTGGGAAACAAAGGGTCAATTTGGACAGAATGTATGCTAATGCCACTACCTTTTGTTTCTCTCACTCTCCTAGAAGCTACCCTGTTAAGGTCTTCCTGACTAGAATTTTTGGCCATTCACCAATTTCCACAGGTATTTGCATGGATGAACAATACTCCGCCATCAATACACACCAGAAGAATAGCTTGTTTAAACTAAATGTTTTCCCTTCTTCAAGATGAAGACTCCATGAAAGTCATCAAAACAGCTACTTGCCTGTCCAAATTTTGCAATTCTAGAAGCTCACCTAGAGAGCAATGGGATCACCATACAAAGAAGTGGAGAAAGATGTCTCAAATTATTGGTAAAAGAAAGCTAAAGAGATGAAGAGTGATGAAGTATACTTTCAGGAGAGGTAATGACATTGAAAAACTTCCTTAGGAAAAGGGCAATGATAAATAGCTAGAAGAGGAATTGGTCAGTACTAAGATGGAATTAAGATAAGATAAGATAATGATATTAATGTCCAACAAGAGACCAACAAGGGCCTATAGGATTGAAAGATACAATAGTACAAAGAAGAAAAATAAATCAACAGGAGCGCCAAACGGCATCTGAGGAAAAAATTAGTAACATGAAAGCAAGAAAAAGGGAAACAACAAGAAGAAAGAGAGAAGGACCCTTAGTCCTTTCTTGGTACAAAGAAATCTCACATAGAGGGATAATGCCTAGAAGGAGCAAGGGTCAGGGCCTAGCTTCGTCGCTATCTCTATGTAGCAATGGGGGAAGGGTGTTGCTATCCGAGGAAGCCATGTCAAGGTCTGACCGATCTAGTGTGTCCGAAGATTCCACCCCCAAAAGTGGGCATGGATGGAAAGAAGATAGTGATGAGCTGATCCAAGGTCTAGTTCTAAGGGAACAAGAGCTGTAAAGTATGATCTTTGAGTTGGGAGGTCTCTCGGAGGTAGAGCGTTGAACACCGCTGGTCTGAGTAACTAAAAATGGTCGAGAGGGATTTGCAATCTCTGAATAGACATTAATTTTCCTTTGATCTCATAGTAGATGGGGCACCTAAAGATAAAATGGGTCTCCATCTTCGTCTCAGATATGGTGCAAAGGCGGCACACATGTTCCTCTCTGGTCAATAGTGATCAGTCTGGCAACAAAGTCGGTGGGATCCAACTCTAAAAGATCCCAAGGCGATGCGGAGGGCATGACTCTGGCAGCAACTCAAGTAAGAGGGACAAACAATAATATCATCATGAGTCTCAAGAAAGTGCTCCGAGTAGAAGGCCATCCGAGGGCGTAAACCGCCAGGAGGGCTGATCCAAGTTGTGGAAATGTACTGCCTATAAATGTCGAGTTTTACGTGTCCAGTCAACTCCTATCGTGAGGGGAGGAGGTGGATAGGAGCATCCAAGGAGAACTAGTATAGCGAAAGATGATTAATGTCAATCTCGATCAAGCTCAGTAAGATAGTGGCCTGGGTATACCAAAAATGAGCCCTAGTCATCCCCGCTGAGCTGGCAATGTCCCTAGAGGAACAATAAGAAAGGTACGAGTATCTATGCCGACCCTCAGTCAAGTCCGCAAAGCCTCTTAGATGGTGAATGAACCAAATCAAGTAAAAAATGGCACTTAGTTGGAAAGGGTGGACTCTGAACTCGGCCAAGACAATACTGTGTGGAGTGTAACGGTGGCAACAGATAATCTGGTGGAGGAGAAGGGTCTGCACCAGCTCGATTGAGGCCCAATCTCAGTCAAGAAAAGATAGTCCCCAAACCACTGCACCATAAAGAACTATGGGTCTAACCAGAGAGTCCAAGAGAAATAGCTTGGACTTAGTGTCCTAGAAGTGGTGTCAGAAGCATTCTCTCTAGGAGGGCGAGGGAGCCCATGCCCTTGGCACTCTAAAAGGTGGGTCAGTCTCATGCTAAAACAAGGACTGGAGAACATGACCCCGAGATAAGTGTATGAGGAGACAATCTCAATTTGCTAACCCTGGAAGCTGAAGTGGAGATGTGAAGTCTTTAGAAATTGAAGACCATAACCCGAGTCTTGCTCAAGTTCATTGTCAGCTGGCTCTGGTCACAAAATGAGGCCATTCCATCAAAAAGCCTCTGGAACCCCTCCTGAGAGGAGGCCAGAAGGACCACATCATCTGCAAACAAGAGAATGGAGATCAAAACTTGGTGCAAGTAACAACCATCCTCGAGGAGCGAGGTCTCGCGGAGGAAGGCCTAGAGCTCACCAATATAGATGTCGAATAATGTAGGGGAGAGTGGACAGCCCTGCTTCACCTTGATGGTGTTGTGGATCGGATATGACAATCCCTCCGGAGTCCTGAATCAACCAACCACTGTCTCATAGAGTCTCATAATTGCTACTAATATCTCCGAGTCTTTGAAAGAGAGCCCCTCGAGGCACCAAGTCAAACGCCTTATGGAAGTCTACGAAACAACATTAGACTTTCACAGAACGGTGTCGGGCCTCCTCAATGACAGCTCGCAAGGTCAAGATGTGATCCATAGTCTGATAATCTACATGAAATCCAGCCTGCCCTCTAGCACAACATTGTCTCCTATCAAGCTGTCTGGTAAGAATAATGTTCAGAACCGTGGCATAGAGCTTGGCAAAAGTGTGCTCGATCATGATGGTCTTGTAGTTGTCAGGGTCCTATGCCAACTCAGATTTGTGAATCAGGTAAATCACATGCCTCGACCAAGAAGCAGGGAAACCAATACACACTGCCATGTTGAAGAGCATTGGGAGGATGGGACACAGAATCAGAATATTGAGCTTCAAAACTATCCTCGTCGGCAGCTCTGCTACATCTCATGAGTTTGATGGCCTCACCAACTGCGGAGGGAGTGAAAAGATGGCAGTTGGTGGGGGAGGTGGGGTCGGTAGGTCACTAGCCAGGGATATCATAGAGAACGAAGGCATGCAAAACCAAGGAGTGCCAATCAAGGGTGGAAGGTAGGGGAGGATGGTGGGGGAACAAAGTGTGCTAAAAGGATTTCGGGTCACAGGGGAATGTGTCGCAGAGGGATCTACATTGTGAAGCCACAAATACATGCTTCTTGTTACGAATAAGGCGGTGATACGAGGAACGCAATTGAGTGTACGAGGGGGAGTGGGCAGCAAAGGATGCATGCAAGGAACGATGGAAAGATTTGCACTCAACGTTGAACCAACAACTCATAAGACAAGATTTATGACTAGCGTGGCTGAGGAGGGAGTAGGTGCAGTGGGGGATGGAGAGGAGGGCCGACTCCTAGATAACATCAACAACTAGATCAGATAAGGATGAGATCTGGGAGGGATTAGTAAAGCGGTTTGGGGGGAGCAGTAGTGTGAGGTGGAGGGTGAAGAGGTAGTCGTTGCCATCAGAGAAGCGGAAGGTGGTATGAGGGCACTGGGGTAAGGGTGGGGGTGGAGCAGGGGTAGGGGTGGGGGGTGAAGCAAACACAAAGGCTAAGGATGGAGTGATTGGATGGGGGGGGGGATTGTGAAGCTAGTGATGGAAGGGATAACAGAAGTAGGCGCAAGAATGTAGTTGACCACACTCGCGCCACCACTTTGATTCAAAATTTTGAGATTCAGGGACGAAGAGTTAGAGCTAGGATGAATTGGCTCAGAGAGGGGGGCAAAGGAGCCATATACTATTTCAATCACATCGTAGCCAAGAAAAAATGAGAACTAATTGAGGAAATTCAAATAGACAGTGGTCTGACCAAAGATAACAAAGAGATCTTGTCAACATTCTATAACTTCTATAAAGACTTGTTTACATCAGAACAAGGGGTTAAGAATAAAAAAGCCTTAGGAAGATGTTTAAATCTGATCACCAAAAAAGTCTTGAGGAAGATGCCAAGTTGTTGGAGTAAAATATTGATTTAAAAGAAATTGAATCAAATCAATGGCTAATGGGAAGTGTCCATGTTTACATGTGTTCCCTATTGAGTTCTATAAGCAGAATTGTGAATGGGTTAGTATGAAACTTCTAACACTATGAAGATGCTTTTGATAGGGGATCATTGGGCGAGAATATTAATAGGGGCATTATAAGACGCTGGTAAAATCCTAGAGGCCTATTACTCTTCTTAACCTATCATATAAGATAATTGCTCAACTTCTAGCTAGAAGAATTGCAAAGATTCTTCATAAGATCATTTATGAGACTCAAATTAGCTTTATGAAAGGTAGATACATATTGGAAAATTTAATTACTAGTTGGGAAACCATGAACTTGTCTACAATTGATGAAAAAAAGCATGACTATGATTCTATTGGATTTTAAGAAGGCCTATGATAGAGTGGAATGGCCATTTGTTATAAGCATGCTTTTGTTAAGGTTTGGTAGCTTTAGTTGGATTAACTCGTGAGACTAAACTGAAGTTACATATTTATCATATATTAAATATGTGATATTTATATATATGTGTGTGTAGTTAAATAACAAACTATTATATTATTTAAATATTAATGAATATATTATTTAAACTATTTATATATGACAGGACATGTCTATCAATATTTCATTCAATATAAAATAGATGGCTGCCATTTGGAATGTACATACCTTAACAGGCAGTGCTAATACATTTGCAGCAGTCCTCAAGAAAATCAACATGGTATCAGAGCCAGGTTGCGAATGTAATTTGTGTTGTTGAAACACTAGCAAGAGTTTCCATTAAACAAGACAATTGTTAGCAAGTGGAGATTCTAAAGAGGCTGCTGTCAGGGTCTCTCAAATAACTGTGGATAACAGTAATGAGTTCTAATGGAAAACCATTGATCAAAGCCAGAGCATGCATAAGCCATGACCAACCGAGTACCCTATTTCATATGATGCAATGGTGGTGTGAATCTAGGTGTCACCAATATTTTCTTTCACCTTCTCTATTTGTGCACGGGAGTTGAAGTCGGAGTTTTCCATAATTGCAGGTTTCAATCTGATGGGGAAAGGATAAATCTTGTTTTAGTTCTGATGTGAATCTCAATGCAATACAACTTCAAATGATCAGAGATGGTTGAAATGGCTGATTACATACAAATATTAAATTACAGCCAGAGTGATTATTGGAATTATAGCTGAGCACCATTTTTTTACCAATTATACAAAAAAGGGATGGCACCATAATTGGATGTGATGGGCAAACAAGGTAAGTGAATTGTGCGACAAACACATAAAAAAATTAGCAACATGGTTGCAGTGTGGACAGGAAATGCATGTCAAAAGAAAAGTCAGAAATGTTAAAAGGAGCGATTGCCCCATCAACGTATATTACATGAGTTCTTCAATAATCAAGGTGGAGAGGATAGCAACGATAACCTCTAAAGGTGGCTAGTGAACATAAACCAAACCGCGAGAAGATAGAAGAATATGGCAGCGGCATTTTGAATTAGGGAAGTGACTATGAATACATAGGGAACTAATAATAAAACAATTTAGAAATAAGAAGAAATTGAATACATTGACTTACGGGCATAAGCCTTAAGACTGAGTTGTCATACAACACACACCATAATATAGGTTGTGTGGCTTGGAATACTAAGGCACAAGACATAAGATTTAAAGACTAAGGATAACTATGACATGTCCTGCATGGAAAAGGGAGATTGATATCAGATTCAGAGGGAGTCTGACACTTCTTCAAAGGAAAATTTGGATAAGGAGCTTAGATGATTGATATTCATAGGGAGTTCGAAAGTCCTTGTGTGTGACTATACAATTTAATGGGTCTACCCCCTGTGTAAGTCATGAGGAAGTGACGACTTCCAAATGATTACACTTGTAATTGCAGAAGTTATTGAAAAGTGACAATCTTACAATAACTTAATTTTCTATTATGATGGATATCTTACGATGTCTATGCAGATCATGATAGATTATATTTTGCATGGTGGATGTTTATATGGTATGCATTATGAGAATAAGTGTGTACATACTTTATAAACATTTTGAGTACATGGTGAATGTTATGCAAATTGATGTTCAAGAGATCATTACACGTACTTAGTGAATGTCAAATGAGTTGACATTCAAAAGGCCATTACTCATAGTAATTGGTGAATATCTTGCAACTCAATAGTCAGGAGGTCATTGCTCAAAGAGTATTTGGTGAATGTCATATGAGTTGACATTTAGGAGGCCATTACTCCCAATATCTTTACTTAGAGTATTTGGTGAATATCATATGTTGATATTCTAGAGGCCAATACTCATGATATCAAATGTGATATCAAAATATTAAATATCTTCTAATCAAAGATATTCTTATATTACATTGAGGTAATATATGGTCATGTGTTTATCCTCCCTAGCTAAGAGGGAGTGTTAATGTTTGGTAGCTTCGGTTGAAAAACCTCATCAGACTAAATTGAAGCTACATATACATTATATATTAAATGTGATATTTTATACATATTCATATATGTGTGTGTGTATGTGTGTGTGCGTGCGCGTGAGTGTGTGTGTAGTTAAATAACAAACTATTATATTAATTAAATATTAATAAATAGACGTGTCCCATAAAGGGACACGTTTATCCATATTTCATGCAATATAAGAGAGATGGCTGCAATTTGGAAAGTACATACCTTAACAAGCAGTACAAATACATTTGCAGCGATTCTCAAGAAAATCAACAGCTTCAAGCCTTTGATTTCCCTTCCTACTTTTGCAAATGTTTCGGTACTCTTCAAAGATTCTTCTACAATTATTGATGTAAATAGTGAAATTCCCTATCCCATCCCCCTTAAAAGGTTTATTAGATAGGGCTGCCACATTGTTGTTTGCCATTGTTGCAGATGTTCTTTTTTCATTGTAAGGGCTACAGAGTTAGGTCCTCTTGTTAAAGACATTTCCTTTCTTAATAAAAATGAATTGATAAATGCTCAGTTGCAAATGACACTGCTTTATTCTTAGAGCTCTCTGATGTGAATTTTGATAATGTCATGGATAGTTTGAATTTTTCCTACTTGGCTTCACGTGCAAAAGTGGCCCCACAAAGATCTATTGTTCTTAGTTGGTCTGAAGTTCCCCCTTGGCTCTCACTTAGGAGATGAGGGTGGGCTAGTCCTAATACCATTATTAGGTACGTTGGAATAACATTTGCAATTAATTCCTTAATAAAAGAAATGTGGCAAAAGGTTTATTCCAAGATTGAGAGTAAACACAACAAACAGAACATGCATATGTTATCCTTGGCGGGAAGATTTCAAGTTGTTCAAAAGGTGTTGACATCCTGTGCTATCTATTATGCTTCATCTTGGCTCTTTGCCAAATACTAAACAAATAAGCTCGATAAAATTTTGAGGGAATTCCTTTGGTCAGATGGTATGGGCAGTAATAAGAGACATTGTGTCAAACGGGACCAGTGTTGCAGACCAAGGAAAATGGAGGAGGTTGGGTTTTAGGGACCTAAAATGTCAAAATGGATTTTCCAAGCCCTGTATGGCAATGGACCTTGGAAAATCTTGGTTAGAAACAATATCTATATATCTACATTAAGAAAGGCAGACAGTGAACATATGTTCCTCTTTGTAATATCATATTTGGAGAATTTGATGTGAATATTTCTGGGTTTAATGTGTTTGCATCTTTAAGGTGAGCTTGGTTTCAGGTGACAAAGCTGCTCTATTCTAAGAGTGTTGTTGGAGGATCTTCAACATATGTTGTTACTAATGGATCCATTTTGTGGGAAATCTACCTTGATAATAACCCACTAGCATTAACTAAAAGTTGTCCTACTACAATATGGAATGTTAAGGGCATTACACTTGTCAGAGACATTCAAAAAGTGATAACTGAATGGGGACCTGGGAAGAGATCGGCGAAAATTTTGGTCTACCTATTTCTAAGAAAAAGGCATACTTTAATAGTTAAAGCTATGGTAACATTTTTCCTAGTAAAATTTATGACAATAATCAACTTCTATTGCAGTTGAAATGGTCTAATGGCATTATATTGTTTGATATATCCACAAAGCAGATTTATAACATGCTAAAAGATGATTCTTCTATATTCAAATGGATTAAACAATGTTGGGGCCTCTATTGGCTGGAATCTAGTTGGCACTTTATTAGTTCCTGCCACAGGCAGGAATACTTATGCATTCATGTCAGTGCTAATATGACATTAACACTGACCAATCAAATCAAAGAACTTAAAACATTATATGAAATTTCAAATGTTTATATATTTTTCTAATTTTTCATTATTTTATAAATCACATTTTTCATTCATTCTATTGGTCCATACTATTTTTGGTGGGGGAGAAAATTAATTTTCCTTTACAAAAATACAAATATTTTCTAACAACTTCATCTCACATTAATGAATGCATTAATTACGACTTTATCCTTTCCACATTTGTGACAAGTTGATAAGATTTACATTAATGAATGCATTAATTACAACTTTATCCTTTCCACATTTGTGACAAGTTGATAAGATTTATTTTTTTCAATCATTTTATCTCCCACCTCACACATGTCTAATCAATATTAATTCTCAATAACAATATAATTTCAATATGTTATATCTTTCTATTTGAATTTCTAATTTTTTTTAAAATTTGATTTTTTAATAGAAGTAGTTAAATTATTACTATTATTTTACTTTTGTACAAATAAATTAAACAATATTATTTTTAATTATATTTTATGATAGTGTTTGTAATATGTATAATTGACAAGTGTTACAATTTGTAAATTATATCATTTATTATTATTAATATTTAAACAATTTATCATTTAGTTTAAATATATTTAAAACATAAATACATATTTTAATATTAAATTAATAATTATATTTTACATAAAAAACATACTAAAGGAAATAACCACAAGAAAGAAACAATTCAATTCTAAAAGATATGTAAATTATTATTAAGTTTTTATAAACTATGTATTAAAATTAAATAGTTATATTCTATTTCTTATTTATTACATCATATTTATTCATCAACATCAAATTTATATTTATTGATCGTTGGGGGAGTTTTTCCAACTACTTATGGTTCTCTAGTAGCATGCATAACATGCTTAAACATATAATGTCATACTCCAAATGTTTCATCGCTTCTTCAATTTCTATAATTCAAATATTGGTATGAATAACTTTCCTCATTGCACATATTTTAAGTTGTCAATGTAAAAGGTGCAAATTTGTCTAAAGCATATGTATTGATCGTAGTATGATATTAGGTACTTAGTGCCATATTGGGGACTTTGGCCTCTTATTCTTGGGCTTAAATGCCCAAATATATAATAATATAACACGAGAACTTAACAAAATATGAGCCATCCTATCAGATCACAAGTGCATTTCTAGGCAAAAATTGATGCATTCACGATGTTAATTTAGAACTATTTAACCTTATTCTCACTCATCTACACCTCTACAACCATTATGCATTCGGCAGGAATTATGACGCATTGCATCTCTTGTTTTTGAATGGTTTTAGCACTCCCCTCTTGAACCTAAGAAAGCTTGTTTTTGATCGATATTTTGTTGAAAAATCTTCTTGTTGGGTTTGTTCTCTCCTATATCGGCATTGAACCATGGCATTGTTCAGTTTGTAATTGCCCTGAAACTTTTGAGAATCTTTTCAAGTGTAAATTTGTTAGTAAAGTTTGTTCTCTTTTATATGGTCATCTGATTTTGTGGAATAGCAAACTTGGATTGTAATGGCATGAGATGTTAGCTGGTTTTGTTGATGCTTTTGACCCCAAATTGAATAAATTTTGGTGTGTTTTTTCCAGAAAAATTGTTGTGGTTCCTATGAAAGCAAAGGAATGATAAGGTTTTTTTAAATAGGAAGAGAGATCTTACTAAGTTTAAAAATAAACTCACTCATTTTTATGTCATGTCTTAGATTTCTATTGCCTTGGAGGACCCCAAAGACCAATTCAAGATACTTATACGTGAAGGTACCATGAACCAGGAAGAACTAGAGAACCTAAAGTAATTCACCAAAGATAGAAAGATTGACCTAAACAAAAAAAAAATGTTCAAATTAAGGAGATGTAGGAAAACAATGGACCAAGTTGAGAAGATGTTGCAAACATACCCCCAGCATTAGATCCTCCTATTGGTTCCTTCCAACATGATGTGGCGGAATGCAACATCAACATCATTAGCCAATGGGATTAATGAAGGAATAGTTTTCCCATATTTTCTATCTCTTTTTTAAATATCTATATAAAACTTGCTATGTATATCCTCTGATGGACAATTATTTTGTAAAGTGATGGAAGGGTGCATAGGAATATGTAGTTATAATATGTAGAGCTGTCTTGAGTATAGCTTTTCGATGCTATTACTATGAAGCAAACTTGATGATTATGTATACCATTTAGACACTACTTTAATATAGAATAAGAAAAATCTCATTGTTAAGTTTTTATAAGCTCGTTGCTGAGATTTTAGGCGAATAACTCGAATGGCATTTGGACTTGGGAGTACCTATTGAGTCTTTCATCTTTGGCCAAGAATTAATATAGGAACTTGAAATACCATTTGAATATCATTTAATTACTAGAAAGACATGTAAAACAAACTTTACTCAATGCCTACAAACAAACATGGCAAGGAATTAAGTACAAGCTTCATTCAACTGATCATCAACCTAATTTAAGGCAAAAAATGCTATAGGAAAGAAGTATTGTGGCTAATAAAGAAGAGGTTTCTTTGCATTGATGTATTAACCATTGCATATTTTCCTTGTTACTCAAGACCCACAACTATGAGCATTCTTGTCAAGGCAAACAACAAGGAGAGTCATCTAAAGACCTAGAGGATCACAAATTATACTGAATCGTGAAGCGAGCACTCTTAAGCAATTTTGTAACCTATTAAAGAGAGAAACTTTTCTTTCTTATTTTTGGTCTATAATCTTAATGTTGTGTCAAACGAGTAGATGTATAAATGTGAAATTAATAAAACTCCTCTTCATTAAATAATTAGATGATTAAATTGGAGGAATGGACAATTCTTTGAACCACCATGAGGGATCCGATAACACCAATAACCCTTTAGTGAAGCTTGATCAACCCCTTTAGATGGTGGGTGAGATCCAAGCTCAAATCCTCAATCTCGAAAGGAAGCTAGATGGACCACCTAAAACCACTAAGAATGAACAAGAGTCACAATGTAGCCTCAGGACCCACAATTCTAAGCACTCATGTCAGAACTAACATCAAGGAGGGTCATCTGAAGGCCTAGATGCTCATGAAGAACATCTCCAACTAGCCAAGGAGCTTTCGTTAGATATGAGAAAAGAAAAACCCCCTAAGTTCTCTAGATCTAGGTAAGGATAAGTCGCAGAGTAATGGCTAACAAAGATGGAAAAACATTCTAACATCTGTCAATAGTCCAAAAAAATCCAAGGCTCATAGGGGAGCTTTCCAATTGGTCGGAGAAACAACTATATGGTCAGAAAACAAAAGGATGGAGCTTAGGTTGATGATAACCAAGGTTACCTGGGAGCAATTTGTCAAAATTTTCAAGCAAAGGTGGTTTCTCTAGCTCTTCTATGATTAGAAGCTAAGAGAATTTCAATGTTTAAGACAAGGAAGCAAGTCAGTTCACAAGCATTAGGAAAATTTCACAAGACTTCTCAAGTACGATCCTCGCTATTAGGCAAATGAGAATTTCAAAGTATGACAACTCATGGGACTTAACCATCATATCAAAGGACTTGATGATGTCATAGTACCTCACACTGTTGATGAAGCTTATAAAAGAGCATTTTGGAAAAAGCAAAAGGTCAGAGATGATGATGTCACTAGGGACATGGGAAAGAAGAAATTCGGTTGGAAGCAAAGCTCTTAGACCTTCAAGAAGAAGGGGTTCAAGGGAAATAACTCCTATTTCAAGAAAGACAAGAGAGGATATAATGATTATAAAAAGGCAGGTTATGGAACCAATAGAAACCTTGACAAGAGAGGACCAACAAGTGTATGGTTTACTTGTGTTGGAGACCATTATGTCTTGCAGAGATGCTTGGGGCCCAACCTCAGAGAAATCCTCTTCCACACTGATAAACAACTTTTCAGAAAAGGATTCATAGTGCGGTTGACAATGAACAAGCTGATCTAGATTACTCCGATTAAAACCACAAGTATCCTCTATGCAAATTCCATTTCTATTCTAATTGATACTAGAGCTACAAAATGTTTTATTTCTACTATAATGTTAGGAAAATTTCCTAAGCGAACTAGAATTTTATCTAATTCTTGGTTAGTTGACTATGTTGACCAATCGAGGCCTAGGGTAGAGCAATGTTTGTTTGAATCCAAGGTTGAGCTTTTTAAGTTATCTACAAAGATTAACTTGTGAATGGAACCTTTCGGGTCCTATGACATAATCTTTGGGATGAATTGATTATGGGGACAAAGAAAAGGTAGATTGTAGACTGAATTCTTTTTTCTTATGTTTACCATACCTTGGTCAATCATTGTTATTGCTGAAATGAGAACCAATTATGCTGGTATTGCATTCTAGTACATTAATCATTGCATACCTAAAATAGAATGGTAAGTGCATAACAATAATCTAATGTTTCATTGCATTGTATTATTATCTTATGGCCATCAATTAACTCCCATACAAGTCATTGTCGGTAATCAATATCATATAGCCATCCTTGCCACTTACTATGACTACTATTGATTTGTCCTCAGTAAGCTAATAATCGTTGTAAACCAGTAGGATCACTTTGCATGGAAAAGCATATTTCGGTGTATAAATTTCATCAGTTTTTATTATTAATATCTTGATGATTTTTGACTCACAATAATAAGTTTAAGTTTTTAATGAAAAATTAGTCACATATCCTTAAGGCATTTCATGTCGGGAACATGAGAATCCTCCCCTCCTAAAATTTCTTGTCCTCAAGCAATTATTGGATGAGCATTGGGATCTATTCAAAGTCCACCTTCCATTGTGCTACTTATATATGTTGTCTACCTCATTTGAATGCCAATGCAATTATGATTGGTAGTAAAGTTTGACAAAACTTAACACAAGTTTTCTCTCATATTTTATGATAAAGGCGATATAATGGTACTAATTGTATTTGCTAATACCAATGTTTGCATGATTCAAAATAAATTCATATATTTTAGGTTCACTCGAGTTATTTGTCTTCTTCTAGATCAACAAGAAATAAAACCACATACGAAACATACACAATGAAAACACAAAGTACGTACAAGACATCTTAATATCACATTTTTTAAATTTTTGGGAATTGGTTTGTTTTATGTTATAATTGCTAGAGATGCACCTTCTCAAAGCTCCACTAGTTTACTACCTTTTCATCTTTTGACTAGACAATCATAAGACCTTCACTATGCTTTTCTTTCTTGTTTGGGATCTCTCCATCTTTTTTGGCTATTGCATCCATTTTATGAGCTTGTCTTTATTCCCAGTATACATGCCCTATTTCCCATTCTTCTCTGCATTTGAAGCATATTATACCCATCCTCTTGTCCTTCTACTTACACATAACAATACTTATCTCCTAATTGTAGTCAAAGAATAATGCCCTCTAGGCGATACTTGAAATTTGGACTAGTCCTCTTAAGGATTAGAGAGCACAAAGCTGTCCTTGACAACTTCAGCTTTGACCAAGAAAACCTCGAGCATCATCTCCCTCTACACTAGGGCACTCGCAATGTTGCCACATGCACTTATTTGAAACTCAAGACACAACTCGACACCGCATCATGAGTCAACCACAGATTCTCTTGCCATTAGGCATTACATTGTCATAAAAGCCACACAGTTATCATAATACTCCTAACGCTTAGCAAGATTCAATAAATTCTGAAAATAATGATAGATGATCACCACATGACATCTGACTGCACAAAATTTTATGCACAAATTTCAATGCATTGAGATAGGCACCAATTTCAATACTAATGGCACAAAATTGAGGCACGAATTTCGAGACAAAAATTTTGAAGACCTTGAAAAATCCGATGAAAACTCAAAGGAGATCGCAGAAAACCCAGAAAGAATCTAAAATCAGAATGAAATTTTGATGACATAAAAATTGAGGCACGAAAAATGAGTTACTCGAAAAATTCTAACAACGACCGATGTGAGATCTTGAGAAACCCCACCAAGAATCTGCAGTTAGCCTTTCAAAATGACAAAGCACTTGAGAATTTTGAAAGAAACCCTAGCCGTTTTGGATAAACCCAAAAAGTTGCAGAGATATATGTGAAAAAATGGTGGAAACAAAACTGTTAGCCACAACTCAAAGACAAAGGGTTATAGAAAAATCCTAGACATCAAAATCAGTAGACAAGTAGTAAAAGAAGGTTGAACTGCCCTCCAATAATGGCTGTGACCTTCATGAAAAACAACCAAAAAATGGGCTGAGAAAAAAAAAAAGACCAATGCAAGAAAACTTGTTTTTAGCGTTGGTTCTTTGCAAAACATGGCGGATACCAACAATAGGAAAACAAAACACAGGTTGCAGTATTTATTCTTTAAAAAACAAAACCCAAACATAGATGCGATTTGTAGACCAACCATAGAATTCTCAGAGAAAACCCCTACTGGGGTTTTAGCCACAAAATCTGCAAATATACCAAAAACGACAACCACGACCGTGATTTGCAACGATGAAAAATGCTGCTAAGAAACCCTACTCAGGTTTGAAGAAAAAAATCACAGCCCAAAAACGATTCACCGAAAACAACGTTTTTCAAAAGACGGCAAAATTTTCATTTGATATTTTTTTAAACAAACAAATTTTTAGAAGGCTTTGATACCATATTACACAAGGAACTAGTATATTAAGCAAAGACACTCAACAAATAAGTTTACAGTATTTACAAAATGAGTAAGTTTCTAAAAAGAAACTGTAGATAAGATTAGAGACTATCTTATCACATATAATTACAATAAAGTACATTATTAAGCATTAACATTAAATAAATAATAAAACATTATTTTAATATGGAAGCAATTCTCTTTAGCAAGAATGGAAATAGTTATCTTTAGCAAGAATATATCATTATGACTTTTTAAGTAGAAGGCAATGTTGGTTCCTAAAACCGCAGATTGGAAATCCAAAAGCTCGCCACTTCTCCGATAGGATTCTGCAATCAGTTATGGCCAACGAACGAGAATTGCTTTAATTCCCCTGGAGTTCAGGCTCCGCTACACCTAGGCGGGTAGACCTTCTCCTTGAACCTGATCACTTGGTTCAGAGCTTTTCTAAAGCGAATTTAAGCTTTGGAGTTCTCTGACTAGCAAGGTCCTTGAATTCAATCAAAACGAAACTGAATGCTGAGTGTTTAAAATTGACTGTTTTGTAAAATATTTGTAAATAATGGATTTGATGCTTGTAGAAAGGAAGATATAGATTTTCTGACTTCAATAATAGAAAGACTAGTGCCTCTGCTCATCCGGGCAATAGAGTCAACTTCAATGAATTTTCACGTACAACTTTATAAAGTTCTTATGCACTTGAACTGCCAACAATTAAATAATCAAGATGCGACAAACCAAATATTATGCAATCTAAAATTACTCCAAATTGAATTTTAACTCCTCTGGTAGGGAGACAAACTGGACACAAATATGGAAACAATTTAATATTTCACAATATCTATGATGATCAAATTTAAAATGCTAAATGACTATGTCCACTTATCTGACATTTAAATTGTATACAAAATTTTAAAAAATAATTACAAAGGGCGATTCATCTGCAGTTTAAATCTCCATGCCGACTATTTTATTTTATTATAAAAATAAAATAATACAAATTTATATTGCAAATCCATATTGAGCCCTTATTCCTCCATACAAGTATATATAAAATGCTTTTTTTTTAATGTGAATGTCAAATGTGTCTTCTTGACTTCCTTCTCGATTTTTACAAATGAAATGTCTTACTTATATACATGATATTGTGACTTTTTAAAGAGTCACGTCACGTTTTAAATGAACTAAATGTTTGTAAATTATTTATTTATGAACTATGGTAAACACATTATGCGGCATTGTCCATTGAATCGTGCGAGATAGACTTTGGTGATAATACTTTGCCTTCACTTTAATCTTTTAAATGCATATACTCATAGATTCACCAAGGACGGACGACTACCGATATTTATCTCAATTTACTTGTCGGGCTTTATCTCTATCATGATCTCGAAGCTGATACTCAACATATAGGAAATCTACCAGTTGCCGAATTTCTTCATCGGTTTTTTCTCGATTAATAAACATATGCAGTAAATTGCCGTCTCCTTGAACATTATAAATCCTCGTCTGTGTGTGCGTTCAAGTTAGAAGTTCCCTTGTTGCTTGTGCGGTTCCATTCATACTAAAAAATGTGTTGTTTTCTTCAATGTAGAAACAGTAAACTCCATTGTGACATATTTACATTTTTGCATACATATTGATATCCTTGGTGGCACTAGATTTGTTTTCATTTAATTCATGAATTGTTCTTCATCGCTAGTCTCTCTAGAGGCAACAACACATCCAGGCAGATATTTGTCATTCGTATTATGGTGCAATGTTATCAATTTTCTTTAGAACTCTACGTTTTATATCCGTATGGTTCCTTCAATCTATGCTATACCGGATCCTTCACAATTTTGGCTTGAGATACAAGTATGTTTGCTCCCTTTGATTTCTACGATATTTTCCTATTCTGCTTCATAATACATCTCTCAATAGTAATGTCATCACCACACTGAAGGTATAGGATGTGCTGTGTGTTACGTACAGATGGAAAGGGGATTTGTAATCTGTTTAACACCCTTACTTCTTTGACGAAGGATTCCTGGTTATCATTTTGTAATGGGCACCTTGGAAATGCCGAAGAACTGAACAAATAACAATGAATTCCAAAGGCCAAACCCCAAGGGAATGACGTCTAAAATGATACGAGACAAGATAAATGTCCTCTAATGCCAAGAACAAATCTATAACTCACACCTCCAAGCTCTTATCAAATGCAATTCACAATAATCCGATGTTAAACAATGAAGCTCCCACCTCTATTTATACTTTCTCTACACCCTTCTAGAAGGAAATAAAATATTAATAAATTGCATTTACTAGAAGCTTCCCCCTTCCAATAATTAATGCACTCTTCTAGAAACTCCTCCCTTGCAATACAATAATTAATTGTGCTTCGAGAAAATTAAATTACTAGAGGCTTCCCCCTCAATAATTAATGGATTCTCTAGAAGCTTCTTCCTTGTAATACAATAATTAATTTAATTAATTAAATATAAAGTCACCTTTTAATTTAAATTTATTTAATGACTTTATAAGAAATTAATTTAATCAATTTCCCCTTATTTCTCCACTTAGGCTTTGGAGAACGTGAAGGCTAAGAACTCCACTTAGTTGCTAAAAAGATGGGGACATTACAGTCCACCCTTCTTGAAATTGCTTGTCCTCAAGCAATCTCAGTCCTGTTTGCTGTAGCACCTGCTCACTCTCCCAAGTAGCATCTTCCTCTGGCAAGTATCTCCATATGACTAAATATTCTTTAATCAACCTATTTCACAAAGTCTTTTCCCTAGTATCCAGAATAGCCTCAGGAATCAATACAAGCATTCCCTCCTCATCTAATGGTGGCAATTTTACAGAAGGCACAACTCTCTGACCAATGGCTTTCTTAAGCCTCGACACATGAAACACATTATGCACCCGGCTGCCCTCTGGAAGCTCAATCTTGTAAGCAACTTCACCCACCTTGCAAATCACTCTGTAGGGGCCATAAAACCTAGGCTTCAACTTCTCTACTTTGCTCTTCTTGAGTGATGATTGTCTGTATGGTTGTAGCCTCAGGTAAACCATATCCCCAACCTCAAAGTTGTGCTCTATTCGACAATTTCTGCTGATTTTGGGCTTCTATATTCTCCTTGAGCACCCTCCAAATATCCTGACCATCCTACAAGAAGTGTTTTGCTTTGGGCACTCTACTATCACCCAAAACCAGATCCATGAAACTAGGTGCTTCATAACCATACAGTGCCATGAATGGAGTCATCTTGATGGACATATGATAAGTGGTGTTATAACAGTACTCTCCCATATGTAGCAATTTGACCCAAGCCCTCTGTTGTGCAGTCACATAGTTCCTCAGATATCCTTCCACCCATTTATTCACAATCTCTGTTTGATGATAACTAGTGCTAGGTGTAAGATCTATACCACACAACCTAAACAATTGCTACCAAAATGTACACATAAATTTACCATCCCGATCACTGACAATAAAACTAGGTAGCCCATGTAACCTAAATATCTCTCTAAAGAAAAGATCAGCCACATGTGCTGCTGTGTAAGTGGATGGAATAGCAAAGAAGTGAGCAAACTTCATCAACCGGTCAACTATCACATAGATGCAATCTTTCCCCTGTACTCATGGTAACCGGTGATGAAGTCCATAGAAATACTTTCCCATTTCCTATTCGGAATGGACAAAAGTTGTTGAAATGTCCCACGCCCTGTAAAATGGCAGTAGGGTAGATTGAGCCTAGGAGGACGACTTACTGCAATGGATACTATGGATTTTGGAGGCTGTACGCCACGTTGAGACCCAGATACAAACCGTACTTCAGCTTGGATGACCTATGAACAGAATAGGAAATCCGTACGGGTGGGAGGTTGACCGTACGGAAGTATTAAGATGCCGTACGGTGGGCTAGGAAGCCATATGGACTATGGGCAACGTACGGGAAGGTGAGGATACCGTACGAAATGTCAGGAAGTTGGTCGTACGTCTATTGGAATAGGTCGTACGAAAAATTAGAGGTCGTACGGTGAGGTATTTGGAGATTTTAGAGCCGTACGTTACAATGAAAGGCCATACGAATGGATGAAAGCGCTGCAACGTGGAATCACACTGTTGGAAACACAATAATTGCTTGCACACACAATACAAAAGATTATGAAATCAATGGCAAACACTGAAGATTTGAAGCACTAGATAATATCCGAACAAATATGGAAGAACATTCACCAGATTGATAAGAATTGCAAATAATGAGAGCACTCCAAGTTGCTGGATACAAACCAGTTGAACATCGACGGAATAGGGTTAGGGTTGAATCCCACCGAAACCTTGCAAGCCAAATAGGGAAGGTCTTTCACTTCTGAAATGGCGAACAATGTCGAACTCCAACAGGAATCCGTAGTACAGAGAGATATCATCCAAAGCATGTCTACAACTTTTTACAAGTTGCGCTTAAATATCCATCGGAAAAAAACTTTCCGAGGGTGTACAAAGTTAGCCGACGGTGACACAAACTACGAAAACTAAATAAAAATGGGTCCGAGATAAAATAAATCAATCGGCCCATTACAAAGATTAAATGAGTACATTTATTTTATGATAGGGACATTACAGTCCTCCCGTCCCAAAATTTGCTTGTCCTCAAGCAAGTGCAGTGCCGGATGCTGGACAATGTGTTCGCCTTCCCACGTTGCATTGTCCAGCGGTAGGTGTTGCCAACATACCAAGTATTCCTTGACGGTTCGGTCCTGCAGGACCTTTTCACGCACTTCGAGAATCTCAGCAAGTTCCAAAAGGAGTTTTCCTTCCTCATTGAGTGGTGGAAGATCGATAGTGATGGTAATGTTTTGGCGATAGCCTTCTTCAGACAGGAAACATGGAAGACATTGTGAATGCGGCTACCCTCTGAAAGCTCCAGTTTGTACGCTACCTCACCAATGCGATGGATCATGTGGTATGGACCATAAAACTGTGGCTTCAGTTTCTCCTTCCCTATTCCCTTTAATGAGGACTGTCGGTATGGCTGAAGCCAGAGATAGACCAGATCCCCCACTTCAAAACTCCTCTCTATCCGATGTCTGTTGGCGTACACCTTCTATTGGTTTTGTGCCTGCTACAAGTTTTCTTTCAAGCTCCTCAGAATGTCCTGTCCCTCCTGAAGCCAATCCTCACTCTTGGAGCGCGGTAGTCGCCCAGAACTATATTGATGAAGGAGAGTGGTTCATGCCCGTACAGAGATTTGAACGAGGCCATCCCAATCGACATGTGATACGTGGTATTGTAGCAGTACTCCCTGAGATGGATCCATTTCACCCACGCATGTTGTTGTGCTGAGACGTAGTTTCGTAGGTAGCCTTCGAGTCATTTGTTCACAATTTCAATTTGGCCATTCGTCTGCGGGTGGTAGCTCGTGCTCGGTGATAATTCAATCCCTGCCATCCAAAACAGTTCTGTCCAGAAGTTACTAACGAATCGTCCATCCCGATCGCTGATGATGTTTCGGGGTAACCCGTGCAGGCAAAAGACTTCTCTGAAAAACAAAGCGACGCCCTGTGTAGCCTAAAGGTTCGAGGGGATGGCGAAGAAGTGAGCATACTTTGTCAATCTGTCAACTACCACGAAGATGCAATCCTTTCCGTTCACCTTGGGAAAACCTGTTATGAAGTCCATTGATATACTTTCCCACTTATGTTCAGGAATAGGCAGAGGCTGTAACAGTCTGGCAGGAAGAGTGTGTTCGGACTTGTTTTGTTGGCAAACCATACATTCTCTAACATGTTGCAACACGTCCCCTTTCAATCCCTTCCATGAAAATCTCTCTCGAATACTTCTGTAGGTTTTAAGGAAGCTGAGATGTCCAGCCAGAGGGGAGTCGTGCACTTCCTTCAGGATCTTTTGCTTCAACTTGGATTCCGGCACTAGGTAGATCTGATCCTTATAATAGATGATATCATTCACCACCCTGTACTGATCATCATGGATGTGACAATCCATTATCTCACATGCAAACATATTCTTGGAATATTCTACCAACAGTTGTGCCTTCCAGTCAACTGAGATCTATTCTAGTGAGCAGATGGTGGGTTTTTGGGACAAGGTATCTGCAACAACATTGTTTTTCCCTTTTATATATTCAATGTCGAAATCAAAAGACTGAGCTTTGCTTACCCATTTTTGTTGCCATTCATTCAAATCCCACTGCTCCAGGAAATATCTCAGACTGTTGTGATCCATACGGACAACAAACTTGGCACCAACCAGATACTACTGGAACTTTGTCAGTGCATGTACAATGGCCAACATTTCTTTATCATAAATAGAATACAGGTGTTTTGCTAGTGTAAGCTTCCTGCTCTCATAGGCAATGGGGTGTCTGTCCTACATCAGAACTGCTCCAATGCCCTCCTCTGACGCATCGCATTCCAAAATGAGCGATCGAGTGAAGTCAGGCAGTGCTAGAACCAGACAAGTGCTCATGGCCTCTTTTAGCTTATCAAATGTGAGTTGTGCTTCTTCGTTCCACTGGAAAGCCCCTTTCTTCATCAGATCCGTTAAAGGCGCACTGAGCTGAGAAAAACATTTGACAAATCTTCTGTAGTAACTGCACAATCTAAAGAACCCTCGCAAATCCGTGAGTGATTTTGGGGGAGGCCAGTCGAGGATAGCTTGAATCTTCTCCTCATGCAGTTGGACCCTGTATTGATTGACGACATGCCCCAAGTACAATATCTCTGTCATCCCAAACTCACATTTAGACTATTTGGCGAACAGGGACTACTCCTCCATGATACTCAAAACCTCGTTTAGATGCTTCAGCTGCTCCTCCCATGTCCTGCTATAAATTAGATCATCAAAAAATACCAATAGATGCTTACGTAGCTATTTGTTGAAGATGCGGTTCATGCATGATTGGAATGTAGCAGGTGCATTGGTCAAACCGAACAGTATGACCAGGAACTCATAGTGTCCGTAGTGGTAGTGGAAAGCCATTTTCTCCACATCTTCCCTCATTTGGATTTGATGGTATCCGGAACGGAGATCTATTTTTGAAAAATAGACCGCACCATGTAGTTCATCCAACAACTCATCTATCCTGGGGATGGGGTACCTGTTCTTTATTGTCCTTTTGTTTAGAGCACGATAGTCCACACACATGCGCATCGTTCCATCCTTTTTTTTGACCAACACCACAGATGATGTGAACAGGCTAGAACTAGGTCGGATCCATCCCTTCTCAAGCAACTCTTGAATTGTTAGTTCGATCTCATCCTTGAACTTCTTGGGGTAGCTGTACGGTGTGGTTATGACGGGTTTTTCCCGTGATTCCAACTCTAATGTGTGTTCAAATCCCCGATGTGGTGGTATGCCAGAAGGAATATCCATGAAAACCTTTTCATGCCTGCTTAAAATATCCTGAAGTTCTTTGTCTTTTGGAGGTGTTCAGTGCCCCTTTATCGGTTCTGCAGAGATAAAACAATGTGCAGCCCACACCACGTCATCGTGCCACAAGACTGCCTCCATTTGATGTGCAGAAACTTCCTTCGGACCATCATTTTCCATCCCTCGGAGGACCACCTTCTTCTCGTCAACCACAAAAGCGAAGTCCATCCCCTTGGAACTCTGCGTGTACTCATCAAGCGTCTCCATCCACTTTATGCCAAGAATGATTTCCATGTCAGCGAGGTCCACTATGAAAAAGTCCTCCGTCACTGTGTGATTTGCCATCGTGATGCTCAACTGAGGAACAAGGTGCGTGCAAGGCAGGAAAGTCCCTTCGGCAACCTTGACCTGAAAGCTTGCATGTGCTTCCGTCAGGAGATTTCTTTGCTTTAGCAAGGAGGAGTTTATGAAATTCAAAGTAGCTCCGCTATCCAACATCACCATGACTCTTTGTCCCTGAAGGATACCCTACACACAGAAAACTGTGCACCTTGAACTGCCAACCAAAGCAATGGATCCTCAGCGCCGTACCAAGGCGGCAATCCTCTCCGTACGGTTTAAGTTGGCCATGTTGGTGTCACCGCTAGATTGGATATCTTCCACTGGCATTTCCTCTTGTTCCTGTTCGTCCTCTTCATCGGACATTACCTTGATGTAATGGATCTTCCCCTTCCCAAGGCATCGATGGCCATGCTCCCAAGGCCCCTTGCAATTGAAACACAAATTCTTCCTTTGGAGTTCTCGTCGGGATGTGTCATCCAATGATGGCTACTTGGGTAGAGGTTTGTCTCTCGGAAATGTCGGCAATTTCGGATGTGAGTGACTCCAGGAGGATGAGGATGATGTCGACAACGATGCCATGCTTCGTGCGTTACTAATTGCTTCCGACAGGGTTGATGGATAGAATCCCTTCACCCAACCCTTCAGTGGTTCTGCCAACCTGTCCATAAAGAGCATGACCCGCCTTCTCTCGGAGATGACCGTGACCAACACAGAAAGTCTAAAATTGTGCAATGAACTAATCTACTGATCCAGTTTGCCTCAGTTGCACTAGGTCTTTGAAATTGAGCTCGAGGTCTTTACCATCAAATCGTTCTATTAATCTCTTCGTAAACTCCGCATAGGTCTTAATTTGATCATGCCCTAGTGTGATCGTGCCATGGTGCCACCATTCATGTGCAACGCCCTCCAAGTGCAACGCGGCAAATTTGATCGTCGGCAAATTTGATCGCTTTTTCTTCAGGCATAGGATTTAGCTGGAAGTAGGTGTCGGCTTTCATCACCCACGCTTATGTTGAAATGAAGCCCGAACCATCAAATGGAGATAGGTTCACCTTTCTCAATTTTTTCCTCAGATCATCGTTAAAGTATCCTCCTTTGTTACTGCCTCCTGCATATCTCATCCTTAGATCTGCGTAATCATTGTAGGAAATGTCTTCTTTCAAGTTTGCATTCCTCCAGTCCTCCCTTATTTCTTCGAAGGTTGGAAGTCTTTCTCCATGATGTGTCTCTGTCCATGGTGGGAAAGTCGGCATGGTAGGTCGAGAGTGTGTTGGGTGAGGGTGTGATCTACCCGCCACCAAGTCCGCGCTATGCCCATTCTGTTCTCCAAATATTTTGTTTTCTGCCAACTTCTTGAGAGTTTCTTCCATGAGCCGCTGCGTATCAGTGATCTGTGCCTGGTTTCGTGCAAGATCCCTTAGAAGTGCAACGAGTTCGGCACCACTTGGTTCTCGTTCATCAGCCATTCGATCAACGGAATGTGTCCTCTTCCGGCAATAAACCCTCATTCAGCGTCCACAGGCTGGCAAAGATCGAAGAGCTCTAATACCACTGAAATGTCCCACGCCCTGCAAAATGGCCGTAGGGTAGATTGAACCTGGGAGGACGACTTATTGCAATGGATACTATGGATGTTGTATGCCACGTTGAGACCTAGATACAAACCGTACTTCAAATTGGATGACCTATGAACAAAACAGGAAATCCGTACGGGTGGGAGGTTGACCATATGAGAGTATTAAGATGTCATACAGTGGGCTAGGAAGCCGTACGGACTATGGGCAACATACGGGAAGGTGAGGATACCGTACGGAATGTTAGGAAGTTGGTCGTACGTCTCTTGGAACAAGTTGTACGGGAAATTAGAGGGCCGTATGGTGAGGTATTTGAAGACTTTAGAGCCGTACATTACAATGAAAGGCCATACGGATGGATGAAAGGGGTGCAGCGTGGAATCACACCGTTGGAAACACAATAATTGCTTGCACACACAATACGAAATATTATGAAATCAATGGCAAACATTGAAGATTTGAAGCACCAGATAATATCTAAACAAATATGGAAGAACATTCACCAAATTGATGAGAATTGCAAATAATGATAGCACTCCAATTTGCCAGATACAGACTAGTTGAACACTGACAGAATAGGGTGAGAGTTGAATCCCACCGAAACCGTGCAAGCCAAATAAAGGTCTTTCACTTCCGAAATGGCGAACAATGCCGAACTCCAACAGGAATCCGTAATACAGAGAGATATCATCCAAAGCATGCCTACAACTTTCTACAAGCCGTGCTTAAATATCCATCGGGAAAAAACTTCCCAATGGTGTAAAAAGTCAGCTAACGGTGACAAACTATGAAAACTAAATCAAAATGGGTCCGAGATAAAATAAATCAATCGGCCCATTACAAAGATTAAATGAGTACATTTATTTTATGACAGGGACATTACAGTTGTAACAACCCTGCAAGATATGTGTGTTCTCCGTTATTCTGTTGACAAACTGCACACTCCCTGACATGCTTCTGAACATCATCCTTGAGCCCTTTCCATGTGAATCGCTCACGGATCTGCCTGTAGGTCTTAAAGACCCCTAGATGTCGAGCTGTAGGTTCATCGTGAAATGCCTTTAGTATTACCTCCCTAAACTGTGATGAAGGAATCAAATATATCCTATCCTAAAACTTGATCACGCTGTCGATCACCACATAACGATCATCCTATATGGTGCCTGCAATCACTCCAAAGGCCCAAGTGTCCCTCGCATACTCTGCCATAATCTTATTTCTCCAATCTCTGGTAATCTCAGCTAGAGCACAAATATGGGGTCTCCTGGACAAAGCATCTGCCACCACATTCTTTTTACCTTTGACAAACTCAATGTCAAAGTCATAGGCCTACAACTTTGTAATCCACTTCTATTGTCTATCATTCAAATCACGTTGGCTCATGAAGTATTTGATAACAAACTTCCCCCCAACTAGGTAGGGCCAAAACCTGGCCAATGCATGCACAATAACCAACATCTCCCGATCATAGATGGAATAGCTCCTCTCCACTCCACGGAGCTTCCTGCTCTCAAAAACAATGGGATGCTTCTCTTGCATCAAGACTGTCCCAATCCCATCACCTGGTGCATCATAATGAAGCTCAAATGGCTTCGTGAAGTCTGGTAGAGCCAATATTGGACATGATGACATCACCTTCTTGAAATGATCGAAGCTTCTCTGAGCTGCCTCTGTCCATGCAAAGGCCCCTTTCCTAGTAAGTTCTGTCAAGGGTGTAGCGATCTGTGAAAATCCCTTAACAAATCTCCTATAAAACTCACAAAGATCAAGGAACCCCTCAAGCTGTGTAAGATTCATAGGAGTAGGCCAATCAACAATAGCCCTAATCTTTTTGGGACCTACCCAAACTCCATCTGCATTGATGATATGCCCAAGATATAGTAGCTCAGTCATCCCAAACTCGCACTTAGATTCCTTGGCATATAGTGACTCTTTCTCCAAAGTGGACAACACCATCTCTAGATGTTGTAAATGCTCCTCCCAAGTCTCATTGAAGATTAAAATGTCATCAAAGAAAATCAAGACAAATCTACTAAGCTGCTCCCTGAATACCTAATTCATGCAACTCTGGAAAGTAGCAGGGGCATTGGTTAGCCCAAATGGCATAACCAAAAACTCAAAGTGGCCATAGTCACACCGAAAAGCTGTCTTCTCAATGTCCTCCTCCCTCATCCTGATCTAATGATACCCTAACCGTAGATCAATCTTTGTAAAAAAGTTTGCACCGTGTAACTCATCAATCAACTCATCTATTTGTGGAATGAGATATATGTTCTTAATGGTCTTCTTATTTAATGCCCTGTAATCAATGCACATGCGCATTGTTCCATCCTTCTTCTTTACCAACACTATTGCTGAAGCAAAGGGGCTCTTACTAGGCCTGATATGCCCCATCTCCAACAACTCCTTAATTGCCTTCTCTATCTCATCCTTGTGTTTCTTAGAATGATGATAGGGAGTAATCATAACTGGTTTGGCTCCCTCCTCGAGCTCAATAACATGCTCTATCCCCCTATCAGGAGGAACCCCATGCGGAATCTCGCCAAATACCTTAGTGTGCCTACCAAGTATCTCCTAGTTATCTAGTGGATGACTCTTCACCTATGGCTCCCGTGAATCTGGCATAGTCAAACATTTTGTTGTCCACTCTATGTCATTATGCCGAAAAAGTCTCTACATTCTCGTTAGGGAAACTACTCTGCAATGTCCCATCTGAAAGTCCTCTAAGTGCAACATTTCTCCCCTCATGCTGAAACCTCATCTCCAATTTTGCTAGGTTGAGTGTGAACTCAACTAGTGAGGCCATCCATGTCATGTTGAGGATGACATCATTGTCTCCCATGTCTACTACATAAAACTCATCCTCCAACTCATAGCCATCTCCAAACCTGATGTGAAGATTAGATATCTTCCGAGTGCATAATAGTTTTGTCACCATTAGCTACCATGACTCTAAACCCAACATGCTCCTCAGTCTGTAAACCTCTCTTGGCTACCAATTGTGCATCTATAAAATTATGTGTGGCCCCAATGTCAATGAGTGAGATCACTTTCTACCCCTGGATAGTACCCCTGACCTTAAATGTGATTGCCTTCTGAGCCCCCATTAATCATGCCAATGACTTCTCATTCTCAGGAATGCTGCTCTCCTCTGTAGTGCTATCCTCATCTGAATTAGAGTGTTGATCCTCCTTCTCTGACTGTGACTCCTCTGCTGAGAAATACTCCAATTGATTTGCCTTAGCCTTGAGAGAACACTTATGAGATAAATCCCAAGATTCTCTGCAATGAAAGCATAGCTTCTTCTTTCTCAAATCATTCAGAGTGTCATTATCCAACTTATCTCTTTTTGGCTGAGCATCCTTGTGAAAAGCTTTTTTGTCCTTCTCCTTGTCCTTTTTCATATAAGAATCTTTGTGCTGAAATCTGCTCCTAAATGAAAAAGGTGCTAAGTCACAAGCCTTTTTAGTATCCTCCTGTAATGTAGTTGGGTCATGCCCCTTGACCCAACCTCGCAAGGGATCTGAGAGTCCATCCATAAACAACACTACTAACCTCCTCTCTGAAATATCTGTGACCAATACAGCTAACCTCTGAAATTCATTGATATACGTCTCAACTGATCCCCACTACTTGAGTTGTGCCAACTCCTTAAACTGTAATTCGGGATCCTTGGTATCAAATCTCTCTATGAGCTTCTCAATGAACTCCTTGTAAAGGTTACCATGCCATGGTGCCACCACTCATGCACCGGTCCATCCAAGTGACTAGCTGCATACTTTATAGCCTCCTCCTCAGGCATAGGATTCAGCTGCAAGTATGTATCTACCTTCTGTACCCAAGCTCGTGCACTCATCTTCCCTGAAGCATCATAATAAGGTAAAGAAAGTTTCCCAACTTTCTTTCTTAGCTCAAGGTTTTGACTTTTTCCTCCTGATCTAGTCATGTGTCTCATCCTCAAGTCCATATAATCTTTGAAGGAATATCCGCCTGAAACTCTGGTCCACTAGCCTCCCAATCCCTCCTGAACTGATCATGTAACTCTGTAATTTGCGGTTCATTAACTGGTTGAACTAGATCTCTGGGTGGGAAGGTGGATAGAAAAGGTTTTGAGCTTGTTGTTCGAGCTGGGCATGCAATATGTCTAAAGTTATCAGCCTCATTCCCATTGTTGCCATGTCCATTATTAATGTTATTCTCAAGACCATTGTTGTTGCCTCTGCCTCCATTATCATTGCCCCTATTCTTGTCATTTCCCCCATTGTTATTGTTTCCATTGTTGGCATCACTTGGAGTAATATGGATGCCCATCTATCTAGCCGTGAGCTGCAACATCATATCCATTCGCCTATTCTGCTCCTGTTGCATATGTTGCCCCTCCTCTAATGTACCTAGTAACCTGAACATTACATTTTCCTGATCTAGACCGGTATTTCTGCCTCCATCTAATCCTGTATTCCTGTCATCTCGGTCACCCATACTATTGTCTTGTTCAAAGAATATCTCTTCTATGTCTATATGACTGGATTGTATGTCCCCTTGCACGAATGAACTAGATTGTAAGCTCTGCAAGTCTAAACTCCTACTTTGTCTTGCTCTAGTATTGCGGAAATTATAAAACCCCTATCGCATGCTCAAACATAAATGTTGTTTTTAATTCCCTATAAGACCTCCACAAAATGGCAAGACTTATAGCTCTGATACCACTGTAATGGGCACCCTAGAAATGCCCAATAACTGAACAAATAGCAATGAATTTCAAAGGACAAACCCCAAGGGAATGACATCTAGAATGACACAAGAGAGGATAGACGTCCTCTAATGCCAAGAACAAATCTATAACTCACACCTCCAAGCTCTTATCAAATGCAATTCACAATAATCTGATGCTAAACAATGAAGCTCCCACCTCTATTTATACTTTCCCTACACCCTTCTAGAAGGAAATGAAATATTAATTAATTGCATTTACTAGAAGCTTCCCCCTTCCAATAATTAATGCACTCTTCTAGAAACTCCTCCTTTGCAATACAATAATTAATTGTGCTTCTAAAAAATTAAATTACTAGAGGCTTCTCCCTCAATAATTAATGCATTCTCTAGAAGCTTCTCCCTTGTAATACAATAATTAATTAAATTAATTAAATATAGTCACCATTTAATTTTAATTTATTTAATGACTTTATAAGAAATTAATTTAATCAATTTCCCCTTATTTCTCCACTTGGCCTTTGGAGAACGTGAAGGCTAAGAACTCCACTTAGGTGCTAAAAAGATGGGGACATTACACATTTTGTATCTTTCACGTCTTGACAGTGATCATGAGATATATATTTGATCTTGTTCAAAAGGCATTTTTCGTTCACCAATTGCTCAATTGGTTCTTGAAACACTAGTGGACAATAAAGAAAGATGTCTTGATATCCTTACACAATCATTTTTGAGATATAGAGGCTTCTAATGATAAATTTTTATCCCATTGAGAAATCCCAAGAATATGTCATGATTCTGCTGCATACATTCGCAACTTTGAAAGGAAACTCACTGCTATAGATCAGGTTGCTGGCGGGCTTTCAAAATGATGATATAGGTTTTTTCAATTTTGTCATACTTGCTATTTCGTATGCCTTCAATGTTTTTCTTTATCACATGCCTATGATTGCTTATCTTTTTTAATTCATGGCTTACATGCTATCTAGTGATCTTGAAGGTATACCAAGTATAGGAGCTGATAAAGTGAAACCATCCAATATCCTTTTGTCTTCATTCAAAATAAGTTGCTTGACCATTTTGGGCAGGCCCTACTAAGATGGATATATTGCTTTGGCAGTTCTATTGTTATATGTTTTCCTCAAACTTCGAATTGCAAACATTCCCACTTTGCTATAATGAGCCGTAAGATTACCAAGGCCCTTTTGGCTTGAATCCTAATATTTCAAAACATATCTTTTCAATGTATTCTTCTTACTATCTTCAGTAGAACATCCCTCTTTATGACATGCTTGTTTCTAGGACATTAATGGTCATATTTCCATCATGAATCTCCAGCATCATCTCTCAAATGGAGGCCAAAAATTTGAGCTCCATCAGTGGCTCTCATTGGGGACATATGCCCCTTGTGGGCATAATGAGATTCCAACTTTCTTTGGAGGAGCAGACCATGCACCCATGCTTAACACGATACACGGTGAAATTGGGTGGCCCAAGGCCCCCCAAAAGTGAACATTACTTCTTTCCTCTATCAAACACATAGTTCTGATCATGCAACACTTTCTTTCTTCTGATCATGATATGCTTTCCTTTCATCATTTCAGTCTGCTGCTCATACATCAAACCTGTATTAGATGCACCGTCCTCACAAATGATCATTATTGGCTCTACTTCTTCAATGTAGTATTTAGGATCTGATTTATGTTTAGCCTCTGAGAAGTCATCAAGTACACTATCGTCTTTGTTAGGTGGAAGATCTTTATGCATACAATCTGACCCATTTTCACAAAAAGAATTCGAAGATAACTTGCATTCAAGAACTTCCTTCTTATCAAGAACTTGATCAGGTAGGATGCTGGAACAATTTTCAGAACTATTCTCCAACATACTCTCCTCATTACGCTCGGCTGATTTAATATCATCTTCACATGTTTGATTCAACTCCTTCTCATTAATGTATGTCTCATCTTTGGAACACATTTCCTGAGCTTTATCTCTTTCAAAATTATCATTGGGCCTGCTACTATGATGCTGATTGACTTGATTGACTTGATTGTATGAAAAATCCTCTTCAAATAATGGATTCAACAACATAGTGAACTCAGACATATCCCTTTCTGTGTGCTCTTCAAACAACGGATTTAGGAACATAGAATATTCCGGTATGCCTTCATGAGAGCTTTCGTTTGGATCATCAAGTGTGTCATCAACAAGACTAATGTCTTCATCAACATTATCTTTTGAAACTTCTCCATGTTCATACATTGTATGTAGTTCTACTTCATGCTCACTATATGATTCCTGTGAATTACCATCTCCTTCATTTAGTATCCCTTTAGAATGCACCGATCCATCACCTTGCTCACCATGGTGGCTTGAGAAAAAATTTGGACCATTTCTTTCAGTGTTTTTGATATTCCAGATCTAATAAAGCTGAAATTCCTTCCACACTTAGAGAATCCTCTTCCTCGTTTTCACATTCACTGTCAGTTGAAGGCATATAAGTATCATCATAATTGGATTCCTTCTCAGATTGTCCACAAATTTCTTCTCCATTTAAGTTTGAAATATCATTAGACTCATATATTATTTCAGTCTTGAATTCATTCTCCTCTGGAACTAGTACATTATCCGTAAGTTTGAGAAAGTTAAGAAACTGATGATCATATAAGAGGCCTAATTCCTGCATCCTGTTGAGAAGATCGGATGATGGAGGTCTGCATTCTGAAGGTATTTCTTGATAAGCATTAAACATTCTCATGAAGAATTGTATTGCAGATTCCTCTTCTTGCTTTTCTAAGTTCAAAAATGCATCCAAAGGAGATACATAACTTGAACTTTCATCCAATATTTGAAAGAGAAGCTTCAAATCTGGGTCACCAGGTGAGATTCCCAACTCACGAAATTTTCTTATCAATTCCTTGTGTAAAGGCATAATGTCTGAATGCATCTCCTGAAAAATATTCAACATCCTTATAAACAAATGTGCCGATGTCTCGCCTTCATATCTTTCTAGATTTAAAAAGGCATCAAGTTGCTATATGTCTACTTGCTCCATGGTCTAACACAGATCCGCTTCTTGATCATAGTACATATTTTCCATGTTAGGTGATCAAATTATTTCCTTTTGAGTCTTCTCCCTCAGCAAAGCTACCAACTGAAAACTTTATTGAATAGTATCGCCACCTCCTTCGAAGAATGTATTGATTTGTTGATCTTTTGGGTTCTTACCTCCAACAAAATACACCTCTGAACAAACTGATATAACTCCTTTCTAATTCCAGTCTTACGAAATCCGAAACTCTGGGTAACTGCACAATGCCTATTACGAGAGACTCCCCAGCAAATCGCCAATCTGTTGGTGGACTCGAATGGGGTGAGTAAAAGTTATCAAGATCATTTTTACATCAAAGTAGGTAAACTTCCAAAATATCTAATGGATAGTTCCACAGAAGAGTCGCCAATCTATTGGTTCCCAAACCGCAAATTGGAAATCCAAGAGCCAGCCACTTCTCCAATAGGATTCCGCAATCAATTCTAGCTAACGAATGAGAATCACCTTGATTCCCCTACACTTTAGGCTCCGCTACACCTAGGCATGTAGACCTTCTCCTCGAAGCTGATCACTTGGTTCAGAGCTTTTCTAAAGCAAATTTAAGCTTTGGAGTTCTCCGATTGACAAGGTCCTTGAACTCAATTAAAATGAAACTGAATGTTGAATGTTTAAATTGAATGTTTTGTAATATATTTGTAAATAATGGATTTGATGCTTGTAGGAAGGAAGATATAGATTTTGTGACTTCAATAATGGAAAGACTAGTACCTCTGCTCACCGAGCAATAGAGTCAACTTCAGTGAATTTTCATGTACAAATTTATAAAGTTCTTAAGCACTTGAACTACCAACAATTAAATAATCAAGATGCGACAAACCAAATATTACACAATCTTAAATTAGTCTAGATTGAATTTTAACTCCTTTGGTAGGGAGACAAACTAGACACAAATACGGAAACAATTTAATATTTCACAATATCTGTGATGATCAAATTTAAAATGCTAAATGACCATGTCTACTTCTCCGACATTTAAATTGTATACAAAATTCCAAAGAATAATTACAAAAGACGATTCATCTGCATTTTAAATCTCCACGCCGAACATTTTATTTTATTATAAAAATAAAATAATAGAAATTTATATTACAAAGCCATATTGAGCCCTTATTCCTCCATACAAGTATATATAAAATGCTTTTTTTTGAATGTGAATGTCGAATGTGTCTTCTTGACTTCCTCCCTTTTTACAAATGAAATCTCTTACTTATATACCTGATATTGTGACTTTTTAGAGAGTCGCGCCACTTTTTAAATGAACTAAATGTTTGTAAATTATTTATTTATAAACTATGGTAAACACATTATGTGGCATTGTCCACTGAATCGTGCGAGATAGACTTTGGTGATAATACTTTGCCGTCACTTTAATCTTCTAAATGCATACACTCGTGGATTCACCAAGGACGGGCGGCTACCAATATTTATCTCAATTTACTTGTCGGGCTTTGTCTCTGTCATGATCTCGAAGCTGATATTCAACATATAGGAAATCCACCAATTGTCGAATTTCTTCATCAGTTTTTGCTTGATTTATAAATATATGCAGTATATTGCCATCTCCTTGAACATCATAACTCCTCATATATGTGTGTGCGTTCAAGTCAAAAGTTCCCTTGTTGCTCGTGCGGCTCCATTCATACTAAAAATTGTGTTGTTTTCTTCAATGTAGAAACAGTAAACTCCATTGTGACATATTTACATCTTGATATCCTTGGTGGCACTAGATTTGTTTTCATCTGATTCATGAATTATTCTTCATCCCTAGTCTCTCTAGAGGCAGCAAAACATCCAAGTGGATATCTGTCTTTCGTATTATGGTGCAACATTACCAATTTTCTTCAAAACTCTATGTTTTATATCCGTATGGCTCCTCCAATCTATGCTATACTGGATCCTCCACAATTTTGGCTTGAGATACAAGTATGTTTGCTCCCTTTGATTTCTGCGATGTTTTCCTATTCTGCTTCATAACGCATCTCTCAATAGTAATGTCATCACCACATTGAAGGTATAGGATGTGCCATGTGTTGGATACAAATGGAGAGGGGATTTGTAATCTGTTTGACACCCTTACTTCTTTGACGGAGGATTCTTGGTTATCATTTTGGATCTTTCACATCTTGACAATGATCATCAGATATATATTTGATCTTGTTCAAAAAGCATTTTTCGTTCACCAATTGCTCAACTAGTTCTTGAAACACTAGTGGACAACGAAGGAAGATGTCTTGATATCCTTACACAATCATTTTTGAGATATAGAGGCTTCTGATGATAAATTTTTATCCCATTGGGATATCCCAAGAATATGTCATGATTCTGCTGCATACACATTCATAGCTTTGAAAGAAAACTCACTGCTACAAAGTAGGTTGCTAGCGGGCTTTCAAAATAATGATATAGGTTTTTTCAATTCTGTCATACATGCAATTTTGTATGCCTTCAATGTTTTGTCTTTATCACATGCCTATGGTTGCTTATCTTTATTAATTCGTGGCTTACATGCTATCTAGAGATCTTGAAGTACAGGAGCTGATAAATTGAAACCATCCAATATCCTTTTGTCTTGATTCAAAATTAGTTGCTTGACCATTTTCGGCAGGCCATAGTAAGATGGATATATTGCTTTGGTAGTTCTATTGTTATATGTTTTCCTCAAACTTCGAATTGCAAACATTCCCGCTTTGCTATGATGAGCCGAAGATTACTAAGGCCCTTTTGGCTTGAAGCCTCATATTTGAAAACATATCTTTTCAATGTATTCTTCTTCTATCTTCAGTAGAACATCCCTCTTTATGACATGCTTGTTTCTAGGACATTAATGGTCATAAAATCATGAATCTCCAACATCATTTCTCAAATGGACGCCAAAAATTTGAGCTCCATTTAGGCACCATGGATATTTATGATTGGAGAGTAATCTCTATTGGATATTTACAATGTAACACGGGGACACGTCCCCCCACCAAAATCGGGCCGCATCCGAGATGCGCACTTGAGACGTGGATGCACTTGAGACAACAAGACGGGAGACATTAAATTTTTTTTTTTGAAAAGGCACTATTATAATTTTTTTGGTTCTATTTTTGTTATAATGGGATGTGGGGCCCATTCCTTCCTCCTTTGTTCAAAAACCTTTCATTCTTCATTTTTATTCACATTTGCATTTCTATATCTGAAGACTGATATATATTATAAATTTAAAATTATATAATTTGACATTTTCATTTGCTGATGTTCAATGTTCATTGTTTGTCATTTGATCATGAATCATGATGTTCCAGTTCAAAACTTAATGCAATGTGCAATATTTAATTTTTTTAACATCTATATTGTATAATTGTAGTACATCTTTTCATAACTAGCATTTTATGTACAATATGTATAGTTTATACACCCTTGCTTCCCCCCCGTCCCTTGCCATCGTCCCCAAATCAAGGCCCCATTGTTCCCCCGTCTCGAAAACTTGTCCCGCCATCCCCCCATCTTGCAGGCAGTGTAACTATGGATATTTATCATTTGTAGGTAATCCTGATAGTCAGAAAAAAGTAGTTACCTACATGCATTGGATGGCAGTACTTTTCTTTAGCAAGACTCTACATAGTAATGACTTCTTTGGAAGAAGGTACCATGGATGTTTACAATTAGATTTCAAGCTCTATTGGGAGGTTTCTCCTCAAAAGCGGCACTATGAAGAGAATAAGGATATTAAGTTTCTCTCAAATTTGTATAATTTTGCACGGACTTTTGTATTCTTTTTGCAAGTTCATTGCATACAGTGTCACAAGAATAGTAAAAGATTATAAGCTCATTTTTTCATGTCACAATCAATACTCGAAACAACATCACTTTACATAGTGAAGGAACAGAAAACCATGGAGGGATATTTTAATGCATAGATTTCTTGGATCATTCATATCATACGAAGATGCAATACAAACAATTTTTATTCTGCCATACCTCAGATTTAGTAATGGGGACTGCATCGTGAGAGAAAGGGCATTCCTTACCCTGCAATCAAAACAACTCTTATTAAATTAATATTTAATGTTAAAATAAAATCAATAGTTATAAAGAGAGAATGAAAACCATTTGGCACACAAAAAGAAAATGCCGAGGAGTTCATTGTATACATAGATTCTAAAGAAAAACAGGGTAAAGGGAGATATCATTACATAACAGTAATTGAAAGGCAAACATAATGTACAATATATGGCTATTGTGCCAGATATTTGCAACAAATAAATCACATGCAAAAGCTTCACAAAAGAATAAAGCTATAAATACAAACGTAAAATTCAAATGTTCACATCAAGCTAATTAATTAAATTGCAACTTCACCTAGTTTTTTAACATATATTGTGAATCTATAAACATGAATAACACACTTATTCATATTTCTTGAAAAAATAGCTACAAAAAATTGCTTAAGAATTGAAAGTGGAGCTTTAGCATACCAAGTGAAGCTTAAACTTATAAACATTAAATAGATGGCAATGATTGCATTGAATATTAACAATGGTCGGTAGACATTTGAGAGCAAATTAGGAGGTGTAAGAATTGAAAATGAAACTTTGGCATAGTAAGTAAAATTTAACCTATTAATTACTAAAAACATGGCAATGATTGCATAGAACATTAGTAATGGGGGGTGGAGGCTTGGGTAATGGGTAGTGCCCCTTGCAAGACTCCCCAATGAGGTCAACGGTCAATGTCCTTTGTGAGAATTTGGGGGAAGAGGTCCTAATGGGCTTAATGTTGAAAACTATAGCCACGATAGAGATCTTTCTCTCTGGGCATTAATACCATTATGGTCACCTTCGGCTGAAGAGGACATTTATGATAATAATTGTAATATTAAATATAAAGAGATGTCTTGAAACATGCATTGAGGCATGGAAATACGAAGAGTTGTATTTGAAAAACAAGATTCATATTTTGGGAATTTGAAGGGACCTTCGATTGTTATATGAAGAGTCTCTCTATGTGCTATATATATCACATCAAGTGAAAGCCATTCTACATTTGAATATTTTATTATCAATAAAGTGATCTTTTATTGTGTGGTTAGGTTTTTCCCTTAAACTGTGGAAGGGTTTCCCATAGTAATTTTTCGTGTTTATGTTGTATCTATTACGTTTTCCTCATTGTTGTTTACCATTTATTTTTGGGCATATATAGGTCATTGGTGTACTGGTGAAGTTGAATGGTTCTAAATGACTTCACCAGAGATCAAGCCTTGTTGAGTACATCTGAACATCAGGAAAAAAAAATACAATGGCATCCTATACACTTTAAAAGTCGAGATATCAATAGCATTGAGAAATAGTCCATTTTACTTCTGTCCCATAGGCTATTTTTTGGCCTCGTGGACGTTAAAATTTTTATCTATCTATCTATCTATATTCAACATGGTATCAAAACCAGATTAGAAATCAGCGATAAAGGACTCTCCGTTATTGTTTCAAATTGCTTAGAACTTTTCTTAGTTTGCAATTTGTTTGAGATCTTCTGCATTTTTCATCTCTTACCTTTATCAGGAGATATCTATTAATTGCGCCTCATATTATCGGGTCGTATCTACTGTTTTGGAAGATGACTTTGTGTGCTAGCTTTGGTTTTTTCTCTCAAGTCGGTCATTATCGTCTTGAGTAGGAAACAAACATTTATGTCGCTACTCTACGTGATAGAGTACAAATCTTCAATTTATGATTCTTTATACATTTTAATGACTTCATGAGCTTCTGCACTTAATAGAAGCCAAGACTCTATTGAAAGCAAATGAGTATCTGCTCAATAATGCTTGTCAATAGTACTTTGATGAGGGTCTTATGCTATATCCAGAGGCAACCTTCGATTAACTCTTGTTTGATCTACTGCAATCAGTTTGTTGGTTCCCAAAACCACAAATTGGAAATCCAAGAGCCTGCCACTTCTCCAATAGGTTTCCACAATCAATTTTGGTCAACGAACGAGAATCACCTTGATTCCCCTACACCTAAGTGGGTAGACCTTCTCCTCAAACCTGATCACTTGGTTCAAAGCTTTTCTACAACGAATTTAAGCTTTGGAGAGTTCTTCCATTGACAAAGTCCTTAAACTCGATCAAAATAAAGCTGAATGTTGAATGTTTGAATTGAATGTTTTGTATATGGTTTTTTAACAATGGATTTTATGCTTGTAAGGAAATTATAGATTTTCTGACTTCAAATATAAATCCAATGCTTCAATGACAAAAGACCAGTGCTTTAGCTTATTCAGGCAACAGAGTCAACTACAATGAAGATTATAAGTACAACTTTATAATGTTCTACGCACATAAACTATAAACAGTTTAATGATCAAGATGTGACACATCTAATATATATATGCAATTCTAAACTAGTCCAGATTGTGTTTTAACTCCTAAAGTCGGCGAGACAGACTAGACACAAATTCGGAAACAATTAAATATTTCACAATATCTGTGATGATCAAGTTTAAAATGTCATAGATGACTTCGTCCACTTATCTGACCAAAATTGTTTCCAAAACTAAAAAATGATTATAAAGAACGAATCAATTGCAATTTAATTCTCCATGCGTTTAAATAATAAAAAACCATCAAGCTTTTATAAATCATTGAAATATAATAATAAAATATATTACAAAATCATATTTAAGCTCTTTGTTGTTAAAGTTGTAGCTTTAGTCAGATTGGTTCAATCTGATATACATTATTGTTATTGGTAAATCATCATTTCCTATATATACTTATCCATGTTAAATAATATATATTATATATATGGTTATTTATATTACTAATATGTTAACTAGTGATGATTAACCGTAGAGACATGTCTCTTCATAAAATATGTCTCCTCTCTTATTTATAAGCCTTCATTTTCTTTTGGAACACAACCAATACAACGACAATTGTTAGTACATTTGCAACGATCCATGAAACTCAACATGGTATCAGAGCTAGATTGCAAATGGAAGATAAGAGTATAAAGGAGTATCTGAAAGGGGCTATCAAAATAACTATAACTCCGCAAGAATTATTGGTTTCTATATGCCATAGCTCAAGGAATGGATGGTCTTGGCGTGTGCACTGTTTGAGATGCCAGATCGAAATTCTAAGCTAGTGGAGGGGAAATGTCTAAGACTCTCGGTTTGACAGAGATCATCATGATGGGCCTGTGCATGTAGACTGTGATGGAACATTCAATTTTGGTGAATTTGGAATCCTGAACACCATGATTAGAAGCTAACAATCCACATCAAAGCCTTACAAATGATCATCAAATTTGAACAAATTAAGCATCGTGCAATGGAGGATATTTTATGTTAAATGTGATTAGCAAAGAGGTCATGTAGGCCAAAGATAATAAGGATTGGGCTCATAAGATTAATGAGATTTGCATGAGGGAAAAAATAAGGCTGATTGATGAACAACAGATGTTCGAAGGTAATTCAAAGAGGCAGAATCTTGTAAGAAATCTGTACAAAGCAGGAAGATAAAATAAAAGTATTCAGAGGTATCTTCTCAGGAGCAACCATTATGTAATCAACCAGAATTTCTATGGCATCTTGGATTGGATCTTTTCTGGGTTTTAGTGCAGATCTATGGCTCAAGCTCACAGGTTTTGGTACTAGCTTTGCAGATGGCAAAGGCTCACATGTAAAACTGCCTAATTTATTTTCTACCAGGTTCGAGGGCAACGTTCATGCTATGGACGCATTAACACTTTCAAATCATCTTGGTTTAATTTCAACACCTACAAGGAAGGAATTTAATGGTTTTTTCAGAATTCTTGAGAGGAATTATTGTGCTCATTTAAGCAATATTACAATCGATTTCTTAGCTTTCAGTGATCTCAATGGTGAATATGCATTTAGGATAATAACCAGTCTGATTTCACAAATAATTTATTAAGACAGTGAGTATACATACAGAAGTTTTTCAGCAATCGATATTCAGGATTCAATAAATCCCTGTAGTATGGGTTGCATGCTGCATGAGATATGCTTGCACATGGCACGAGCATCTTTTGATTTGTTTATATCATGGTGATCTGACCATATTGCCTTCTCTCTTAATATTCTATGTAAAATGCAAGGAATGGGCCGGTGTCACTGATCAATGAAAATGCGCTTAGATAGATGCATCATCATGGAATCGGAGAAAGCATATTTGGCAGTCGATTAGAAAACAAAGTTTGCCAGCATTAAGTGCCTGTGTGTAATACTATGGAAATAAATAATGGTGTTAAATAAGCATGCATATATATTGAAGGGCAGGTGAGAGAAGCGTGGAAATGGAGAATTCCTGATGCGAGCCCGAAAATATTGCTTAGTGTGCAGTTACACATATATGCAAATAATAAAATTGTTAAGAGCAGCCGATGGTTATCCTGTTATTATCACCAGTTATCTGCAAACTAAAATGCATCGTGAAGACTAGGATACTGCAATCTGTTCCTTTCCATGGAAAGTGGAATATTTGTGGCACGTATCTCATGTTTGTTCATTTTTTTTGTGTTGCAGGTGAATACGCGAGCCAACGGACATGATGATCTCGAGTTCAGATGTTATGCATTCATCGGACGTTTTTTCGATTCCTTCATTATTCTCTAAATGCATCAAAGCATACAGATTCCTGATGCAGAGATTAAAGTTTAACCGTTGGGGGTTCATGCAGGAGAAGGGCGCAGGATGCATAATAAAAGAGGAGCGAATCACAGTCATGAGATACAGTCATATGATGTATTAAAGCATTTGATCCAGAAGAAAGGAAATGGTATTGACATGTCGGTGCCAAATAGGAAGGAATGATCAATCAAGTCGATCTAAAGGGCAGCATAATAAAAGGATTACACTTTTTAACAAAGCGTATGCACCTGTCGATTGTTAGTGAGATATAGTTATTATTCAAGTTTTTTTTGTTAAGATTGTAATTAGTTGCTATGAAGAGGTGTGTTGTTCCATTAGGCAACCTCTCACTCTCTATAAATAGTAGGCATGAGAGATAGCAAAGGGACAAATTTTTTTTGAGAGACAGCATATATTATTGAGAAATTCCTTCATATTATTCTGAATATGCACATTATTAGATCTCTTTGAGAAGAAGTTGTTGAAATATTGAACAAAGCAGATAAAGTTTGAGGATTATTGAACTTAATTTTTTAAGTTGCCTGTGGCTGATTTGTATTGGATAGAGCTCCAGCACATTCTGAGAATCTTCAATACGAACTACTGCAGCAATAAAATCAGTAAGAAACTTATTTTGTTTTAGAGTTGGAGGGTATATGTCTTGTCCTTTATGATTCTGATGATTATATGTTTATAATTTGATATTCCGATTAGCGCATTGAATTGTTCAGCTATTCAGAATTGATTAATGCAAATATTGTAGGAATATATTATCTTTCCTCTATTTGTATCTGTTTTATGATTTTATCCAAATTAAGGTTAAATTATTGCAGACTAATCTGAATATGCAAAGGTGAATCAACTCGTGGCATCGTAATAATTAAGTTATTAACATATACAATATCATTATTATCATCAAGTTGTATGTAAAGAATATAAATTTGACTCTATCACCCATTGAGATTCGGCACTGATCATTAATCTGTTCGTGAATTCTTGAACTTATATGCTGGCAATCTTTTAACTTTTTCTTTGAAGGAGATTGAATCATATTCATAATAGTAATTTGTTTTAAACTTTTTTTTTTCAGCAAACAGACAAAAGTTAAAAAATAATAATCTAAGTTTGAAGATAAATAAACATTAACTACAATTCAGAACTTTTCCTTGATGCTTGCCAATTGAGGAGTTTATTTGATTACTGTAATCCGCTATAAATTGTCTTGGAAATTGAGTTTTGCCATCCAGGATTCAGGTAAACAGGCCTTGGTCCAGCGGAACCAAAGGCGTAGAGGATTGGATTTAATCCTGTCAAGTTGGCCAAAATCAGTTAGATACCTAGCATCGAGTAGGCAAGGCTTGTAGGTTTCTAACAGATGATTTTGATAACCAACAGACTGCTCAGACACAAATCAGAAAGGAATGAAATGCTTGTGCTTGCTTGGTGCTTTTACTGCAAATGTCAAATGCTTGTGCATGCACAAAAATTGCTAGCAAAATAGTGAATATATAATCGAACTTCTCTTTTTAGGATAACAAAGTTTGTGTTGGGTCTGAGTGGGATTCTTATGTCTACAAGGATTTATCCTTAGGCCTACCGAAATTCTAAGCGTGGAGAGGAATAGTGTTATCTCACATATTACCATCCTTTGTTTCACTCATTGTCTATTCTTATTCTTGAGTTGAGCATTCATACTCTCTTCGCAATGGCAATATTCCAAGACATTCGTTTGGCGACAGTATTTTTGAAGGAGTCTTTTATTGGGTGTTGTATGCGAAGTGTTGAGAGGATAAAAATATTTCCCATCCATTGAGGAATCCACACGATGGATAAATGTTCACCCTCCACACGTATATACGTTGATCAGTAGAAACTTTGACTCAGCTCCTTTATTCCACCTGTGAGCCATTCTCTGTGGATTCTGCTCCTTATCATGATCGATTCGCTGATATTATCAAACAATGTCATCGATTCATTAGAAAAAGGTCTTGGTGATAATAAGTTTGGGAACAATATCGACATATTGATTTGAAGATTGTAACCTGCATGAGATTAGAAGACTTGAGATATTGACTGACTCTTCTTGTGGAGTGAGATTTGTTTAGATGGGGAGAAAATCCAATGTTTGGGGGTCTCGCTGAGTTTAGGAAGCGTGATAGTAATGATCTCACCACTAGTCAAATTAGAATGTTGATCAATTGTCTCCAATGCGAGCTCGGATGACTGCCGAGAATCCAGATTGGACTTGACTCAATGTGGATGTGATCGATGGATCACATGCTTATGGACCAATAGGTCGTCATTTCCAAGTCAGATGCCAGTTCCAATGTCACAATGGGGTGCTGACCAGGCTACACTAGCAAATATGGCAGGGTCAAAGTGAATTGTTGATGGAGACAGGTTGGGGTGGATACAATGTGCAAGTTGCACTACTCGAGAGTGTGACTCGTTCTCATGCTCAAACAGAACAAAACTAGTGGGCAAGCAAGAAGGGAGTCTGTTGGCAGTGGGCCAACATCCCTCGCAGGATTCGCGACATGGCTTAACCACCTCCTGTGGTTCTATAAGACTATTGGTTGTATTAAGCATTAACAGGTCGATCTTCTGGTGCAACGACAACCTTGTTCTTCTTAACAATTGGTATCAAAGCTTGGTCAAAGGTTCGAATCCGGCTGAACATGGCGAGTGACGCTGGGAGGGGGATTGTTGGTAGTGGGCCAACGTCCCTTGCAAGATTCGTGACATGGCTTAACCGCCTCCTGTGGTTCTATAAGACTATTGGTTATTTTGGGGATTAACAGGTCGATCTTTTGGTGCAACGACAACCCTGTCTTTTCTAACAGAGTCATCATTAATGATGTCCACCATGTCAAATCAACTTAAAAGAAGGTAACTTGCGTAGCATAAAGGTGGGACACAGAGAAACATCGAGACAGATATTAAATATGAATAAGAAGTGGATGACTTTATTGTTATAAGGTATTGGATGCATAGCAAACTACCGTGTAAAGAAGGGTAAAGGTGATTTTAAGGTATGTCTTATTGATAATCAATTTCTAATATAATACAAATATTATAATGGGTAGTACATTTGGTAACTCTATATATATATATATATGTATGTATGAATGTACATGTGTAGAACATTGTGAATTTCAAAAAAAAAAAAAGATAATTTATATAAATAATGTTTATTTAAGAAATCATTGATATTTTATGATATCTTACAAGAAGGGAGAAAGAAATTCAATGTTATATGTATAATTACCACACTAACGATGACGAGGACAATTAAGGATGCTAACAAGTATTTATTTTCATTGAACATTACAATTGTCTATTCATTGTAGTTTCTCTCTTATTTATTATACTATAAGAATTATGTGCCTTGCTCTTTTCCTTTGAGACAATGATATAGAGGTTGATAAAGACTGAAAACTCTATAAAATGGAATAAGTAGGAATTTTACATTGAAGGGGGAAAGAATAACCAATGTTTTATTCCCATTATTTGACAAATGCCTATATGGAAATAGTTTTTGATGCATATGGACCTTCATTGAGAAACTTTCATGAAGGATGTACATATAAGTATTCATCAGCCTTGACTATTACATTTATCTTCTCATCGTATTCACTCTCTTATTTGTAATTCTACACATACTATAAGAGTTATTTTGCCTTGATCTTTTCCTTTGTATTTGAATTTGATCTTGTAGGAAAAGAAGAATGGCACATTAGGGAGCTTATGAAAGTAGCTTAAAAGAAGTTGTGATCAGGCTGGATAAAGTGAGGCTCTTGAAGCAAATATCCTTGATAATTGAGATTATGAGTATCCTTCTACATTAAGAGGCAATATGACACTTCTTCGAAGGCAATGCAAGAGCTTAGAAGATTGATACTCAAAGGGAGTCTAGAAATACATGTATGTAACTGCATGATTTTGATGGGCCTACTATTGAGTTCATCATGAGGAAGTATTGACTCATCACTAGAAAATCGGAAGATTGATATCAAATTCACACTAAGTTTGACAAGAATCCTTGGGGGAAGAGAGCCTCTAAGGGAGTAACTACTAGACCTAACTTCCCAGCATCTTTATTCTAAGGGAGAATTTTGAAGTGCAATCCTTTGTGAATGATATCTTCTCTATGAGGAGAAGTTCTAAGTGAAATTCCTTGTAATGCATTCTTTTCGATGAGAGAAAATTAAGGTGAAAGCCTTTGTACCACTCTTTGACTTGGTTCATGGTGGTTACTATTTTGCATATGATATGTAATGAAAGGTGACGACCTTATCAATAGTTTGACCTATCTCCTAGATATGCTACATTAACTTGTAGCACCTAAATGTGTTGGATGTCTAGGAGCAAATGTAATCATAGTTCTTTGATCCGGATTTTGCCAAAAACCATGATAACCAACTCATCATGGTTCTTTGGGTCGGATTTTGCTGGACACCGTGATAACTTGTTATGGTTCTTTGGGCCGGATCTTGCCGGACACCATGACATAGTTACTATTATACACTACACTTAAAGTGATGTTTAAGCTTATATTAAAGTTATGGAAATTGTTTCAATTGTGTGTTATGAAAGGTGAGAAATGTAACCTCATAGTGAATTGAATATCATACTAAGATGATATCTCTTCATATACTTGAGAGCATAATGTATTCTACAAATCCTCTTGAGCTAAGAGGGAGTGTTAAAGTTGTAGCTTCAGTCAGATTGGTTTAATCTGATATACATTATTGTTATTGGTAAATCATCATTCCCTGTATATACTTATCCATGTTAAATAATATATATTATTGTATATAATATACATATTATATAATAATATATTATATTTATGGTTATTTATATTACTAATATATTAATATGTTAACTAGTGATGATTAACCGTAGAGACATGCCTCTTCCTTTCTTATTTAGAAGCCTTCATTTGCATTTGGAACACAATCAATACAATGACAATTGTTAGTACATTTGCAACGATCCATGAAATTCAACACTTATCCCTCTGTACAAAATATATAATACTTCTTTGTAAAAAAAAAAATTGAATGTCGGATGTCTTTTTTTTTTTTCTTTTGTAAAACATTTTATTATTATTTATACCATATCTATGGTGACATTTCAACATTAAGAAGTCACAACCTCTAGACACACCACTTCATGTGTTTAATATTTTAAACTAATGCCCGCTTAATAATTGCACCTGTTCAAAGTAATTTCCTTTAACAATAAACTGTAGCATTCAATAACTTTTAATTATTTGTGCGCCTTAGTTTTGAGATTGCTGGCTCATTAATCCTCGTAGGCTGGGGTTCCATGGGCACCTGTTTCCTTAAAAATAGAGTGGGTGCCGCTGAGATATTTTAGGAAGATTTAAAAAGGGAAGCGGTTCTATGGATTTGTATGTGAATCCGTTTAAAAAAATTAGCTCCTAAATTCAAGGAAGTTGTTTGTCTCATGAATTTTAATAATAAAAATAAAATTAATTCATAAATTTGTTTGGTGGGATTTCATTTTGGTGGCAAAATGAAGTGTAAGTTGTTGACAAATGGCAGAATTCTTCCCTAAGCTGGTGGGGCTAAATCCAACCCCACCCCTTTTTCACTCGCTCAAATTGAGAGGGCTAAAAATTCGGGGCTCCTATTTTGTAGGAAAAGGTTCCAATTAAACCTTTAGCCCCCCTAAAAAATTATCATGGAGCCCCCCGCTCCACAAAAATAGAGCCCAAGCCCATCCCATAGTATCCCTGCCTTAGTAATTTCATCAGGCGTTATACCTATTTTCAATTTATCGGTCTTTCCTGCATACTGGTATATATCATCGCTGCTTATTATTTTGTCTTTGAATAGCAAATGGATGGACGAAGGAATGTTTTGAGGGACTATTGTTACTGCTTAAATATCTGGTCACGCACGCACAGGTTCTTATGAACTTGTAATATAATCTTTTCGTATGCCAAATTGACCTTTCATATGCTCACTGGTTTTGATTCAAGCTGGAGTTTACGGATAGCACCATATCATTCGCAAAAGACCTTCCTTCTTCCTAAGTGTCTCAAACAACATCTTCCTCCTTTCGGTGTTGGGCCTTCTCTCTCATCGGGGATATATTTTTTCATTGCCGTCTTTATATTTCAATTCCTGCAGATATCGAGTGATGAATGGATGAAGTGTCGGCATTGTGGCAGGATCGTGCTCATCCTATCATGAGTCAGTTGCAAGACGTGTGAAATTCTAATGCGAAGCCCAGGCATCCATCATCGTGTTTATACTCGAGAACTTGAAACTGCTGGAGATTCCTGTCCTGCACATTTATACTAATAAATTTTCCTCCATTCATCTGCATTATTGGAGAGAAATTACTAGACAACACCACTTAAGGGATTACGAAATTATTTGTGTCTTCATGTACTTATTGGGCTAGCATATTCCAGTCAATCATGCCAGTATGAACTGTCTAACACCACACTCGATGCAGCTTGTGTGTATTTTTTGTTTTAAAGAATACGGTGGATGGAGAGCAAAGTATCGTCTTCTGCAGAGCATATTTGAAAGTCAGCAGTACAAGCATCCAGCCATACACTTTCTTTTTAATCTGATAAACATGGAAAAAGAAGAGATCCAAAGTCTATTTCACTTGCCACTCTTTTGTCATTCTGGTTTTCCTGTAACAGATTTGAACATTCACATTGTTGTTTCCTTAAATATGGAAGGAGTACTTCTAAAGGTCTTAGCAGCACTCTTTAATAAAGCCTCTGGGCTTTCATCACAATAAGGGGAACCCCATGGCTGTATGAGCATTTGGAAAGAGTCACAAATATCTTTGCATATGCATGGAGATCTTTGAATCCTTGTTATCTGAAACAATCTGCATATACCCTGTGACAATAAGATTCAATGCCTCCTTAGTACATCCTGGTCAACTTCATAACACTGTCGACAAATTATATAAAGTACTAGAGTGATGTGCTGAGAATGGCCATCATCTGATTCCAGCAACTCAGGAAAATGAGGATGCTCCAGAAGAAACATAACAACTTCTACTCTCCTACAAATTGGATGATCGCTGCAGAATTGCTTTGGTCATGTGAAGGATTCTTTAAACATGACTGGCATACATTAGGTGTACAGGATTCACACCCACTTGCAGAACACTAAAGTTACAACATTTTTCATCTGAACAGGGAAACATTCACGAGTACCAAGGATCTCAAGAATTTTCCAATGCACTGCAAATCCATAGGATGCATTTTCTGTAGTGTAAATTCAGTCTTCATCATCTGCAATAGACTTTGTGATTTCTGTGAGTACATCCTGGACAATGATTTACAACACTCCCATGATATGTCCGATATCAGATACTTCTGTATAGTGCTGAAATGTATGCATGTATGAACCAACCTCCTTTTCCACACTCTCCTGATCATGACTTTTAGAGTTTTGAAGCACATGTTCGTAGTGGGTAAGATCTAAAGATTTTCTCTTTGCCATGGTGTTTAGGACTCTAAATTTTGCCAAAGTTTAGAGTTTCGTCACGGCTAACTGCTGGATTTTTTTCCAGCTACCATGCAAAGGTCTTTCGTCTAAAAGGATTAACGCAACGTCTGAAGCAACTTTCACTGTTGTCATGACATTGATGACATGGAAGGAAAAGCAGTATTGTGGCATTATAACTTATTGTATTTTAATAAAAGAAAATTATCATATGTGCTCCCAGCAGTTATCAACTATCTTGGTGGGCTTCATGCGCTACTTTGTGCGTGTGTGTGTTATTTATTTAGTCTATCGTATATTTGTTATTTTTTCTTCTTGGACTCTCTGTGACTCCTAGCATCCTTTGATATTTGTCGGTTCATCTTTGTAACATTTGTTTGGGCTCCTTCGGTTACTCTATATGATTTACAAAAAGGAAGCCTTAGATATGGGAGATTTTTGTTGCAAATGTGGCCTATCTATGTGATTGGACTCTACTTCTGTCTGTTGAATTTTTTTTGATATGTTGAGGAATTAATTTATGTTGGCAGTGATATTTTGATGGTGTCGTGATTTTTAGTAATGGTGGATGTGTTGTTTTTCTATGCTCTGAGATGGTAGAACGCTTTCTCAGTTTTTTTTAATTCTTAAGGAGCATTATGAGTGCATTTAGCTGTGCTGAATATACATGTCGTACTCTCTGTCTTTGAGCAGTATGATGGTGACTGTTCTGTGTGTGTGTGTGTGTTTAACATGAGATAGCTCATACCTGTGTATCAACTGCATTCTCTTGTTCTCCTGATCATTGTGCGATCATTTGAGCAATCTCAGTTATTCATTTGTTTATCTTTACTTGTTGACTGCTCTGTGGCTGAAGACATCAATGAGAGGCAACAATTTATGTAAAGCCTTCATTCTGTACCATGACAACATCATGTTGAGAGAATCTATGACGAAATTTGCTTGTGTTTCTTGCAAACTTTTCATGTTCAGCTAAAGATCTCTCTCTCTCTCTCTCTCTCTCTCTCTCTCTCTCTCTCTCTCTCTCTATGAGGGAGTATTGGAGATCGTAGCAGAGATCGAAATCTTTATCTCTGGACATTAATACGGTTATGGTCACCTTTAGCTAAAGAGGACATTTATGGTAATTATTGTAATATTAAATATAAAGACGTATCTTACAACATGCATTGAGGCATGGAAATACGAAGAGTTGTATTTGAAAATAAAGAGTCATGTTTTGGGAATTTGAAGGCACCTTCGATTATAATGTGAAGAGTCTCTCTATGTGTTATAAAATGGATCAAGCGAAAGTCATTGTACACTTGAATATTTTATTATCAATAAAGTGATCTTTTGTTGTGTGGCTGGGTTTTTCCCTTCAATTCTGGAAGGGTTTTCCCAGGGTAATTTCTAGTGTTTATGTTGTATCTATTATGTTTTCCTCATTGCTGTTAATCATTTACTTCTGGGCAAATATATTCAAAACTTAATGGGTATTTTCCCTTACAAGGTCTGTGGACAATGCCCCTAACATGTTCCATGTTGTGATTTAGGGTGGAGATTAGGAGCAAAACCTTAGCCAACATGCACAAATTAAGGCCTCCAAAACCTCACAAACCTTCACGATGAATGTCATTTTCCCAGATTTCATAGCATGTTTTGCATTACCAAGAAGTTCTTGGAACTGTTGGAAAACACCACAAAGTCTCTAGAATGTCTCGAGGACATCCTGGAGTTTCCATACTAAGGGGACTAGGACTGTCATCATTCCCAAAAATCCTCATGGAACACTACATTTATATGTCATTAAACACTTTTATAGATGAGAACATAGTAGACTTCTATAGGAAAGGTGTACAACCTATTGAGGGTAAATATCAAGAAGAAAAATTGAGTAATTTATTTGTCTAGTTGGGAAGGAACACTAAATATTTTATTGCTTGAAATTTTGATAATCCATTTTCATGGACTTATTTAAATAAATTATGTCAAATTAAATAAAAAATGTAAGGAGAATCTGATAACTCTTTCACTTATGAGATATTCATAGTGAGCATCATGTAGAGAGAGTCCATGATGTCATCACGTTGAGAGGTTCCGTGATTGGAGTTGGAAGTCATGCTAAGAGAGTCCATGACTCTATTAGGTTGAGAGATTCTATGATAAAATGTTGGTTGTAAACCTTACTAACTTGTCATGTTGAGAGATTCCATAAGCACATCACATTGAGTGAGTCCGTGATGAAAGGTGATTGTAATTTTTGCAAGTTTGTCATGTTGAGAGATTCTATGACAGCATCATGTTGAATGAGTCTGTGATGGAATTTGAATGTGATTTTTTGCAGGTTTTTCATGTTGGGTGATTCCATGACTATGAGTAATTGTTACATGTCTATCATATTAAGTGATCCGGATTATTAACAATGAGTAAATTGTTCTCTTAGTGTCATGTTGAGAGAGTCTGTGATGAAATTTGGTTGTGTTTCATCTTGAGTGATCCCATGAATTTTATAGGATCTATGTGATTAGATTTTATCATTTACATTTTGGTTACAGACTTGTGTGACAGTTCAACTAGAGATCTCTTTCTCACTAAGAGGGAATGTTGGAGATTGTAGCTACGGTAGAGATCTTTATCTCTAGACATTAATACCATTATGGTTACCTTCAGCTAAAGAGGACATTTATGATAATAATTGTAATATTAAATATAAAGACATGTGTCTTACAACATGCATTGAGGCATGGAGATATGAAGAGTTGTATTTGAAAATAAAGAGTCATGTTTTGGGAATTCGAAGAGACCTTCAGTTGTAATGTGAAGAGTCTCTCTATATCACATCAAGTGAAAGTCATTGTACACTTGAGTATTTTATTATCAATAAAGTGATTTTTTGTTGTGTGGCTGAGATTTTCCCTTTAATTCTAGAAGGGTTTTCCTAGGGTAATTTCTGGTATTTATGGTGTATCTATTATGTTTTTCTCATTGTTCTTTATCATTTATTTCTGGTAACATATATTAAAACTTAATGGGTATTTTTCCTAGCAGGGTTCTAGGAGCCGAACCAATAACAACATTGAGGGGCAACACCCCTTGCAAGGTCCGTGGACAATACCCCTAGTATGTTCCATGTGATTTAGGGTGGAGATGAGGAGCAAAGCCTTGGTCACCATGCACAAATTAAGGTCTATAAAACCTCACAAACTTTCATGATTAATGTCATTTTCACAGATTTTATAGCATGTTTTGCATTATAAGAACTTCTTGGAACTATTGGAAACCTGCACAAAGTCTCTAGAATGTCTTGAGGACTTCCTGGAGTTTCCATACCAAGGGGAACAAGGCTATCACCGTTCCCAAAAATCCTCATGGAACACTACATTTATTTGTCATTAAACATTTCTGTAGATGAAAAAATATAGTAGACTTCTATAGGAAAGGTGTACAACCTATTTAAGGTAAATATCAAGAAGAAAAAATGAATAATTTATTTGGCCTATTGAGAAGGAGCAATTAATTATTATTGCTTGAAATTTTGATAATTCATTTTCATGTTACTTATTTAATATTACCAATTATTCCTTGTACTTTGATTGATCCAAACTAATTTATTGGATGTAATGAGCTTAAGAGCATTAATTTCATCCAATTGGTCCAACCAACCTATCAAAAATTGAAGTCATGTGTATGTTGTTAATTTCTTCATTATAACACTTTTTTTCCATAGAATATACTTTTCATATTTTCCTCACATGTCACCAATGCATTTTTCAGTGATGTCATAATCAAGGTCACTCCCTTGACCTTGCAAGCTAACCAATGTCTACTTAGAATCTATTGAGAGGTTGTACTCCCTTGTGTATTCCACAAGTTTTGTACCCTACATCCTGAACCATATATGTCAATATCATATTACTTTATTGCAATCATGTGAACGTGTAAAAGAAAAAGTTAAAGCATGAAGGCAAGTATATACACATTTTCTCTCTTGGTGAAATAGAGGCAACAATGTCATATATAACTTAATATTTATTTAATTCAACGAAAGAAAAATTGTCAGTGGCCTATTCCAGGGAAAGAGTCAATAAAAATGTCCTCAAATAAATCCACAGGATAAAGCCTTGCGTTCTTTGACCTTGCCTTTCTTTTTTCTTGGATAATTTCAAAAAAAATTAAACAATGAGCATGAATGACATTCCTATTGCAATAAATGATATTATCTTCATAGAATAAAAACAATAATCTTAGTTCTTCAGATGGGAAAATGGTTTTTAGATAATTCGTGTCAACGTCTCTACAAGTTTTTAGCTTGAGATAATTCATACATTTTTTTAAAAGGATAAAATGCTCCACTTCATGCTTTCAGAGTGAGGTACATAGGTGTATGAATCATATTCTATAGCCAAAAGATTCAAAGTTACTACAAGTGGTGGAACCCCTTGCCAATTTCTATTCTATTCAGTTCTATTGTGTCATCAAATAACACCTTGTGCTCTATTCTGCCATTCACTTGCTGTGTCCGGTTACCTAGATTTAAGCGAGGGCCTTAAGTTTCAAACATAAATTGGTAGTAGCCCCCTTGCCTAGTACTCAATTAGTCTCGTTAAGCTTTAAAGTTTCCTAATGCCTTAACCCTTTGACCAAGATCACATAATGAAAACAAATGGAAGCTACACTATAATGTCCCTTATTTGTTATACCTGATTTTAGCCCAAAATAATGATTCCAACACCATAATTTGCTTACAACAAATACTCTAAAATTAAATCATCAAAATAGTTATTTACGAGTAAATTAACAATTAACTTAAATGGCATGGCAGATCAAATATATAGTTAATTCCCAAAAACCAACCATAGCAGGAATTGGAAGTAAAAGCACAATAGGGCACCCAAAGAGTGCATCACAATGAAGCCCAAGATAAGGTGGAGAATTTACATAGTGGGAACTGGTCCACTGCCTCTCCCTATCGTGTCTCCTTTCTAACTCATAAATAAATGCTTTTAAGCTATAGTTTAACTTCCCAGAGTCAAACCTTGCGGGGATTGGGAGGAAATGCATGATAGCACACCCAGAGCCGGTTTATCATAACTAAGCCAAAGAATGCAGAACATCCAACCAAGTCAATTCAACCTCCTGGTCCACAACTGCTAGAAACTCTCGTTCATCTAACAAGGAGTGGTGTGCTTAGGTTGTGGGAACAGATCTGCTGCCTTTCCCTAAACATATTTCCTCCAATTCCACATATGATTTCTTATAGGTCAAGGAATTGAAAAATTCATTAATTATAGAAATATAAATAGATTACCCAATTCATTAGTATCTTGATCAAGGACATATAAAGGAACACATACACACACACACACACACATATAGATATCTCAGTGTTTGTGTATCCATTCATCCATATTGCATACCACTTCCTTGCTGGATTACCAATCTGCTGATTATTGATTGCAGATTTGTATATCTGATCTACTCTCTTCGATTTACATATTTTCCCTTACAAATCTTCTGAATGACATATTGATATGCCTGCTGTAATAATATATTTTCAGATGTACACTACAATGATATATTCATGTCTTCTGCAATAAGCATGTCTCCGATTTGTATGATGTTCCCTTCTCTACATCATACAAATTAGAGCAGGCTTATTGCAGCAGACATATGAATATATATAATTACAGAAGACATATGAATATATATAATTACAGAAGACATATGAATATGTCATTGAGAAGATTTGAAAGGGAGAATATGCAAATCAAAGAGAGTAGATCAGATATACAGATCTGCAATCAGTTATCAGCAAACTGGTAATCCAGCAAGGAAGCAACACCGATGAATGAACTTATACATACATAAACTCTTTTATATGTCCTCGATCATGATACAAATGAATTTGCTAATCTTTTTATATTTCTATAATTAATGAATTTTTCAATTCATTGATGTAAAAGCAATCACATTTGGATTTGGACTTAATGAAACTACAATCATGTGAACACTGAGAGGTTGTACTCCCTCGCTTATTCCACAAGTTGTGTACCCTACATTCAGGACCATATATTTCAATATCATATGCAATGATGTGAATATGTATAAGAAAAAGTCAAAACTTCAAGGCAATTATACATGCATTTCCTTCCTCAGTGAAATAGAGGCAACAATGTCAAACATGAGTTAATATTTATTTTATCCCAGCAAAGCAGAACTATCGGTGGTCTTTTACGAAAGGGAAGAGTCAATAAAAATATCCTCAAATAAATCCAAAGGGCAAAGCAGTCCCCTCTTTGATCCAGCCTAGCTTTTTACTTGGATAATTTGAAAAAGTTTTGAACAATGAGCATGAATACCATTCCTATTGAAAGAAATGATATTTTCTTCATAAAACAAAAACAACAGTCTAAGTTCTTTAGATGGGAAACTAGTTTTTGCATAATTTGTGTCACCATCTCTACAAGTTTTTAGCTTGTTTTGAAAGGGTAAATGCCCCCCTTCAAGCTTTTAGAGTGAGGTACATATGTGTATGAATCATATTCTATAGCCAAAGATTCAGAGTTACTCCAAGTGATGGAGCACCTTGCAATTTTTCCATTCTATTTTGTTCTATTTTGTCATTGAATGGAACCTTGTGCTCTGTTTTGTCATTGACTTGCTACGCCCGATTACCTATTCTTAAGCCACGGCCTTAAATTTCAAGCATAATTTGGTACTTGCCCCCTAGCCTAGCCCTAATTTCTTAAGTTACAATTCTAACAACATAATTTTCTTACAACTAATATTTATTATTCTATAACTAATGCATCTATTAGTTGTTCAACTTGAGAGTAAATTAACAATTAGCATTTTATGGAATGATGAATAGTCTCACTACTTGGGTCAAATATATAGTTAATCCTCAAAAACCAACCATTGTAGGGATTGGAAAGAAAAGCCCAAGAGGACAGAGCATTCAATGAAGACTGATCGATCCCTTGGCCCACAACTCATAGGAACTCGTGTCCATCCAACATGAGGTGGAAAAATACATTGTGGGAACTGGTTGTTTGCCTCTACCCATCCTATCTCCTTTCTAACTCGTACATGAATGTTTCTAGGCTATAGTTTCACTTCCCACAATCAACCCTTGTAGGGATTGGGAAGAAAGGCATGATAGCTATTGAAAACAATTGATCATATGTATATTGTCTTTGATGTTACACAAAATGTCATATCTTTACTAGTCAATGTATGCCGAGCTCACTCGGGCAATGAAGATAGTTTCTTGTGTTTGCCAAGTTCAAAAGACAATGTCTACCGAGTTCACTCGAGCGTCGAAGAGAAGTTTACAGAAGTCGAGTGTTAACCAAGCTCACTCGGTTAACAAAGAAAAAGTCGGATGGAACCAATGTTAATCAAGCTCACTCGGTTACCAAAGGAAGTTTGCGAAGATGTAGTGCTAACCGAATTCACTTGGTTAACACAAGAAAATCATTTCAGTATTAGTGTCTACCAAGCAAGGTCAACTAACAAAGGATTTTCTTGTTTTGGCATATTGAGTTTAATGGATTTGTTCGTTGCCTAACCGACTGAAGAGATGAAGTATTATTGTTATAAGTTGTATTCAAGCCAACTTGACAATGTTTATGATATAAGGTCAAGTTGAGGATTGAAAGAGTGTGAGAATGTGTGTAAGATAAGAAGATGCTTAGAGAAAGCAAATTGGAAGGATAAGTGGAATATCCTTGTTGGGCTACAAAGATTAATCTGATCAGAAAGGATCAAGTATTCGAGCTAGAATTGAGATCTGAAATCAGCAATACAATTGCATCAGTAATGAGGTCATATCATTGTTACTATCTAACCATCGTAGGAGTGTATCAAACCTCTTAATAGAGTTAGCCTAATAGCTATTTGCCAAATCCTCTAACAAGGTGGCATTTCTAGATCGAAGTGTCTAAAGACCTTTAACAAGGCCACTCTTGACAGGGTGATTAAATCTTCTAATAGGGTCACACCTAATAGTGTGCTTTGTAACATTTAACAGGGTTGGCTCCTAACAGGGCTCACTTCAGAAGAGTGAAAAACAATAACTAGTTGCAATTAGTGGTTTTTCCCAAATTGGGTTTCCATGTTAAATCTTGGTGTCACTTATGTTCATGCTATTTCTTTTACGTGTATCTAACTAAGTTAATTAAGATTAATCACAGTTAATATCTTAAGATCTGCATGTTTAGTATTTGCCGAGTAACAGTTGATATTATAGTGCTTGCCAAGTCACAACATATTGTTCGTGTTAACCGAGTGCCTGTGCCACGTAACAACAATTTCAGCAGAGTTTATGTTTTGTATTGACATCTAAAGGATCTGGGATTTATTTTTGTGGTAACTAATTCACCTCTCCCCTCTCAGCTACTCCTCTTATATTTCCAACAATTGGTATCAGAGCTTTTGGTGCTTGTAGAGAAGGTTTCAAGGACCCAAGCTAAAGATCAAGATGTCTTACAGAATAGAGATTCCCAAGTTGAACAAAGATAACTTCGAGGCATTGTAGGAACTTATGAAGCTACATCTGGCAATCATCAGTGATTCAGGTCTGAAATATTTGAATGCTGAGTATAAAGCTCCTACTTGAACATTGATTGTGGAAGAGATTGTTGAAAAGAAGAATCATAACATTATGATGACTGACATTGCATCCAATCTTAACTATGTTGAATTTGATGAAGTCAAAGGGTGTGCTACTGCTCATGAGATGTGGACCAAACTAAAAGATATCTATGGAAGTGATGATAATGTGAAAAGAGCCAAGGCAGAAAGTTTGAGAGGTCAGTTCGATCAGATGAAGATGAGAGAGAATGAAAACATTGCAAAATATGTTGACAGAATCAAAGCTAGTGTCAGTGCAATCAAAGCCTCTAGAGGGAAAATTGAGGATGTTACAGTGGTAAGCAAGGTACTCAAAACCCTTCTTCCTATCTATGAAATTAGAGTGTCATCTATTCAAGAGATGAGATCTGATCCAAATAATAAGATAACCTTAGATGTTCTAGTGGGAAGGTTGGCAGCATTTGAGCTAGATAACTATGATAATTATGTTCCTAGTTCTAGCAATCTTGAGTCTGAACTGAAGCCAAGTTGTCACTCAAGAAGAAAGCTACAAAGTCTAAAGGCAAACAATCTGAAAGTGAAGAGGAAGACAATTCTGACAGTGATCTTGAAGTCATTGAAGCATTGTTTGCAAGAAGATATCCAAAAGGTAAAGGAAAATACAAAGGTAAAATTCCACTAATCTGTTTTTCTTGTGAAGAAGTTGGTCACATTGTTGCAAGGTGTTCAAATAGAAAAGACAAAGAAAAAAAGATGAATAACAAGTATAAAGGCAAGAAGGATTTCAAGAACTACAATAACTACAAGGATAAAGGTAAGAAGTCTTGTTTCATGGCTAAAGATTTAGATAGTAGTGATGATGATGAAATGGTTTATATTGTTGTAAAAGATGAATTGGATAATGAAGATGATAAAATGACACTTATCTCTCATGTTAGCAAAAATGATACACAGATTATTGATAGTGTTTGTTCTCATTATATGACTGTTGATAAAACAAAGTTTGAACATATCAAACACTATGATGGTGTAAGTGTAAGATTTGGAAACAATGAACCATGTTGCATAAAAAGAAAAGGTTGTATTTCTCTAACCAATGAACTCAGATGTGATAATACTTATTGGGTTGAAGGATTGAAACATAATCTACTAAGTGTGGCACAATTGAATAACATTGGATTCAAGGTAGAATTCATGAATGGGAAGGCCAAGATACTAGATGGAAAAGGAAATTTAGTTGGGTCCGGTAATCAAACAAAAGGTAACTTATTCTACCTAGAGCTCAGTGAAAGTCCATGTTTCATTGCTCAAGTAGATAAGATAAGATAATGATATTAATGTCCAACAAAAGACCTTGGATTACAACAAGAAAGCTCACAACAACAGGAGCACCAAATGGCTAGTTATGGCATAAAAGGTTGTGTCATGTGAACTTTGATACCGTGATCAAGATGAGCAAAAACAAAAGAGTGAGAGGTATTCCATGTTTGAGGAAACCTGATATGGGCCTATGCAAGAATTGTAAAATTGGTAAGATGGGCAAGACAAGTTTCAAGAGAAAGAACTATCATTCTGAAGAAGACTTGGAGCTGGTTCATACAGACCTTTGTGGACCTATTGGCATAGAGAGCTACGCTGGAGATAAGTATTCTATTTTATTTGTTGATGATTATTTTAGGATGATGACAGTAATGTATCTGAAAGATAAAACTGAAGCTGTTCAAAAGTTCAAGTGGTATTTGGCTAGAGTAGAGAAGAAAACAGGAAAGAAGCTGAAATGTTTGAGATCAAATAGAGAAGGTGAATTCATTTCTAATGAATTCAATCAATTTTGCAGTAAAAGGGGAATCAAAAGACAAGTTTCAGTCCTTGGTACACCTCAACAAAATAATATAGCAGAAAGAAGGAACAAATCAATCATGGATTGTGCAAGAACCTTGATGATAGAAAAGAATATTGCAATCAAATACTGGAAGGAAGCAATCAGTACAACAGTTCATACTTTAAACAGAGTACAACTGAAAAAAGACTCAAATCAGACTCCTTATCAACTATGGTATGGCTACAAACCTAATGTAAGTTGCTTGAAAGTATTGGTAGCAAATGTTATTTTTGAAGGAGACTAAGAAAGGTAAATTTGATGTCAAAAGTGATGAAGACATATTTCTAGGATACTACAGCAGAAGTAAAGCATACAAATGTTTGAATCTAACTACTCATAAGATCATAGAAAGTGCACATGTGAAGATTGATGAGTTTGCAGAAAAGAGTGAAGAAGAGAACAACAAAAAACTTGAAGATTACAAAAAGTTCATTTACTTTGAACCTAATACATTGCCTAATCCAAGTGAAAGTCAGCAGACTTCACCTCCCAAGTCCCCAAAATCTCCAAAAGCACCTGAGTTGCAGCCTGTGCAACCTGAGTCTAAGTTTGAAGAACCCAAGTCATAGACAGTGGGACCCGAGCATGATGCAAAAGATCATGACGAGGCAAGTGGAACAAGCTCTAAATCCAAAGTACTTGTACTTGCAAGATATGTCAGAAGGCACCACGAACCTGAGCAAATCATTGGAGACAAATCAGATTGTACAATGACAAGGAACAAATTGAAAGGTACATATTTGCTTACTGAATTTGAACCTAGAATAGTTAAAGATGCTTTGGATAATGTGATGTCCCTGTTTTTTGCCAGTTTGTGCAGTTGATTGAGTTAGCTCATCATAGCGACCCTCATGAGATGACAAGGTGTTTTGGGGGGTCTCAGTTGATTACTTACTATTTTTAGTACGTCTATTATGGGCAGTTAATATTTTTAGCAGCACAGTGGATGGCTTGACAGTTGGTCGTCACTTGTGGTTGATCGGGTTAATAATTACATAAGCTCTTATTTATTTATTGAATTGCAATATTATGATTATGTTTATATTATTATAAATAATGACTTAAAGAGATATTTCTAAAAAAACAAGTTGAAAAGTTTCTAGTGTTGAATTGTTTTGGGAAGCTTCCACGTTTTCTAAAGTGGAATTTTATGGAAACTTTTCCAATGAAAAGCTTATAAATGAGAGCTCTTTTCATCGAGAAAAGGCACGGTGATTATATATTTGATTTTGCGCCTTTGTGGCTTTTTCCTGGGTTCTTAATTGTATGCCCTTATTGATGTATAAGGGTTGGAAATTTTGAGAATTGCACTTGCAATTTAGCTACTGAAGTATAGCTAAGATTGCCTAAATTCTCTATTGTTCATCATTGTATCTGAGAAGTGTTTTATTCCACTACTAAAGTATAGTGGATTTTTCATATTTCTCCTATTGTATTCCTGTGTCTAAGGAGAGTTTGGTTGTGAGCGTCTTCAATTGTGGTGATTTGTAAATTTTTGAATGGTGGAGGACGTTATTGATTTCTGAAGATTGCATTTTCCTGGCAGCGTTTTAAGGAGCTTGGAATTATGCCACACTAGGGCGAAATTTTGTTGATGTTCGGTTTTGTACCACTACATAACATATAACAATTGAATACTTCATATGAAATATCAAACACTCAATTCCTCTCTTGAAAAGTTAATACTCATGGGGACATGAGAAAAAACTCCAATGTTTCTTACACCTATGGATACTAACTTAGTTATATCGGTGTGATTTGCTAGTAATCACGTAGGTAGCCTTACGTTGTTCATTCAAGGACAACTTGGACTTCTGATGTGATGGTGATGATATTGTATAAGCGCCAGATGATGTTGATGGTGGTGATGATGGAGTGTGTGTAGCGCTCGATAATGTTGAGGGTCGCGACAATGGGGGCAATAATGCTCCAATGACTTTTACCTTCCTAACTTTCTTAGAATGAAATCAACTACTCAACTACTTGCTATTCTAATCCTACTCCTATGAATGGAAAGATTAGCAAATGGATGGGGATCGAATCTGATGAAAGTCTACCAGCGGGTCTACCTCCATAGATGCAATGATTCAAACGGAAAAGACTAGATTACCACACAAGGCTTCCTAACAAGCCGTTGGGATGCTAGTGGCCTAGTTTATAAATCCTTATCAAAAATCCACTAATTTCACCATGCAACTATCCATCTACTCTTACTCTTACTTAACAACTGTCTTGAAATGATATCTACTTTAAAAGCTTCAAAGGAAATCTAATTCTAACTATTGGAAGTAGAAACCATGCAATAACACCAAATGTTCTTAATCATCATACAAGTCACAACAATGATAAAGAGAGGCAATTTTGGTATTATCTTAGAACCAATTTTCTTCCACCTTTTACAAATGAGAGCAAATGGCCTTATATAGAGGCCAAAATTACAACCAATGGTAGAGATTAAGATGCAAAATCAACGATCTAGATTGGATCCTAGAAACCCTAATTAGGGTTGCCACCCCATCAGCCAATGAGAAAGTGCCACCTTATCAATGGACCAATGAAAAAAGGAAAAGTGGCAACCAATGAGAAGGCACCAAAATGGTAGCCAACCAAAATCAGACACCTATGCTACCCAAGAAGAAGGAGAAATTACCACTTGGGCTTACATCAAATGATCTTCCAATATAGTTCTACCCTTTTCTGTCATCTTTTTAGCCAAGGCAATGAACTTGGCTAGCATGTCGTTGACTTCCTTCATGAGAGGGCAAAGTGTATGCTTCATCTTGAGCTCAGATGAATTCATCATGTTTCTTGTTGCTTGCAATGTTTTCTCATGATCCTTCTCATATTCTTTCGCATATCCAACAAAGGCATTGAGAGAGGCAAGGGTGCCCAAATGTTTCTTCTTGAAAGGCAACCTTCCCCAACTCATCCAATCTCAATCCAAATTCTGTCTCATTGATGTTCTCCTCCTTGATATTGTCAAAATCAAGTGTTGCCCCAACATCGCTCATCATGGTTGAAATGGAAGTGTCAATGCCTGGGCTATGTTGTACAATCTCGCTCTGTATCTCTTCAAGTATCCTTAATCTGATGGTCAAAGCGATAAATCAAGACTCCACCATACTCATTCCTCCTTCATCTATCAGCTTGGCCCTTTCCAAATATTTCTTTGGTAGCTAAATAAATGCCTCTAGCCTGGGAACGGCTAAGTCCTTGACTGGAAGGAAATCCTTCCACTCACCTTCAAATGTTCTGAATTTATCTCTAATAGCCACTAATGACCTGAATGTCGAGACAAAGGAAGGTAAGAAAGTTCGCCCATCTTGGATTGTATCATGGATCCAATCCTTGACTTCGTGCAACTAAGCAGCTATCTCTTTTGTGTTGCTCCCACTGTCTTGAGGAAGGGTTGCTTAGTGCAACTATTGGATAGGCTGGCAATCTCTCCAATACCTGTTTTCGGCCTCCAACTTCACAATCCTTTTGTTTGCCTTCCTGGATCTCTACACATTTCATGCCATCCATGATTCTTCCCAAGTCATATTCTACTATCTCATACTCCTGAGCTACAATCTCATCAACTGCCTTGCTGACCATTGGTACAGCAATCTAAACTTTTCGGTGACCATCATTGTCGCTCCTGATTACCTTTGCCACCGTTTTTGCAATTTGTTTATGTTTCTCGCTATCACCCTTTTCCACTAACCCTTGGATACCTTCAACTGTACAGACAGTCACCACCTCGCCTCTTGGCATAAGCATTTTCCTTAATCATAGTGGTGTAGTGCATCTCCCCAAATCTAGATTCAATTCAACTAGCAAAGCATCACCTTGTATTATCTTCTTGGCTTCTAGCCTAAATTATGCTCTCCCTTGACGGTGTTGCATTATGTTTTTTTGCTAGAGGCTCCTGATGTTCTTTACTTTTCTCAACCTCCAAACCTCTTTTCTTGCTCTTAACTATTCTTTGTTGTTGGCTAATGCCTACACCTTTTTGTCCGATTAACTCCGCTGGACCTTCCTCCTTTGGTTTCATCTTCTCATAAGTAAGGCATACCTTCTGACTTTGTAATTGCCTTAACTTATCATTGTACCATGACT